>CM065700.1:49716490-49746490 GCA_017654935.2 Phymorhynchus buccinoides | reverse complement strand
ATCTGTTGTTTATATGCTATACTGACGATGATGATGATGATGGTGATAACAGCAATGATAATGTTGACAACTGTTGTTTATATGCTATACTGACGATGATGATGATGATGATGGTGATAACAGCAATGATAATGTTGACAACTGTTGTTTATATGCTATACTGACGATGATGATGATGGTGGTGATAACAACAATGATAATGTTGACATCTGATGTTTATATGCTATACTGACGATGATGATGATGGTGGTGATAACAACAATGATAATGTTGACATCTGATGTTTATATGCTATACTGACGATGATGATGATGGTGTTGATAACAACAATGATAATGTTGACATCTGATGTTTATATGCTATACTGACGATGATGATGATGATGGTGATAACAGCAATGACAATGTTGACAACTGATGTTTATATGCTATACTGACAGTGATGATGATGATGGTGATAACAACAATGATAATGTTGACAACTGATGTTTATATGCTATACTGACAGTGATGATGATGATGGTGATAACAACAATGACAATGTTGACAACTGATGTTTATATGCTATACTGATGATGATGATGATGATAACAGCAATGATGATGTTGACAACTGTTGTTTATATGCTATACTGATGATGATGATGATGATAACAGCAATGATAATGTTGACAACTGTTGTTTATATGCTATACTGATGATGATGATGATGGTGATAACAGCAATGATGATGTTGACAACTGTTGTTTATATGCTATACTGACGATGATGATGATGATGGTGATAACAACAATGATAATGTTGACAACTTGTTTATATGCTATACTGACAATGATGATGATGATGGTGATAACAACAATGATAATGTTGACAACTGATGTTTATATGCTATACTGACAGTGATGATGATGATGGTGATAACAGCAATGATAATGTTGACAACTTGTTTATATGCTATACTGATGATGATGATGATGGTGATAACAACAATGACAATGTTGACAACTGTTGTTTATATGCTATACTGACGATGATGATGATGATGGTGATAACAACAATGATAATGTTGACATCTGATGTTTATATGCTATACTGACAGTGATGATGATGATGGTGATAACAGCAATGATAATGTTGACAACTTGTTTATATGCTATACTGATGATGATGATGATGGTGATAACAACAATGACAATGTTGACAACTGATGTTTATATGCTATACTGACAGTGATGATGATGATGGTGATAACAGCAATGATAATGTTGACAACTTGTTTATATGCTATACTGACGATGATGATGATGATGGTGGTGATAACATCAATTACAATGTTGACAACTGTTGTTTATATGCTATGCTGACGATGATGATGATGATGGTGATAACAACAATGATAATGTTGACAACTGTTGTTTATATGCTATACTGACGATGATGATGATGATGGTGATAACAACAATGATAATGTTGACAACTGTTGTTTATATGCTATACTGACAGTGATGATGATGATGGTGATAACAGCAATGATAATGTTGACAACTGTTGTTTATATGCTATACTGACGATGATGATGATGATGATGATAACAGCAATGATAATGTTGACAACTGATGTTTATATGCTATACTGATGATGATGATGATGATGATGGTGATAACAACAATGATAATGTTGACAACTGATGTTTATATGCTATACTGATGATGATGATGATGGTGATAACAACAATGATAATGTTGACAACTGATGTTTGTATGCTATACTGATGATGATGATGATGATGATGGTGATAACAGCAATGATAATGTTGACAACTGTTGTTTATATGCTATACTGACGATGATGATGATGATGGTGATAACAGCAATGATAATGTTGACAACTGATGTTTATATGCTATACTGACATGATGATGATGATGATGGTGATAACAACAATGATAATGTTGACAACTGATGTTTATATGCTATACTGACAGATGATGATGATGGTGATAACAACAATGATAATGTTGACAACTGATGTTTGTATGCTATACTGATGATGATGATGATGATGATGGTGATAACAGCAATGATAATGTTGACAACTGTTGTTTATATGCTATACTGACGATGATGATGATGATGGTGATAACAGCAATGATAATGTTGACAACTGATGTTTGTATGCTATACTGATGATGATGATGGTGATAACAGCAGTTATAATGTTGACAACTGTTGTTGTGTTGCAGGATGCAGATGTTCATCTGGAACAACATTTTCTTCAGTCTGGGCTTTGATGTGAAGGACCACTACAAGGACTTCGGAGGGGACGCTGCCGCCTATGCCGCTCCTGTCAGTATAAAAATATAGTCGTTTTCATCATCATCACCATCATCATCGTCGTCGTCGTCATCATCATCGTCATCATCATCATCATCATCATTGTCATCATCATTGTCATTATCATCGTCGTTGTCATTGTCATCATCGTCGTCGTCATTATTATTATTATCGTCGTCGTCATCATTATCGTCATCATCATCATCACCATCATCATCATTACTCTGGAGGGGATGATGTTGCCTACGCCGCTCCTGTGAGTTTCTTTGGTCTGGCTGTAAATGCCTCATGGAATAGATCAAAGTCTAATATTGCACAGAAAGATGTGCATCTTAATCAGTCAACTTCTACGGAACATCTCTTTGTTTTTAGTTGAATAAGTTCTTAAAGGCATATGACCCCTTTGAAATGAACATGTTAGAAATTATTGTGTGTGGTGTTGATCAGCATCCCAGAATGGTTCAAACTAGTAAAAGATAGGTGGACTGTAATTCCAAAGATGTTCTTGTTCTTATTTGCCTTGGAACTATCTTGTCTGTACCCAGGCAAAGAACTAGTGAGGATTGAAGGGCTATATGGGTCTGGGTCCTGATAGTGTTGTGAGGGGAAGAAATGTTAATATTGCCGCGACAAGTGCAGTTGTAGTGCACGCGCACTATAACTTCACTTGCGCTCCAAGTGTCAAGTGTACTATCCGGGACAGAAAATATTGGTGAATTTTTTGACGGAAAAAGTGATATTTTCATTCTTCAAATCCCCTATAGAGACAGCACTTTTTCCGTCTAAGATAGTGTTGTGAGGGGAAGAAATGTTAATATTGCCACAGGCTGTTTAGACAGACACTGCTGATGTCCATTCCTGTTGTGCATTGGTTGTGGAGTGAAGGTCCCCAAAGGCCTGTTCACTTTACACAGACTCTTGGTTGTGGTTTGCAGGACAATGACCTGCAGGGAGTGAAGGCCTACTTTGGCCTGGACCCCAAAGGACTGTTCACTTTAGGAACGGTGGTGGTCGACTACAGGGGGTACCGTGTCACGGCGCAGTCCATTATTCCAGGTCAGTCCATTATGTAGCAGGGGTAGTCTAAAGGACTGTTCACTTTAGGAACGGTGGTGATTGACTACAGGGGGTACCGTGTCACGGCGCAGTCCATTATGTAGCAGGTGTAGTACATTATTCCAGGTCAGTCCATTATGTAGCAGGGGTAGTCCATTATACTAGGTCAGTCCATTATGTAGCAGAGGCCTTCTATTATTCCAGGTCAGTCCATTATGTAGCAGGGGCCGTCTATTATTCCAGGTCAGTCCATTATGTAGCAGGGGCAGTCCATTATGCCAGGTCAGTCCATTATGTAGCAGGGGCAGTTCATTATACCAGGTCAGTCATTATGTAGCAGGGGCAATCCATTATTCCAGGTCAGTCCATTATGTAGCAGGGGCAGTCCATTATACCAGGTCAGTCCATTATGTAGCAGGGGCAGTCCATTATACCAGGTCAGTCCATTATGTAGCAGGGACAATCCATTATTCCAGGTCAGTCCATTATGTAGCTGGGGCAGTCCATTATTCCAGGTCAGTCCATTATGTAGCACGGGCAGTCCACTATTCCAGGTTAATCCATTATGTAGCAGGGGTAGTCCATTATTCCAGGTCGGTCCATTATGTTGCTGGGGCAGTCCATTATTTACCAGGTCAGTCCATTATATACCAGGTCAGTCCATTATGTAGCAGGGGCAGTCCATTTTTCCAGGTCAGTCCATTATATACCAGGTCAGTCCATTATATACCAGGTCAGTCCATTATACCAGATCAGTCCATTATATGCCAGGTCAGTCCATTGTATAGCAGGGATAGTCCATTATACCAGATCAGTCCATTATATACCAGGGCTTGTCCATTATACCAGGTCAGTCCATTATATAGCATGGCTAGTCCATTATATGCCAGGTCAGTCCATTATCTAGCAGGGGTAGTCCATTATACCAGATCAGTCCATTATATAGCAGGGATAGTCCATTATACCAGATCAGTCCATTATATACCAGGGCTTGTCCATTATACCAGGTCAGTCCATTATATAGCATGGCTAGTCCATTATATGCCAGGTCAGTCCATTATACCAGGTCAGTCCATTATATAGCATGGCTAATCTATTATACCAGGTCAGTCCACTATACCAGGTCAGGCCATTATATAGCAGGGCTAGTCCATTATTTTAGGCTGGCCCATTATATAGCAGGGCTAGTCCATTATTCCAGCTCAGTCCATTATATAGCAGGGCTAGTCCATTATTCAGTTCAGTCCATTAAATTGCAGGGCTAGTCCATTATTCCAGGTCAGTCAATTATATAGCAGGGCTAGTCCATTATTCCAGGTCAGTCCATTATATAGCAGGGCTAGTCCATTATTCCAAGGTCAGTCCATTATATAGCAGGGGTGGTCTGTTGTAGTAGCCTAGTATTGGTCCATAAAATGGGTCTCATCTCCAGTCAGTCGTTACTGTACTTTTATGCTTTCCAAAACAGTTCCAGTCTTTTCAGGAAGATTTGATGGGTTCTTTGAACTAAAGAAGAAAAAGGGAAAGAATAAAAAGTAAAAATAAGTATGTATGTGAGAGAGGGGGAGGTAGGGAAGTGTTATTTTACTGACAGAAAACAATTTTCTTTGAAGACAGAAACAAAGAGGAAAGGGGTGTGTGTGTGTTATTAGGCGAGGATTGGGGAGCAATAAAACATGTATGCTATGCATTATAGGGGCTGGCAGACTACCAACTGACCTGCTTTGCTGTGTCTGGCTTCATGGCTTGGTCTGTGTGCATTATAGGGGCTGGCAGACTACCAACTGACCTGCTTTGCTGTGTCTGGCTTCATGGCTTCATGGCTTGGTCTGTGTGCATTATAGGGGCTGGCAGACTACCAACTGACCTGCTTTGCTGTGTCTGGCTTCATGGCTTCATGGCTTGGTCTGTGTGCATTATAGGGGCTGGCAGACTACCAACTGACCTGCTTTGCTGTGTCTGGCTTCATGGCTTCATGGCTTGGTCTGTGTGCATTATAGGGGCTGGCAGACTACCAGCTGACCTGCTTTGCTGTGTCTGGCTTCATGGCTTGGTCTGTGTGCATTATAGGGGCTGGCAGACTACCAGCTGACCTGCTTTGCTGTGTCTGGCTTCATGGCTTGGTCTGTGTGCATTATAGGGGCTGGCAGACTACCAACTGACCTGCTTTGCTGTGTCTGGCTTCATGGCTTGGTCTGTGTGCATTATAGGGGCTGGCAGACTACCAGCTGACCTGCTTTGCTGTGTCTGGCTTCATGGCTTGGTCTGTGTGCATTATAGGGGCTGGCAGACTACCAGCTGACCTGCTTTGCTGTGTCTGGCTTCATGGCTTGGTCTGTGTGCATTATAGGGGCTGGCAGACTACCAACTGACCTGCTTTGCTGTGTCTGGCTTCATGGCTTGGTCTGTGTGCATTATAGGGGCTGGCAGACTACCAGCTGACCTGCTTTGCTGTGTCTGGCTTCATGGCTTCATGGCTTGGTCTGTGTGCATTATAGGGGCTGGCAGACTACCAGCTGATGGAGACCTGCTTTGCTGTGTCTGGCTTCATGGCTTGGTCTGTGTGCATTATAGGGGCTGGCAGACTACCAGCTGATGGAGACCTGCTTTGCTGTGTCTGGCTTCATGGCTTCATGGCTTGGTCTGTGTGCATTATAGGGGCTGGCAGACTACCAGCTGACATGCTTTGCTGTGTCTGGCTTCATGGCTTCATGGCTTGGTCTGTGTGCATTATAGGGGCTGGCAGACTACCAGCTGATGGAGACCTGCTTTGCTGTGTCTGGCTTCATGGCTTGGTCTGTGTGTAACATTGGCCTGTGAACTTCGCTGCATTATTATTGACTCAGCTGGGAATCTAATATGCAAAGTGATGTTGATGATGGTGGTAATGACGATGATTATGATGATAATAATTATCATTGTGTTTTTGTCAGGTATTCTGGAGCGGGAGCAGGAACAGTCAATGGTGTATGTGTCCATTGACTTTGATAATTATGATGATGATGATAGCGATGATAATGATGATGATGATGACGATGATAATGATGATGATAGCGATGATGATGATAACGATGATGATGATGATAACGATGATGATGATGATAACGATGATGATGATAACGATGATGATGATGATGTCAGGTATTCTGGAGTGGGAACAGGAACAGTCAGTGGTGTATGGGTCCATTGACTTTGATGATGATGATAGCGATGATGATGATAACGATGATGATGATAACGATGATGATGATGATGATGATGATGTCAGGTATTCTGGAGTGGGAACAGGAACAGTCAGTGGTGTATGGGTCCATTGACTTTGATGATGATGATAGCGATGATGATAGCGATGATGATAGCGATGATAACGATGATGATGATGATGACGACGACGATGATAATGACGATGATGATGATAACAATGTTGATGTTGTCAGGTATTCTGGAGCGGGAACAGGAACAGTCAGTGGTGTATGGGGTCCATTGATTTTGATAATGATGATGATGATGATAGCGATGATGATGATGATAACGATGATGATGATGATGATGATAACAATGTTGATGTTGTCAGGTATTCTGGAGCGGGAACAGGAACAGTCGGTGGTGTATGGGTCCATTGATTTTGGGAAAACTGTGGTCACCAACGACAAGTACAGAGAGCTGGTAGGAAAGTTTGTCATTACTATTTGATGGCTTAGTGTGACTTTGGTAATGCCTGCTTTGATGTTGTGTAAGTACAGCGTTTTGTTTGTGACACCTTGCATCAGCTAGACCATGCAAGAGATCAAGGAGATTAGTAGTGAGCGGGCAGAAAGCTCACTACATTTTAAGAGATTTAAAAAACAGGCGGCTTAGGGCTCTACAGGGCGATCCAAGTCACTCGTTGTGTGAAGTGTTGGCGGGGAGGGGGAGAAAGAGAGGGAGTGTGTGTGTGCATGCACGCACATGTGCGTACAGAGATGCCTGCCATATTTCTACATTTTTTAAACTTTGCTCTTGTGAATTAACATAGGAAGAGAGAGGAACAATGGTAACTTAATTGGGGTAGGCTTCAGCGTGTGGCACGTGCATGCACGTGACCATAGATAACTGGATGTTGAACAGTATGTATACCAGTGACCAGTACATGACCATAGATAACTGGATGTTGAACAGTATGTATACCAGTGACCAGTACATGACCATAGATAACTGGATGTTGAACAGTATGTATACCAGTGACCAGTACATGACCATAGATAACTGGATGTTGAACAGTATGTATACCAGTGACCAGTACATGACCATAGATAACTGGATGTTGAACAGTATGTATACCAGTGACCAGTACATGACCATAGATAACTGGATGTTGAACAGTATGTATACCAGTGACCAGTACATGACCATAGATAACTGGATGTTGAACAGTATGTATACCAGTGACCAGTACATGACCATAGATAACTGGATGTTGAACAGTATGTATACCAGTGACCAGTACATGACCATAGATAACTGGATGTTGAACAGTATGTATACCAGTGACCAGTACATGACCATAGATAACTGGATGTTGAACAGTATGTATACCAGTGACCAGTACATGACCATAGATAACTGGATATTGAACAGTATGTATACCAGTGACCAGTACATGACCATAGATAACTGGATGTTGAACAGTATGTATACCAGTGACCAGTACATGACCATAGATAACTGGATGTTGAACAGTATGTATACCAGTGACCAGTACATGACCATAGATAACTGGATGTTGAACAGTATGTATACCAGTGACCAGTACATGACCATAGATAACTGGATGTTGAACAGTATGTATACCAGTGACCAGTATATTCTTTCCTGTCTTCCACAGCTGCAAAACACAGCTACCCAGCTGAAGATCAGACCTCACAAGTAAGTTAACGTTTGTTATGCATTTTCTGATGGTTGTTTGTCACAGAGGATTTTGAAAGTATGCATTTCTAAACAAATCTGTAAAATTATGCTGCCTGCTTTATAGAAACTGGTAAGGATAAAAAGCACTCAGAAATGTTTGCACGTGTATCTTTAATCTGAAAAAGTAAAAGTTTCTAAAGATTCGTCTTGCATATTTCATCAGGTTTGATTCTAGAGTGGGATTCCCGCATTTTTCTGATTTGGACGCATGAAATTGCAAACGGTACGGCCCAAGTCACGCAGAAAATCAAAACGAGCGCGCTTTACTATAATGAGCGCCAACGCTTTTGATTGGCCAAGGACTTTGGCTCTGTCCAATCACACAAATTGTCAGTCCGCATTGTCATTTCCGGTACAACTACCATCCAAGTTTTCTTCATTGTTCGACAGAGATTGTTGTAAGGCGCTGTGAGCAAAGAAAACAAAGCAAACCTGTTTGGTTCCCTGGCCTTTCAATGAAGAATGCTTGCACAACCATCGAAAAACGCTATGGGTCAAGAAATGAAGAAGAAGAAAAAATGGCCCTCACGACTCTGGCCGATTACGCGGCGATCCTCGATGTGTCAACCAAATGGGAATTGTGCCTTGCAAAATGAGCTGGATATGACGCCAACAACAGTTTTTCGAAAGTGTTGGTTGTGTTTCAAGGAAGAGGACGATGGCATCCACGATTAGAGCCGTGATATGATCTCTGAATCAACACTGTTTCATTCTTTAAACCCGATGTGTGATTGATATAAACGATTTGACAGACATGTGACTATAGGAAGTTCATTGATAATTGGTAGCAGACTGAGCTTGCCTCCTTTCCCATGTTAGCCTGTCAACACATTGCCATATGCTTGTCCTTTTTTGCTCAGAACAAGAATTAGATTTTCTGATCCCTTATATCATTTTTTTTCTAATAGAGTGAAGAACAGCGAGGGTGAAGAGATCGAGCTGCTGTCATCCATCGAGTGCAAGGGCATTGTGGGTAACGACCAGCGTCACTACATCCTAGATCTGCTCAGAACGTTCCCCTGTGACGTCAACTTTTTACCAGGTTTGTGCAATGGTGATGACGCGTGTGTGTGTGTGTGTTGTTCTTCAGTTTAACATCCTTCTACTAAAAGTGATTCAGACAATGTGTGTGTGCATATGCATGATCCTCATGTTTTCAAGGGTGCATCTTTGGATGGGCCCTGTCTTGGTTACATTTCAGTTAGAAAAGTTCATTATTCATGTACTATCTGTGAAATGGGCTGTGTGTTACAGTGGAGAGAGAGGGGCTGAGCAAAGAGATGCAGGACCACGGCTATCCCAGGCAACACAAACTGCCATGTATTGACTGTGAAATGGGCTGTGTGTTACAGTGGAGGGAGAGGAGCTGAGCAAAGAGATGCAGGACCATGGCTATCCCAGGCAACACAGACACAAACTGCCATGTATTGACTGTGAAATGGGCTGTGTGTTACAGTGGAGAGAGAGGGGCTGAGCAAAGAGATGCAGGACCACGGCTATCCCAGGCAACACAAACTGCCATGTATTGACTGTGAAATGGGCTGTGTGTTACAGTGGAGGGAGAGGAGCTGAGCAAAGAGATGCAGGACCATGGCTATCCCAGGCAACACAGACACAAACTGCCATGTATTGACTGTGAAATGGGCTGTGTGTTACAGTGGAGGGAGAGGAGCTGAGCAAAGAGATGCAGGACCACGGCTATCCCAGGCAACACAGACACAAACTGCCATGTATTGACTGTGAAATGGGCTGTGTGTTACAGTGGAGAGAGAGGGGCTGAGCAAAGAGATGCAGGACCACGGCTATCCCAGGCAACACAAACTGCCATGTATTGACTGTGAAATGGGCTGTGTGTTACAGTGGAGGGAGAGGAGCTGAGCAAAGAGATGCAGGACCATGGCTATCCCAGGCAACACAGACACAAACTGCCATGTATTGACTGTGAAATGGGCTGTGTGTTACAGTGGAGGGAGAGGAGCTGAGCAAAGAGATGCAGGACCACGGCTATCCCAGGCAACACAAACTGCCATGTATTGACTGTGAAATGGGCTGTGTGTTACAGTGGAGGGAGAGGAGCTGAGCAAAGAGATGCAGGACCATGGCTATCCCAGGCAACACAGACACAAACTGCCATGTATTGACTGTGAAATGGGCTGTGTGTTACAGTGGAGGGAGAGGAGCTGAGCAAAGAGATGCAGGACCACGGCTATCCCAGGCAACACAGACACAAACTGCCATGTATTGACTGTGAAATGGGCTGTGTGTTACAGTGGAGGGAGAGGAGCTGAGCAAGGATATACAGGACCACGGCTATCCCAGGCAACACAAACTGCCATGTATTGACTGTGAAATGGGCTGTGTGTTACAGTGGAGGGAGAGGAGCTGAGCAAAGAGATGCAGGACCACGGCTATCCCAGGCAACACAGACACAAACTGCCATGTATTGACTGTGAAATGGGCTGTGTGTTACAGTGGAGGGAGAGGAGCTGAGCAAGGATATACAGGACCACGGCTATCCCAGGCAACACAGACACAAACTGCCATGTATTGACTGTGAAATGGGCTGTGTGTTACAGTGGAGGGAGAGGAGCTGAGCAAAGAGATGCAGGACCACGGCTATCCCAGGCAACACAGACACAAACTGCCATGTATTGACTGTGAAATGGGCTGTGTGTTACAGTGGAGGGAGAGGAGCTGAGCAAGGATATACAGGACCACGGCTATCCCAGGCAACACAAACTGCCATGTATTGACTGTGAAATGGGCTGTGTGTTACAGTGGAGGGAGAGGAGCTGAGCAAAGAGATGCAGGACCACGGCTATCCCAGGCAACACAGACACAAACTGCCATGTATTGACTGTGAAATGGGCTGTGTGTTACAGTGGAGGGAGAGGAGCTGAGCAAAGAGATGCAGGACCACGGCTATCCCAGGCAACACAGACACAAACTGCCATGTATTGACTGTGAAATGGGCTGTGTGTTACAGTGGAGGGAGAGGGGCTGAGCAAGGATATGCAGGACCACGGCTATCCCAGGCAACACAAACTGCCATGTATTGACTGTGAAATGGGCTGTGTGTTACAGTGGAGGGAGAGGAGCTGAGCAAAGAGATGCAGGACCACGGCTATCCCAGGCAACACAGACACAAACTGCCATGTCTGCGACAAGAACTCATCGAGGCCTTTGTTGAGTCAGTGGGATGTGTTTGTCTTTCTCTCTCTCTCTCTCTGTTTCTCTCTCTCTGTCTCTCTGTCTCTGTCTCTCTGTCTCTCTCTCTCTGTCTCTCTCTGTCTCTCTTTCTCTCTGTCTCTGTCTTTCTCTCTCTCTCTCTCTGTCTCTCTTTCTCTCTGTCTCTCTCTCTCTCTCTCTCTCTGTCTTGTTTCTCACTGTGTTTTTTTAAAATTGTGGTGTTTTTTTGTGAGGGCAGGATGAAAAAAAGCTTTGTCAGCTTATTCTTTAACCCTCAATAAAGATGATTTTGACTTGACTTGACTTGACTTGACTATGTTTTGTATATGTGTGTGATGCTAAACGTGCATGTGTTTATGTGTACATATGTTTCTGATAAAGTTTAACACTGGAACATTTACAATATTTATATAACGTAAAACATAAAACAACATTTAAAATAAAAATAATTTGTATATGCATTGTGCAACCTCCAAGTCACTGATGTCTGATTAGACGGCGTGACCAAGAACAACTGACGGTTGAAGACATGACATTATTTTCTGTATTTATAGATGCATACGATCTACCATGGCAGGAGCTTTTTCTGTGATTTAGCTACAATCACACAATAACTTGGACTTTGGCTTTGAAGAATCACTATGCAATGTTTGTGCGTCACACAGCTTTAACACTCCATCAGCTATGTACAGAAATAGACATAAGGTGATGGTAACATTATTTTTTTTGTCTGAGCAATTTGTGCGACACGCGGCATACCAGTTCCTGCAACTGAAGGAACAGACCACATGTGATGATTGTTGTAGTCATGTTTGTGCCTTATGTTACCACAGGAACCGCTACGTGACGTTTGTGCGACACGCAGCATACCAGTTCCAGCAACTACAGCTGAAGAAACAGAACAAGGACAAGGAGACTGACGCTATTACCTCGGACATCAAGATCAAGGTCAGAAATTTACAGGAGATAATTTATGAAAAAAAAAGAAACTGTCATTCGATATATAAATTTTCTTTTCCTCCTCCTCTTCTTATTCGTCCTTTTATTCTTCTTCTTTTCCTCTTTCTTTTATCTTCTTTGTCTCTTTCTTATCTGCTGCGGATGTGTTGGCTATAGCAGCAAATACAAAAACAGCAATATTAACATGCAGACAGCTTTCACCTGATGCTGTAAAATTCTGACACCACCCTTATCTGAATTCTTCTTATTTTCTCTCCAGCCCCCTCCGGAGAAATCTGTGGCGGAGGTGTTGGTTCCGGACAATGGGGATGTGGGGGAGGCCAAGGAGAAGGAGAGGAACGAGGAGGATCTGGTCACAGCGCAGGCCAAGAAGATTGTGGAGAACCTCACTGGCAGTGACAGCCAAACGGGTGGGTCTTTAACACCAACCTTTGGTTCTACAGCCTGTCTGTCTTGCCAGCTCTTTAACCCTTTCGCCGCCAGCCATTTTACAGCAACAAATATCCATTAAACTTACCTGGGTAGAGAAAATAATATGTCTGTAATATTGGGGATTCCTCTTCGACATATTTGAAATAAGACCTATTATCCTTACCTCCCAAAATAAAGAGAACAGGGTCTTTGGATAACAGACCCTGATTTGATGCCTTTTAGTGACATGGGTGTTAAATCAGTGTGGTGCAAAAATGCGACGTTGGATAACAGACCCTGATTTGATGCCTTTTAGTGACATGGGTGTTAAATCAGTGTGGTGCAAAAATGCGACATTGACGGTGAAAGGGGTGAAGCAGACCTGTTTTCCCTACGGATTTGTCCGTAATTATTACGTTTTGAGTTATCCGATACGCTATTACAGTCAGCAACAACAAAAATTCGCATTTCCGCTGAACGAGTGCTGAAAAAAGAAGAAGAAGAAGAAATCGAAAGAAGGCATGGCGTTTGAGCCATACTCGCTACTCTGTCGTCTATCAAAGGTATCACTTCGAGTGATGTCCCTTGAATGAATACTTCCGGTTTATTTCTCCATGCCGCCATTTTTCTAGGTACGAAGTACAAAATTTCGTTTGGGTTTGGATGGGAAGTTGCAGCATGCGTGTACGCTGATGGATATTATTTTTATTGTATATTTTGCTTTGTCCCCCAGTTGAGGACAACACGCGGGACATTGTGAAGAAAGCTGCCCGGGCTGTGGGCTCCCTCAGTGACACAGGTAACAGTTAACACCATAAATGTAGTGTGTGTGTATATGTGCATTGTCTATGTGTTGACTATGGATAATGTGACACAAGTAACACTGACTGGAAATAGTGTGTGTGTATCTGTGCATTGTCTATGTGTTGACTATGGATAATGTGACACAGGTAACACTGACTGGAAATAATGTGTGTGTATCTGTGCATTGTCTATGTGTTGACTATGGATAATGTGACACAAGTAACACTGACTGGAAATAGTGTGTGTGTATCTGTACATTGTCTATGTGTTGACTATGGATAATGTGACACAGGTAACACTGACTGGAAATAGTGTGTGTGTATCTGTCTGTATTGTCTATGTGTTGACTATGGATAATGTGACACAGGTAACACTGACTGGAAATAGTGTGTCTGTATCTGTGTGCATTGTCTATGTGTTGACTATGGATAATGTGACACAGGTAACACTGACTGGAAATAGTGTGTGTGTATCTGTCTGTATTGTCTATGTGTTGACTATGGATAATGTGACACAGGTAACACTGACTGGAAATAGTGTGTCTGTATCTGTGTGCATTGTCTATGTGTTGACTATGGATAATGTGACACAAGTAACACTGACTGGAAATAGTGTGTCTGTATCTGTGTGCATTGTCTATGTGTTGACTATGGATAATGTGACACAGGTAACACTGACTGGAAATAGTGTGTGTGTGTGTGTACCTGTGTGCATTGTCTATGTGTTGACTATGGATAATGTGACACAAGTAACACTGACTGGAAATAGTGTGTCTGTATCTGTGTGCATTGTCTATGTGTTGACTATGGATAATGTGACACAGGTAACACTGACTGGAAATAGTGTGTGTGTGTGTGTGTGTACCTGTGTGCATTGTCTATGTGTTGACTATGGATAATGTGACACAAGTAACACTGACTGGAAATAGTGTGTCTGTATCTGTGTGCATTGTCTATGTGTTGACTATGGATAGGGGGGGGGGGGGGGGGGGGGGGGGCTGACAGAGAGAGATTGAGAGACAGAGAATCAGAGATCTGGTTGCTGTTCTGACTGTATCAGCATATGTGAGCGTGTGTTTAGTTTTCAGGGCCGTGTTGTTAAAGCAAGCAGTTGATTTTAAGTTGAAGCGCTTCATGTTCCAGAGTTCAGTGTGTGTTTAGTTTTCAGGGCCGTGTTGTTAAAGCAAACAGTTGATTTTAAGTTGAAGCGCTTCATGTTCCAGAGTTCAGTGTGTGTTTAGTTTTCAGGGCCATTTTGTTAAACAAACAGTTGATTTTAAGTTGAAGCGCTTCATGTTCCAGAGTTCAGTGTGTGTTTAGTTTTCAAGGCCGTGTTGTTAAAGCAAACAGTTGATTTTAAGTTGAAGCGCTTCGTGTTCCAGAGTTCAGTGTGTGTTTAGTTTTCAGGGCCATTTTGTTAAACAAACAGTTGATTTTAAGTTGAAGCGCTTCATGTTCCAGAGTTCAGTGTGTGTTTAGTTTTCAGGGCCGTGTTGTTAAACAAACAGTTGATTTTAAGTTGAAGCGCTTCATGTTCCAGAGTTCAGTGTGTGTTTAGTTTTCAGGGCCATTTTGTTAAACAAACAGTTGATTTTAAGTTGAAGCGCTTCATGTTCCAGAGTTCAGCGTGTGTTTAGTTTTCAGGGCCGTGTTGTTGAAGCAAGCAGTTGATTTTAAGTTGAGGCGCTTCATGTTCCAGAGTTCAGCATGAGCTTCAACCCAGACATCTTCCAACCCCACGTGGTGCATGCTGACCCTGAGGTAAACCTCCTTTGTTCATCTGCTGTCTGTGTCTGTGTCTGTGTGTCCGTCTGTGTCTGTGTTGCACCAATGAGGATGGGTGTGTGCTTGCATGCGTCTGTGTCTGTGTTGCACCATTGAGGATGGGTGTGTGCTTGCATGCGTCTGTGTCTGTGTTGCACCATTGAGGATGGGTGTGTGCTTGCATGCGTCTGTGTCTGTGTTGCACCATTGAGGATGGGTGTGTGCTTGCATGCGTCTGTGTCTGTGTTGCACCAATGAGGATGGGTGTGTGCTTGCATGCGTCTGTGTCTGTGTTGCACCATTGAGGATGGGTGTGTGCTTGCATGCGTCTGTGTCTGTGTTGCACCAATGAGGATGGGTGTGTGCTTGCATGCGTCTGTGTCTGTGTTGCACCATTGAGGATGGGTGTGTGCTTGCATGCGTCTGTGTCTGTGTTGCACCAATGAGGATGGGTGTGTGCTTGCATGCGTCTGTGTCTGTGTTGCACCATTGAGGATGGGTGTGTGCTTGCATGCGTCTGTGTCTGTGTTGCACCAATGAGGATGGGTGTGTGCTTGCATGCGTCTGTGTCTGTGTTGCACCAATGAGGATGGGTGTGTGCTTGCATGCGTCTGTGTCTGTGTTGCACCATTGAGGATGGGTGTGTGCTTGCATGCGTCTGTGTCTGTGTTGCACCAATGAGGATGGGTGTGTGCTTGCATGCGTCTGTGTCTGTGTTGCACCAATGAGGATGGGTGTGTGCTTGCATGCGTCTGTGTCTGTGTTGCACCAATGAGGATGGGTGTGTGCTTGCATGCGTGTGGAGGAAAGGAGGATTGGGTGGTATTAGAAAAGGAAGTCAGTCGTAATGTTTCTTCTTTTATTTAATTATTCATCAGACTTTGGTAAAGGGTTTTTTCCCGTCAAAGGTGGCTTAACCACCCGTCATTTCCACAGCTTTCAAGCTCGAAGTGTCATTCTGTCAGTGTTGTAAAACCAGCCTGATCCTAACCCTACCCCTGTCCTGAGCTGGGCAGAACGTGGCTTCTGTCAGTGTTGTAAAACCAGCCTGATCCTAACCCTATTCCTTTCCTGAGCTGGGCAGAACGTGGCTTCTGTCAGTTTGTAAACCAGCCTGATCCTAACCCTACCCCTGTCCTGAGCTGGGCAGAACATGGCTTCTGTCAGTGTTGTAAAACCAGCCTGATCCTAACCCTACCCCTGTCCTGAGCTGGGCAGAACATGGCTTCTGTCAGTGTTGTAAAACCAGCCTGATCCTAACCCTATTCCTTTCCTGAGCTGGGCAGAACGTGGCTTCTGTCAGTTTGTAAACCAGCCTGATCCTAACCTTACCCCTGTCCTGAGCTGGGCAGAACATGGCTTCTGTCAGTGTTGTAAAACCAGCCTGATCCTAACCCTATTCCTTTCCTGAGCTGGGCAGAACGTGGCTTCTGTCAGTTTGTGAACCAGCCTGATCCTAACCCTACCCCTGTCCTGAGCTGGGCAGAACGTGGCTTCTGTCAGTGTTGTAAAACCAGCCTGATCCTAACCCTATTCCTTTCCTGAGCTGGGCAGAACGTGGCTTCTGTCAGTTTGTAAACCAGCCTGATCCTAACCTTACCCCTGTCCTGAGCTGGGCAGAACATGGCTTCTGTCAGTGTTGTAAAACCAGCCTGATCCTAACCCTATTCCTTTCCTGAGCTGGGCAGAACGTGGCTTCTGTCAGTTTGTGAACCAGCCTGATCCTAACCCTACCCCTGTCCTGAGCTGGGCAGAACATGGCTTCTGTCAGTGTTGTAAAACCAGCCTGATCCTAACCCTACCCCTGTCCTGAGCTGGGCAGAACATGGCTTCTGTCAGTTTGTAAACCAGCCTGATCCTAACCCTATCCCTGTCCTGAGCTGGGCAGAACATGGCTTCTGTCAGTGTTGTAAAACCAGCCTGATCCTAACCCTACCCCTGTCCTGAGCTGGGCAGAACGTGGCTTCTGTCAGTTTGTAAACCAGCCTGATCCTAACCCTATCCCTGTCCTGAGCTGGGCAGAACATGGCTTCTGTCAGTGTTGTAAAACCAGCCTGATCCTAACCCTACCCCTGTCCTGAGCTGGGCAGAACGTGGCTTCTGTCAGTTTGTAAACCAGCCTGATCCTAACCCTATTCCTTTCCTGAGCTGGGCAGAACGTGGCTTCTGTCAGTTTGTAAAACCAGCCTGTGTATCATTTTTATGAGGGCAGGATGAAAAAAAGCTTTGTCAGCTTATTCTTTAACCCTCAATGAAGATGATTTTGACTTGACTTGACTTGACTTTCTTCTCGGTAACATATTGTCTAGCTGAATGTATCATTGTATGGGTGCATTTTGATAGTAGTTCATATATACCTATTGTCTAGCTGAATGTATCATTGTATGGGTGCATTTTGATAGTAGTTCATATATACCTATTGTGTAGCTGGATGTATGGGTGCATTTTGATAGTAGTTCATATATACCTATTGTCTAGCTGGATGTATGGGTGCATTTTGATAGTAGTTCATCATATAGTAATAAGCCAAGTGTCTGTGTGTGTGTGTCTGTGTGTCTGAAACACAAAACGGGCCTTATAACTCCGCCGTTTTTCGACCGAATCGCTTCAAATTTGCTGTGAGCCCTAACGGGGCGATGGCAACGGCAACCGAGGCAGCCGTATCATTTGCGCGGTTTCGCAAATGCGCGAAACGCGCATCCGCCGGCCTCTCGGCGCCCGTATCTCCGGCATTTCTGGGCCGATTGCCTTCGAATTTGGCAGGTAGATGACCGGGGACGGTGACTATAGGTGTGCCAAACCGGAAGTGAATCGGTTCAGAAACGCACGCGCTATATGCCGCTTCACCTTTTCACGAATAACTCCGCCGTTTCTTAACCGATTCGCTTCCAATTTGCTGTCAGGCTTGCTATGGCCGGGGCAAAGCCTGGCAGCAAATTGGAAGAGAATCGGGAGAGCGCGTCACTCTCAGAGCAGCGCCAATGGGAAACGGGGCCTTATAACTCCGCCGTTTCTTAACCGAATCGCTTCAAATTTGCTGTACTCAGCGTTACCAGTACTTGGCGTTACCGTTACTAGGCGTTACCAGTACGGTGCATTGCCAGTACTAGGCGTTGCGCTAGTATATACCTATTGTCTAGCTGGATGTATCGTATGGGTGCATTTTGATAGTAGTTCATATATACCTATTGTCTAGCTGGATGTATGGGTGCATTTTGATAGTAGTTCATATATATACCTATTGTCTAGCTGGATGTATGGGTGCATTTTGATAGTTCATATATACCTATTGTCCAGCTGGATGTATGGGTGCATTTTGATAGTAGTTCATATATACCTATTGTCTAGCTGGATGTATAGGTGCATTTTGATAGTAGTTCATATATACCTATTGTCTAGCTGAATGTATGGGTGCATGTTGATAGTAGTTCATATATACCTATTGTCTAGCTGGATGTATGGGTGCATTTTGATAGTAGTTCATATATACCTATTGTCTAGCTGAATGTATAGGTGCATTTTGATAGTAGTTCATATATACCTATTGTCTAGCTGGATGTATGGGTGCATTTTGATAGTAGTTCATATATACCTATTGTCTAGCTGGATGTATGGGTGCATTTTGATAGTAGTTCATATATACATATTGTCTAGCTGGATGTATGGGTGCATTTTGATAGTAGTTCATATATACCTATTGTCTAGCTGGATGTATGGGTGCATTTTGATAGTAGTTCATATATACCTATTGTCTAGCTGGATGTATGGGTGCATTTTGATAGTAGTTCATATATACCTATTGTCTAGCTGGATGTATAGGTGCATTTTGATAGTAGTTCATATATACATATTGTCTAGCTGGATGTATGGGTGCATTTTGATAGTAGTTCATATATACCTATTGTCTAGCTGGATGTATGGGTGCATTTTGATAGTAGTTCATATATACCTATTGTCTAGCTGGATGTATGGGTGCATTTTGATAGTAGTTCATATATACCTATTGTCCAGCTGGATGTATGGGTGCATTTTGATAGTAGTTCATATATACCTATTGTCTAGCTGGATGTATGGGTGCATTTTGATAGTAGTTCATATATACCTATTGTCTAGCTGGATGTATGGGTGCATTTTGATAGTAGTTCATATATACCTATTGTCTAGCTGGATGTATGGGTGCATTTTGATAGTAGTTCATATATACCTATTGTCTAGCTGGATGTATGGGTGCATTTTGATAGTAGTTCATATATACCTATTGTCTAGCTGGATGTATGGGTGCATTTTGATAGTAGTTCATATATACCTATTGTCTAGCTGGATGTATGGGTGCATTTTGATAGTTCATATATACCTATTGTCCAGCTGGATGTATGGGTGCATTTTGATAGTAGTTCATATATACCTATTGTCTAGCTGGATGTATGGGTGCATTTTGATAGTAGTTCATATATACCTATTGTCTAGCTGGATGTATGGGTGCATTTTGATAGTAGTTCATATATACATATTGTCTAGCTGGATGTATGGGTGCATTTTGATAGTAGTTCATATATACCTATTGTCCAGCTGGATGTATGGGTGCATTTTGATAGTTCATATATACCTATTGTCTAGCTGGATGTATGGGTGCATTTTGATAGTAGTTCATATATACATATTGTCTAGCTGGATGTATGGGTGCATTTTGATAGTAGTTCATATATACCTATTGTCTAGCTGAATGTATAGGTGCATTTTGATAGTAGTTCATATATACCTATTGTCTAGCTGGATGTATAGGTGCATTTTGATAGTAGTTCATATATACCTATTGTCTAGCTGAATGTATAGGTGCATTTTGATAGTAGTTCATATATACCTATTGTCTAGCTGGATGTATGGGTGCATTTTGATAGTAGTTCATATATACCTATTGTCTAGCTGGATGTATGGGTGCATTTTGATAGTAGTTCATATATACCTATTGTCTAGCTGGATGTATGGGTGCATTTTGATAGTAGTTCATATATACCTATTGTCTAGCTGGATGTATGGGTGCATTTTGATAGTAGTTCATATATACATATTGTCTAGCTGGATGTATGGGTGCATTTTGATAGTAGTTCATATATACCTATTGTCCAGCTGGATGTATGGGTGCATTTTGATAGTAGTTCATATATACATATTGTCTAGCTGGATGTATGGGTGCATTTTGATAGTAGTTCATATATACATATTGTCTAGCTGGATGTATGGGTGCATTTTGATAGTAGTTCATATATACCTATTGTCTAGCTGGATGTATGGGTGCATTTTGATAGTAGTTCATATATACCTATTGTCTAGCTGGATGTATGGGTGCATTTTGATAGTAGTTCATATATACCTATTGTCTAGCTGGATGTATGGGTGCATGTTGATAGTTCATATATACCTATTGTCTAGCTGGATGTATGGGTGCATTTTGATAGTAGTTCATATATACCTATTGTCCAGCTGGATGTATGGGTGCATTTTGATAGTAGTTCATATATACCTATTGTCCAGCTGGATGTATGGGTGCATTTTGATAGTAGTTCATATATACCTATTGTCTAGCTGGATGTATAGGTGCATTTTGATAGTAGTTCATATATACCTATTGTCTAGCTGGATGTATAGGTGCATTTTGATAGTAGTTCATATATACATATTGTCTAGCTGGATGTATGGGTGCATTTTGATAGTAGTTCATATATACCTATTGTCTAGCTGGATGTATGGGTGCATGTTGATAGTTCATATATACATATTGTGTAGCTGGATGTATGGGTGCATTTTGATAGTTCATATATACCTATTGTCTAGCTGGATGTATGGGTGCATTTTGATAGTAGTTCATATATACCTATTGTCTAGCTGGATGTATGAGTGCATTTTGATAGTAGTTCATATATACCTATTGTCTAGCTGGATGTATGGGTGCATTTTGATAGTAGTTCATATATACCTATTGTCTAGCTGGATGTATGGGTGCATTTTGATAGTAGTTCATATATACTTATTGTCTAGCTGGATGTATGGGTGCATGTTGATAGTTCATATATACCTATTGTCTAGCTGGATGTATGGGTGCATTTTGATAGTTCATATATACATATTGTCTAGCTGGATGTATGGGTGCATTTTGATAGTTCATATATACCTATTGTCTAGCTGGATGTATGGGTGCATTTTGATAGTAGTTCATATATACCTATTGTCCAGCTGGATGTATGGGTGCATTTTGATAGTAGTTCATATATACCTATTGTCTAGCTGGATGTATGGGTGCATTTTGATAGTAGTTCATATATACCTATTGTCTAGCTGGATGTATGGGTGCATTTTGATAGTAGTTCATATATACCTATTGTCCAGCTGGATGTATGGGTGCATTTTGATAGTAGTTCATATATACCTATTGTGTAGCTGGATGTATGGGTGCATTTTGATAGTAGTTCATATATACCTATTGTCTAGCTGGATGTATGGGTGCATTTTGATAGTAGTTCATATATACATATTGTCTAGCTGGATGTATGGGTGCATTTTGATAGTAGTTCATATATACCTATTGTCTAGCTGGATGTATGGGTGCATTTTGATAGTTCATATATACCTATTGTCTAGCTGGATGTATGGGTGCATTTTGATAGTAGTTCATATATACATATTGTCTAGCTGGATGTATGGGTGCATTTTGATAGTAGTTCATATATACCTATTGTGTAGCTGGATGTATGGGTGCATTTTGATAGTAGTTCATATATACCTATTGTCTAGCTGGATGTATGGGTGCATTTTGATAGTAGTTCATATATACATATTGTCTAGCTGGATGTATGGGTGCATTTTGATAGTAGTTCATATATACCTATTGTGTAGCTGGATGTATGGGTGCATTTTGATAGTAGTTCATATATACCTATTGTGTAGCTGGATGTATGGGTGCATTTTGATAGTAGTTCATATATACATATTGTCTAGCTGGATGTATGGGTGCATTTTGATAGTAGTTCATATATACCTATTGTCTAGCTGGATGTATGGGTGCATTTTGATAGTAGTTCATATATATAAAAGACTGGTGTGTGTTTTTCAGAGTGAGAACTTCCAGCGAGAAAAGCAAGTGGTGAAGGATGCTGCTGAGTTTTTGGTGCTACACCAGGTCCCCACACTGGTCAGTGGACGTTGTTTAGTTATTTTATTTATTCTTGTTTTGGTATTTGGTGTATTCTTCTTGTTTTGGTATTTGGTGTATTCTTCTTGTTTTGGTATTTGGTGTATTCTTCTTGTTTTGGTATTTGGTGTATTCTAGTCACGGAGCCTTCTCTCCGTAACATCCGGGCTGCTCTCTCTTGGAGAGCGCACCGCCGCAAACGCAGCTCCTACCCCATTTGTCTGCTTTTGGGGGGTGGGTGGTGGGGGTGGGTGGTTGGGGTGAGGAGGGGGTGAGGAGGGGGTGAGGAGGGGGTGAGGACGGGGGTGAGGAGGCTGTGGGAACAGACTTGGGAAACTAGCTATCTGTTTGGTCATACCAGGCAGCGGGATTTCTCCCCTCTCGTACCGACTTTTAACTGCACAAAATCCTGGCTCATCCCAGATTTTGGTTCCTGCAAATAAAACAATTGGAGTAGGCCTCTCTGATAGTATCCTTCCTTTGAAGCAATGTTTGGAGGTTTGGGTTTTTGTTTGGAAAGATATTCCCATGTTGAATGCTTCACCCCCCGGCAGGCTTCCACCTATCATGGTGGGGGGGGGGCTTACAGAGAGTAGCCCAACAGCCTCCTAAAATCCAACCACACGTCCTCGTCGTAGGAGGCGGGCAACGGCTTAGGCTGGCTTATGTGGTTATGGCCCTCCCGTGGGGATACCGGGGGGTCTTTTAGCAGAAATAGTTCCTCCTTCTTCTGGAAGTTCTATGCTAGTAACTTCCCCTACTCTATCACTCTCTTTGACTCTGTCTTTTCTTTTTGCTTTCTGGCGTCTACTTTTTTCTGCCTTATTGGTCCATTCACCTGCATTTGTTCTATAAAACCCTTCCACGTTTTTCCTTTTTACAATTTATGACATGCCAGGTTTTTTTAATTGTACACTGGCATCCACACGTGATACTTGCGTACTTGAGTGGGCACCTGTTGTCCATTCTGCAGTGCATATTTGCTTATATAGCCTTTTTTATGTATTTTAGCTTACTAGTATGTATTTGTCATCCTTTTTTACTGTTTTTTTTAACCTGGATCCGATAAATGAGAGTAGCGTGGCTCCACCTTTCCAGCACTGTGTGGACTTATGTGCTATAGGGTGCAATGATGGAAGTGTCATGTTATGAATTGTACTACATTTTTTTTCTTCAGGTTTTGTACGTTGTTAATATTCTTGGATTTGTGTTTTGCTATGCATGGTAGATTTTTTATGTGGTGACAGTCCTGAGATGACCATAGCTGTTGACGGGACTATAACAGACTAACTAACTAACTCACTCGGATATTCGGACCAACAGATGATGCCATGATGTGATGTTGATAGTAACATGAAGGTGATGGTGACTGTTCCAGATCAGTGACTGTTGATAGTAACATAGCGGTGATAGTGACTGTTGATAGTAACATAGCGGTGATAGTAACACAGCGGTGATGGTGACTGTTGATAGTAACATAGCGGTGATGGTGACTGTTGATAGTAACATAGCGGTGATAGTAACATAGCGGTGATAGTAACATAGCGGTGATGGTGACTGTTGATAGTAACCTAGCGGTGATAGTAACATAGCGGTGATAGTGACTGTTGATAGTAACATAGCGGTGATAGTAACATAGCGGTGATGGTGACTGTTGATAGTAACATAGCGGTGATGGTGACTGTTGATAGTAACATAGCGGTGATAGTAACATAGCGGTGATAGTAACATAGCGGTGATGGTGACTGTTGATAGTAACCTAGCGGTGATGGTGACTGTTGATAGTAACATAGCGGTGATAGTAACCTAGTGGTGATGGTGACTGTTCCAGATCAGTGACTGTTGATAGTAACATAGCGGTGATGGTGACTGTTGATAGTAACATAGCGGTGATGGTGACTGTTGATAGTAACATAGCGGTGATGGTGACTGTTGATATTAACATAGCGGTGATAGTGACTGTTGATAGTAACATAGCGGTGATGGTGACTGTTGATAGTAACATAGCGGTGATGGTGACTGTTGATAGTAACATAGCGGTGATAGTAACCTAGCGGTGATGGTGACTGTTGATAGTAACATAGCGGTGATGGTGACTGTTGATAGTAACATAGCGGTGATAGTAACATAACGGTGATGGTGACTGTTGATAGTAACATAGCGGTGATAGTAACATAGCGGTGATGGTGACTGTTGATAGTAACATAGCGGTGATAGTAACCTAGCGGTGATGGTGACTGTTCCAGATCAGTGACTGTCTGGACCACACCTCCTCCCCCATTGACGGCATCACTCTGTCTGAAGCCATTCACGCAAGGTGGGTTCTCTTTCAGTTGCGTGTCATTCTTTGGGAAATCGTTTCTTATTGTTTCCTTTGCAGTGCACAGCCAGTGCACACACAGTCACATAGACATACGACAGACGCACATTCACTCATGCGCACGTACATGCACACACTCACGCACACGCACACGCACACACACACACACACACACACACACACACACACACACACACACATCACACAGATACACACACACACACACAAACACAACACAACACACACTTTTCCTTTTCTTCTCTATAATTCAAACACTTACATCGACACAGGAAGACTAAAGATGATGACATTCCCCTCTCCATCTCCCAACCACCACCAGATCAGCTGAAGAAAACACCCCCTAAGCTAAACAGATGATCTTTGGCCTAGTGTCTGTGGTTCCATCTAAGCGCCTTGTACTGTGAGCCTACTGACCCATGACACTGGTCCGTTTCACTGACCGTTTGTCTGTTTTGTTGACCACAGGGGCATCAATATGAGGTACCTTGGCAAAGTGGCAGAGATGTTCTCTAAATATTCCTCCGTCACCTACGTCTACGTGAGTTTTTTGGTTTTATCTAGAATTTCTGAATACTTACATACCCAAGAAACAAAACATTCTTATTAAAAGTCACGACGTTTCAATGATTTTAATGTTTAAAATTGACTGATAATCAAATGGGATTTCTCTCTCTCTCTCTCTCTCTCTCTCTCTCTCTCTCTCTCTCTCTCTCTCTCTCTCTCTCTCTCTCTCTCTCTCTCTCTCTCCCCCCCCCCCCCCCCCCCCCCGTTATAGATATCATGTTGAGAGAGACCTTATTTGTCCATTATGTAAATGTGCCTCAGAAAATGAAATTCAGTTTGTTTTTTCTTGTCCTGTATTGAGTGATCTCAGGTTTCAGTTAATACCTCGGAAGTATTACAGCCAACCGTATTTGTTTAGATTAGGAATGTTAATGTCGTTAACCAATGAACAAGTAGTTTAAAATGTTTGCAGTATATTTGTATAAAGCCTTTAAAATCAGGTCTACCTTGTGCAGTTAGAGGTTGATGATTCCCACATGTTATGCTTATATTTTGCTTTGTGTGTACTTATTATTTATTATGTCTGATTATGCCTGACTATGTTATATTGTATCACCCCCTCATGAGGGGCTATGGCCTTGATTGATTAAATATCCGTATCCGTATATCTCTCTCTCTCTCTCTCTCTCTCTCTCTCTCTCTCTCTCTCTCTCTCTCTCTCTCTCTCTCTCTCTCTCTCTCTCTCTCTCTCTCTCTCTCTCTCTCTCTCTCTCTTTGTTAGCGTTTCTGTGCCTCATCCTCTCAAAGCCAATATGATATTCTTTTTCTGTTTTCTGTATGCCAGGGGTCCAAATGTATGTTATAGAAACCAGCTCCAATGTGCCTGATTCTTTTTCATGCATGGACAATAGAACTGATTACTGTACGGGCAGCCAAACATGCTTAGACATGACTAATTTATCTTGATACTGACCACCACGACAATGATGATGACAGACGCAAGGTGTAGACATGACTAATTTATCTTGATACTGACCACCACGACAATGATGATGACAGACGCAAGGTGTAGACATGACTAATTTATCTTAATACTGACCACCACGACAATGATGATGACAGACGCAAGGTGTAGACATGACTAATTTATCTTAATACTGACCACCATGACAATGATGTTGACAGACGCAAGGTGTAGACATGACTAATTTATGTTGATACTGACCACCACGACAATGATGACGACAGACGCAAGGTGTAGACATGACTAATTTATCTTGATACTGACCACCACGACAATGATGATGACAGACGCAAGGTGTAGACATGACTAATTTATCTTGATACTGACCACCACGACAATGATGACGACAGACGCAAGGTGTAGACATGACTAATTTATCTTGATACTGACCACCACGACAATGATGACGACAGACGCAAGGTGTAGACATGACTAATTTATCTTGATACTGACCACCACGACAATGATGACGAATGTTAATTAACCCTCTTGCATTCACATTTGTTACAGAAAACACTTCTTCTACTGTTCACATTCTTCATTACATTTTCAGGAAAATCAATCTTTTAAAGCACACACAGTGCCATACAGTTACTATCACATCATTGCAAGTGAGAAGCTTCTTCATGGTGTGTGTATAACAAATCAGAACTTAGTGCGTGGTAAAAATGCCATCAGAGGTGGGTCTCAGAGTGGGGGGCAAGCTATGGGCGGTTTGGGGCGGCTTGAATACACAGAGGCAACTTCCAGCAGGGCATTTGGGCCGGAATAAATCGTCGCCCGCATGCAAAAGAGACGTATGTTCAAATTGTACATACAGGGGGTAGACATGACCAGCCTGTCTTCATCATCATCGTCATCATCATCATCATCATCATCATCATCATCACCATCATCATCATGGTGATTGTTATTTACAGAACATCGCTATAGGAGAGCTGATCGTGCGTTCAGCCAAACACGTGTTCAAGTCCTACATGCAGGGGGTAGACATGACCAACCTATCATCATCATCACCATCATCATCACCATCATCATCATGGTAATTGTTATTTACAGCGCATCGCTATAGGGGAGCTGATCGTGCGTTCTGCCTAACACGTGTTCAGATTGTACATGCAGGGGGTGGACATGACCAACCTGTCGTCGTCATCATCATCACCATCACCATCATCATCATCATCATCATCATCATCATCATGGTGATTGTTATTTTCAGAACATCGCTATTGGAGAGCTGATCGTGCGTTCAGCCAAACACGTGTTCAAGTCCTACATGCAGGGGTTGGACATGACCAACCTATCATCATCATCACCATCATCATCATCACCATCACCATCATCATCATGGTGATTGTTATTTTCAGAACATCGCTGTAGGAGAGCTGATTGTGCGTTCAGCCAAACACGTGTTCAAGTCCTACATGCAGGGGTTGGACATGACCAACCTGTCGTCATCATCATCATCATCATCATCATCACCATCATCATCATGGTGATTGTTATTTTCAGAACATCGCTATAGGAGAGCTGATCGTGCGTTCAGCCAAACACGTGTTCAAGTCCTACATGCAGGGGGTAGACATGACCAACCTGTCATCATCATCATCATCATCATCATCATCATGGTGATTGTTATTTTCAGAACATCGCTATAGGAGAGCTGATCGTGCATTCAGCCAAACACGTGTTCAAGTCCTACATGCAGGGGGTAGACATGACCAACCTGTCGTCGTCCTCCTCATCATCATCATCATCATCATCATCATCACCATCATCATCAACATCACCATCATCATCATGGTGATTGTTATTTTCAGAACATCGCTATAGGAGAGCTGATCGTGCGTTCAGCCAAACACGTGTTCAAGTCCTACATGCAGGGGGTGGACATGACCAACCTGTCGTCGTCATCATCATCATCATCATCATCATCATCATCATGGTGATTGTTATTTTCAGAACATCGCTGTAGGAGAGCTGATCGTGCGTTCAGCCAAACACGTGTTCAAGTCCTACATGCAGGGGGTGGACATGACCAACCTATCATCATCATCACCATCACCATCACCATCATCATCATGGTAATTGTTATTTACAGCGCATCGCTATAGGGGAGCTGATCGTGCGTTCTGCCTAACACGTGTTCAGATTGTACATGCAGGGGGTAGACATGACCAACCTGTCGTCGTCATCATCATCACCATCACCATCATCATCATCATCATCATCATCATCATCATGGTGATTGTTATTTACAGCACATCGCTATAGGAGAGCTGATCGTGTATTCAGCCAAACACGTGTTCAAGTCCTACATGCAGGGAGTAGACATGACCAACCTGTCATCATCATCATCATCATGGTGATTGTTATTTACAGCGCCTCACTATAGGGGAGCTGATCGTGCGTTCTGCCTAACACGTGTTCAGATTGTACTGGTGGACATGACCAACCTGTCACCATCATCATCATCACCATCATCATCATCACCATCATCATCATCATGGTGATTGTTATTTTCAGAACATCGCTGTAGGAGAGCTGATCGTGCGTTCAGCCAAACACGTGTTCAAGTCCTACATGCAGGGGGTGGACATGACCAACCTGTCGTCATCATCATCATCATCATCACCATCATCATCATATGGTGATTGTTATTTTCAGAACATCGCTATAGGAGAGCTGATCGTGCGTTCAGCGAAACACGTGTTCAAGTCCTACATGCAGGGGGTAGACATGACCAACCTGTCATCGGCCATTTCCCATTTCCTCAACTGTCTGCTGGGGTCGTACTCCAACCCTCACGCCCAGGTCAAGGCAGAGGAGGTGGGTGTGGCTGTGTGTGTGTGGAGGGGAGGGGAGGAGGTGGGAAGTAAAGTGAGGGGGTGGGGTGGAGAGCACAGAGAGATGAGGGGCGGGGGTTGAAACCTGAATAATCTATTTGAGGGGCGGGGAGGACGAAAATGTTCAAATATTCTGTTGTTTGATATACACGGCTGGTGTTGAAAAGAGATAAAGCCGTTGCTTGTTTTTCTCTTTGTCTCTAGATCACATTGTTTAAAATCATAATGACTGTTTGGCTGACGACCACACATTAGTTGAACCTTGATTGGTGTTGGTATTGGTGTTGGTATTGGTGTTGGTGTTGGTGTTGGTGTTGGTATTGGTATTGGTATTGGTATTGGTGTTGGTGTTGGTATTGGTGTTGGTGTTGGTATTGGTGTTGGTATTGGTATGACTTTTTTAGGCACAGACACTCGTCTGTGAAATTCGGGTTGCTCCCACCTGGAGAGAGAGTGGCATTTGGCGCTGCGCCTCCCCTTTTTTTCTTTGACCCGATTGTGTTGTGTGTTTTCAGCTGCAGACAAAGGCCAGGAAGAAGAACAGGAGGAGGAACAAGCAGAGCTTCGTCTTCGCTGCAGGTCAGTGCAATAAAGCTAAGGTGTTGTTGGTGTTGTTGGTGTTGTGTCAGTCAATGTGG
>CM065700.1:49701490-49711490 GCA_017654935.2 Phymorhynchus buccinoides | reverse complement strand
TTGTTGATCACTCACACAGTTTGTGACTTGTGTCAGAAGCAGGTCTTCGGGCTGCATGTGTTTCTTGTTTGTTGATCACTCACACAGTTTGTGACTTGTGTCAGAAGCAGGTCTTCAGGCTGCATGTGTTTCTTGTTTGTTGATCACTCACACAGTTTGTGACTTGTGTCAGAAGCAGGTCTTCGGGCTGCATGTGTTTCTTGTTTGTTGATCACTCACACAGTTTGTGACTTGTGTCAGAAGCAGGTCTTCGGGCTGCATGTGTTTCTTGTTTGTTGATCACTCACACAGTTTGTGACTTGTGTCAGAAGCAGGTCTTCGGGCTGCATGTGTTTCTTGTTTGTTGATCACTCACACAGTTTGTGACTTGTGTCAGAAGCAGGTCTTCGGGCTGCATGTGTTTCTTGTTTGTTGATCACTCACACAGTTTGTGACTTGTGTCAGAAGCAGGTCTTCGGGCTGCATGTGTTTCTTGTTTGTTGATCACTCACACAGTTTGTGACTTGTGTCAGAAGCAGGTCTTCGGGCTGCATGTGTTTCTTGTTTGTTGATCACTCACACAGTTTGTGACTTGTGTCAGAAGCAGGTCTTCAGGCTGCATGTGTTTCTTGTTTGTTGATCACTCACACAGTTTGTGACTTGTGTCAGAAGCAGGTCTTCGGGCTGCATGTGTTTCTTGTTTGTTGATCACTCACACAGTTTGTGACTTGTGTCAGAAGCAGGTCTTCGGGCTGCATGTGTTTCTTGTTTGTTGATCACTCACACAGTTTGTGACTTGTGTCAGAAGCAGGTCTTCGGGCTGCATGTGTTTCTTGTTTGTTGATCACTCACACAGTTTGTGACTTGTGTCAGAAGCAGGTCTTCGGGCTGCATGTGTTTCTTGTTTGTTGATCACTCACACAGTTTGTGACTTGTGTCAGAAGCAGGTCTTCGGGCTGCATGTGTTTCTTGTTTGTTGATCACTCACACAGTTTGTGACTTGTGTCAGAAGCAGGTCTTCGGGCTGCATGTGTTTCTTGTTTGTTGATCACTCACACAGTTTGTGACTTGTGTCAGAAGCAGGTCTTCGGGCTGCATGTGTTTCTTGTTTGTTGATCACTCACACAGTTTGTGACTTGTGTCAGAAGCAGGTCTTCGGGCTGCATGTGTTTCTTGTTTGTTGATCACTCACACAGTTTGTGACTTGTGTCAGAAGCAGGTCTTCAGGCTGCATGTGTTTCTTGTTTGTTGATCACTCACACAGTTTGTGACTTGTGTCAGAAGCAGGTCTTCAGGCTGCATGTGTTTCTTGTTTGTTGATCACTCACACAGTTTGTGACTTGTGTCAGAAGCAGGTCTTCGGGCTGCATGTGTTTCTTGTTTGTTGATCACTCACACAGTTTGTGACTTGTGTCAGAAGCAGGTCTTCGGGCTGCATGTGTTTCTTGTTTGTTGATCACTCACACAGTTTGTGACTTGTGTCAGAAGCAGGTCTTCAGGCTGCATGTGTTTCTTGTTTGTTGATCACTCACACAGTTTGTGACTTGTGTCAGAAGCAGGTCTTCGGGCTGCATGTGTTTCTTGTTTGTTGATCACTCACACAGTTTGTGACTTGTGTCAGAAGCAGGTCTTCGGGCTGCATGTGTTTCTTGTTTGTTGATCACTCACACAGTTTGTGACTTGTGTCAGAAGCAGGTCTTCGGGCTGCATGTGTTTCTTGTTTGTTGATCACTTACACAGTTTGTGACTTGTGTCAGAAGCAGGTCTTCGGGCTGCATGTGTTTCTTGTTTGTTGATCACTTACACAGTTTGTGACTTGTGTCAGAAGCAGGTCTTCGGGCTGCATGTGTTTCTTGTTTGTTGATCACTCACACAGTTTCCTGTCATATGAGAGCTGATACGTCATGCTGATGCGTCATGATGCTTTTATACGCCTAAGAAATAGTAAGGCCCAGCGTGTCTGTCTTCGGCTGCCTGTATTTCTGTTCTGTTACCTCCTCAGAAGTAGCTCTGGTCTGAGACAGAGACAGACAGACAGACAGACAGACAGACAGGCAGAGACAAAGAAACAGAAATAAAAAGGGGTGTGGGGGTGGAAAGAGTGGGTGCTGAAAGAGATTGAGATTAAAAAAAGAGTCGTATTTTAGCCCTTGGTCCTTAAGCCAACCACGGAGACAAAATGCAGTCAGTCAAGTGCTAATGTCACTGAAATACTCATTTGACTTTTGAAATTTTTTTAGGGGTGGGGGTGGTGAGTATGTGCCAATTCTGATGGTGTACTCCCTTTTAAGACATGAGCATTTGTTGTGTTCTTCTCATTGCACTGACTCCATAGAGGGCGCCAACAAACAGGGCTTGCAAGCTTTATATGAAAATTGTTTATATTTTATATTCTTGTTCTTATCACTACAGTGACTCCATAGAGGGCGCCACAGAGCGTTACAGCCTGCAGCGGGTGTCCATCCTGCGAGGTTTTTGCCGCGCCGTGGGCATACAGCTGTTGCTACGGGAGGTCAACCTGGAAGTCAGGAACAAACAACTGTTCCACGAGGATGACATCGTCAATGTTGGGCCTGCCGTCAAGCACATCAGTCCTAGGGTGTGTACTGTGTGTGTGTGTGTAACAGACAACTGTTCTATGAGGATGACATCGTCAATGTGGGGCCTGCCGTCAAGCACATCAGTCCTAGGGTGTGTACTGTGTGTGTGTGTGTAACAGACAACTGTTCTATGAGGATGACATCGTCAATGTGGGGCCTGCCGTCAAGCACATCAGTCCTAGGGTGTGGTCTGTGTGTGTGTGTGTACAGACAACTGTTCTATGAGGATGACATCGTCAATGTGGGGCCTGCCATCAAGCACATCAGTCCTAGGGTGTGGTCTGTGTGTGTGTGTGTAACAGACAACTGTTCTATGAGGATGACATCGTCAATGTGGGGCCTGCCATCAAGCACATCAGTCCTAGGGTGTGGTCTGCGTGTGTGTGTAACAGACAACTGTTCTATGAGGATGACATCGTCAATGTGGGGCCTGCCGTCAAGCACATCAGTCCTAGGGTGTGTACTGTGTGTGTGTGTGTAACAGACAACTGTTCTATGAGGATGACATCGTCAATGTGGGGCCTGCCATCAAGCACATCAGTCCTAGGGTGTGGTCTGTGTGTGTGTGTAAGCAGACAGGTGTTCCATGAGGATGGCATCGTCAATGTGGGGCCTGCCGTCAAGCACATCAGTCCCAGGGTGTGTACTGTGTGTGTGTGTGTAGCAGACAGGTGTTCCATGAGGATGGCATCGTCAATGTGGGGCCTGCCGTCAAGCACATCAGTCCCAGGGTGTGTACTGTGTGTGTGTGTGTAGCAGACAGGTGTTCCATGAGGATGGCATCGTCAATGTGGGGCCTGCCGTCAAGCACATCAGTCCCAGGGTGTGTACTGTGTGTGTGTGTGTAGCAGACAGGTGTTCCATGAGGATGGCATCGTCAATGTGGGGCCTGCCGTCAAGCACATCAGTCCCAGGGTGTGGTCTGTGTGTGTGTGTGTAGCAGACAGGTGTTCCATGAGGATGGCATCGTCAATGTGGGGCCTGCCGTCAAGCACATCAGTCCCAGGGTGTGGTCTGTGTGTGTGTGTGTAGCAGACAGGTGTTCCATGAGGATGGCATCGTCAATGTGGGGCCTGCCGTCAAGCACATCAGTCCCAGGGTGTGTACTGTGTGTGTGTGTGTAGCAGACAGGTGTTCCATGAGGATGGCATCGTCAATGTGGGGCCTGCCGTCAAGCACATCAGTCCCAGGGTGTGTACTGTGTGTGATTGAATGTAGAATGAGAACATTAACAATCAAGTGAATGTGACTGATGTCATAGCTGCAGTCCGTATCGCTCTGTTCCCACTGCATCGTCTCCACCCTCCATGTTCTTATGGTTTCTTTCCACAGGCCACGGACGCCTTCCACTTCTTCTCCAGCGGGCAGACCAAGATCCAGCAGGGTTTGCTGCGGGAGGGCTACGAACTGATCAGCGAAGCCCTGAACCTCCTGAACAATGTGTATGGCGCCATGCATCCTGAGATTGCCGCCTGTCTGAGACTGCTGGCACGACTCAACTACATCATGGGAGACTATGTGGAAGTGAGTGTCATCATCATCGTTTTCATCACCGTTGTCGGCATTATCGTCATCTTATGATTACCATTATTGTTGATATGATGGTGAGAGTAATATGCTACAAGGTGTTAAGTCTTCTATAGTAAAAACCATATGTACCATATTGTTCGGACTGTAAGGCGCACCTTTGTATAAGGCGCATCCCAAAAATTTAAAAAAAAGATAGTATACAGTGACTGGGAGGGGATGAGAGTGAAAGCAGAGGGCAGTGCTGATTGTGGTCTGTTCTGTTCTGTTTCAGGCCATGTCGTACCAACAGAGGGCGGTGCTGATTGTGGTCTGTTCTGTTCTGTTTCAGGCCATGTCGTACCAACAGAGGGCGGTGCTGATTGTGGTCTGTTCTGTTCTGTTTCAGGCCATGTCGTACCAACAGAGGGCGGTGCTGATGAGTGAACGAGTGCTGGGGATAGACCACCCCAACACCATCACCGAATATGTGAGTTCAGGGAAAACAAAGACATGCACACACAGAGTTATGACACACACACACACATGCATACATACAGTTATGACGCACACACAGAGTTATGACACACACACACACACATGCATACATACAGTTATGACGCACATACAGTTATGACACACATGCAGTTATGACACTGTTATGACACACACATACAGTTATGACACACACACACACATACAGTTATGACACACACACATGCAGTTATGACACACACATACAGTTATGATATACACACATACAGTTATGACATGACACACACACATGCAGTTATGACACACACATACAGTTATGATATACACACATACAGTTATGACACACACACATGCAGTTATGACACACACATACAGTTATGACACACACATACAGTTATGATATACACACATACAGTTATGACACACACACATGCAGTTATGACACACACATACAGTTATGACACACACATACAGTTATGACACACATACAGTTATGACACACACACATGCAGTTATGACACACACATACAGTTATGACACACACACACACATACAGTTATGACACACACATACAGTTATGACACACATACAGTTATGACACACACACATGCAGTTATGACACACACATACAGTTATGACACACATACAGTTATGACACACACATACAGTTATGACACACACATGCAGTTATGACACACACATACAGTTATGACACACACATACAGTTATGACACACACATACAGTTATGACACACATGCAGTTATGACACACACATACAGTTATGACACACACATACAGTTATGACACACACACATACAGTTATGACACACACATACAGTTATGACACACACATACAGTTATGACACACACATACAGTTATGACACACATGCAGTTATGACACACACATACAGTTATGACACACACACATACAGTTATGACACACACACATGCAGTTATGACACACACATACAGTTATGATATACATACAGTTATGACACACACACATACAGTTATGACACACACATACAGTTATGACACACACACAGTTATGACACACACATACAGTTATGACACACACATACAGTTATGACACACATACAGTTATGACACACATACAGTTATGATATACATACAGTTATGACACACATACAGTTATGATATACATACAGTTATGACACACATACAGTTATGACACACACATACAGTTATGACACACACATACAGTTATGACACACACATACAGTTATGACACACATACAGTTATGATATACATACAGTGACATGGGTGCATCTGCTTCCGTTTTTGGACTGAAACCGTTTTTTCTATATTGCCCAAAACGGAAGTTCCGTTTTTTCAAAAGAATTCGCAAAAAAACCACCCACCAGTGTTGAATACCGAGATCGATGATCTGAGCGATTTAAAGCCTTGGAGTGCCTCCCTTCTCAGCTCTGTTCCCGGACTGATCCTGGATAGCCCCCCCTAGAGCCAATGGGGCTCCCAGAATATTCCGGGAAGCCCACATGACATCACAAAGCATCTCATATAGCAGCCAATCGTTGAATACTTGTGTACCTAACACACTACGTCATCAAAACAGGGGTTGCGCTTGACGTCGCATGCATTAAATGCTACATTTTCATTGGTTAAAGGGGTGACATTTTAATTTTATTTTGGTTGATCTATTTCGGGGTCAGACTGAGCTTCATAAATGGCGGCCAGGCTTTTACTGTCGATTCGAAGAGCTTTCCAAGCAGTTTTTTGATGGTAGAGATTGTAATTAGGGCTTGAAATTAGTCAATTTAGATTACATTATCACTGGAAAGTACGATGATGTGAGAATTTTGAACTTTTCAACGGAAAATTAAGTGAAAATTGATCGCGATGGCGCCGACTTGCAACTTTGAGGCCGCTGATCTTGCGGCCGAGTGATTTTCTCAGTCCGATCGCGAACATTTCCAGGTATTTTGCTTTTTTCAGCTTGTTTTATACTAAAATTGACTAAGAATTAATGACTGAGGGTACTAATAAAGTTTTCTGATGAAATTGAGCCAAAAAATCATCGCAATATCGAAAATCGACGCCGATGACACAACTCTACTCCCAAAATGCAATTCCCAAAGTTAATTCAGCTAATGTCACTGAAAGAACCCCACTTCAGTTTTTTCCATTTCAGCCAGATGCACCCATGCAGTTATGACACACACACACACACAGAGTTATGACACATATACAGTTATGACACATATACAGTTATGACACACACATACAGTTATGACACACATACAGTTATGACACATATACAGTTATAACACACATACAGTTATGACACACACACACACACATACAGTTATGACACATATACAGTTATGACACACACAGAGTTATGACACACACACACACATCACAGAAATCTGTCCATGTTATTCTGTCGTTGTAGGCCCACCTAGCCCTGTACTGTTTCATGTCATACATACATTGAAGTCTGTCCATGTTATTCTGTCGTTGTAGGCCCACCTAGCCCTGTACTGTTTCATGTCATACATACATTGAAGTCTGTCCATGTTATTCTGTCGTTGTAGGCCCACCTAGCCCTGTACTGTTTCATGTCATGCATACATACATTGAAGTCTGTCCATGTTATTCTGTCGTTGTAGGCCCACCTAGCCCTGTACTGTTTCATGTCATGCATACATACATTGAAGTCTGTCCATGTTATTCTGTCGTTGTAGGCCCACCTAGCCCTGTACTGTTTCATGTCATGCATACATACATTGAAGTCTGTCCATGTTATTCTGTCGTTGTAGGCCCACCTAGCCCTGTACTGTTTCATGTCATGCATACATACATTGAAGTCTGTCCATGTTATTCTGTCATTGTAGGCCCACCTAGCCCTGTACTGTTTCATGTCATACATACATACATTGAAGTCTGTCCATGTTATTCTGTCATTGTAGGCCCACCTAGCCCTGTACTGTTTCATGTCATGCATACATACATTGAAGTCTGTCCATGTTATTCTGTCGTTGTAGGCCCACCTAGCCCTGTACTGTTTCATGTCATGCATACATACATTGAAGTCTGTCCATGTTATTCTGTCGTTGTAGGCCCACCTAGCCCTGTACTGTTTCATGTCATACATACATACATTGAAGTCTGTCCATGTTATTCTGTCGTTGTAGGCCCACCTAGCCCTGTACTGTTTCATGTCATACATACATTGAAGTCTGTCCATGTTATTCTGTCGTTGTAGGCCCACCTAGCCCTGTACTGTTTCATGTCATACATACATTGAAGTCTGTCCATGTTATTCTGTCGTTGTAGGCCCACCTAGCCCTGTACTGTTTCATGTCATACATACATTGAAGTCTGTCCATGTTATTCTGTCGTTGTAGGCCCACCTAGCCCTGTACTGTTTCATGTCATGCATACATACATTGAAGTCTGTCCATGTTATTCTGTCATTGTAGGCCCACCTAGCCCTGTACTGTTTCATGTCATGCATACATACATTGAAGTCTGTCCATGTTATTCTGTCGTTGTAGGCCCACCTAGCCCTGTACTGTTTTGCCAACAACCAAGTGCCCAACGCTCTTCGCCTGATGTACCGCGCACGATACCTGGCTCTGCTGTGTCACGGGGAAAACCACCCCGAGATCGCCCTCATTGACGTGAGTGCTGGACGCAACTTGGACTGTCCCTCAATCAGTAACTCCACCCCTTCAGCCATGGAGTGACCCCTCCATCCATGATCCATGGCTTCCAAAGACACAATGGTGGTAGTTAATTCATTCAAGTCACACACACTATATATGTCCGGAATTAGTAGGTAGCTGTCAATTTGATGCATTTGCTTCAAGGGAAGTAAATCTGTGTGTACACCATACCTTGGTCACTTCTAACCTTGCTTCGCTCCCTTAGACCACAATTTTGCCTCTGACTTCGCTTTTGCAGTGGTTTGTTGTGGGGAAACCAATCGGTGTAGAGAGTTTTTCTATAAAAAGTCTGATCTACCACTTCCCTGTCTAAACCTGAAGTAAAAACCCGTAATCTTCTTTCATTTCTCCTTTTGTTTATGTACGTTTTGTTTGTGTGCATGGCTGGAGTGATTTGTGATTTTTTTAATAATTCAAAATTGTTGCGATGCGAATGAGTTAATGCTGTTGTTGTAGCTCTCAGGCCCTGTTCAGCGGAAGCAACTCGCTTACAAGTTGACCTTTTGGTCATCAAATGCGTTTTGTTATTTTGAATATTCAACAAACGAAGGTTTGGTCAAAGTCAAGGATAAAGCTAGAGATAGGATTAAAAACATGTTAGAGTCTTCTTCTTCTTCTTCTGTGTTCCCATGCCATATGGCCATAATGGGTAAGGTACGTATGTGTCCGGTTTTCAGTTTTCAATGGTCTCCCCGCTGCGTACAGCCGACGCATTCCAATTTTGGAGGAGCTCAAAGGAGAACAATTATTTGAAGACTTTTTTTTAAAAGGCAGGAGAATGGGCCAATAAGTCAGAAAGATAGTAGATGATAGCAAATAAAGGGGAAAGGCAGAGTCAAAGACAGTGGCAGATTAGAGGAAGTTACAAGCACAGAAGGTGGGGGAACTATTTTTATGAACGACCCCCCGGTATCCCCATGGGTCATCCAGCTCCCCGTATGGAGGCACGAGGCATCCACCCACTGCCCCGATGTCAGAGTCAATGTTGGTCAGTTTTCTAGACAGAGGCACGTTAGGTGTGTCCTGTGGCAGCTGCAGCCTCTGCCTTTCCTAATGCAAATGGTTATTGTGAGGTCTTCTTCAGTTTACTGCCTTTCCTAATGCAAATGGTTATTGTGAGGTCTTCTTCAGTTTACTGCCTTTCCTAATGCAAATGGTTATTGTGAGGTCTTCAGTTTACTGCCTTTCCTAATGCAAATGGTTATTGTGAGGTCTTCTTCAGTTTACTGCCTTTCCTAATGCAAATGGTTATTGTGAGGTCTTCTTCAGTTTACTGCCTTTCCTAATGCAAATGGTTATTGTGAGGTCTTCAGTTTACTGCCTTTCCTAATGCAAATGGTTATTGTGAGGTCTTCAGTTTACTGCCTTTACAAATGCAAATGGTTATTGTGAGGTCTTCTTCAGTTTACTGCCTTTCCTAATGCAAATGGTTATTGTGAGGTCTTCTTCAGTTTACTGCCTTTCCTAATGCAAATGGTTATTGTGAGGTCTTCAGTTTACTGCCTTTCCTAATGCAAATGGTTATTGTGAGGTCTTCTTCAGTTTACTGCCTTTCCTAATGCAAATGGTTATTGTGAGGTCTTCAGTTTACTGCCTTTAATGCAAATGGTTATTGTGAGGTCTTCAGTTTACTGCCTTTCCTAATTTACAAATGCAAATGGTTATTGTGAGGTCTTCAGTTTACTGCCTTTACTAATGCAAATG
>CM065700.1:49601490-49696490 GCA_017654935.2 Phymorhynchus buccinoides | reverse complement strand
ATACTTTGGCCCCGGCAGTCTGAAGGTGGCCATGAACTATCATCTGGTGGCACGGACTCACTCCTGTCGGGGAGACTTCAGGGCGGCACTTCAGAGCGAGAAAGAGGCCTTCACCATCTATAAGAGAACTGTGAGTGAATCGGGGACAGAGGGGGAGAGACAGACAGACAGACAGAGATGAGTCCTCTACTTGTGAGAGATGAAGGGGTAGGGGGGAGAGGGACGGACAGACAGACACAGACGATCACCTATGCCTTGTGGATTTCAGGTCAGCCTTTCATAGCGGTATCTTTTAGATAACCGTGAGTTGCCTTGGGTTTTTTAATTTATCTGGTGATTTTATGAAATTTTGAAATGGCATTGATAAGAGTACTCCAAGGATTTGAAAGAAATCCTGTAAATTGTCAAAGCTTCACATTCCTTTAGCCATTTTCATATGCTGTTTTCCTCCGAAGTCGGAGTGTGGCTGCCTACGTACGTGGCGGGGTAATCAAAAACGGTCACACACGTAATGTTCTCATCCCTAGCCGGTGCATTTGTACCATAGTGTTCAAGTGCTTCGGCTGTTGGGATGATCCCTGGAGTCTTTAAGCCAGGGGACAACAACAACATAAATTATGCTATTTATAGATTGTGATTTCAAAAACTTACCTTAGCGTGCATTAAATGCTTTGTGAATTATTTTGGGGCTACAGTGGAACTGGCTGATCATTCAAGATGTTTCCCCCTTCATACCTGGACTACTGTGTGCCCACCTCCCTGTTAGACCCCTCCCTAGTAAGACCCCTCCCTGTAAGACCCCTCCCTAGTAAGACCTCTTTTGGCTGATGTTTCAAGGTGTTTTCCCCTTCATACCTGGACTACTGTGTGTCCACCTCCCTGTTAGACCCCTCCCTAGTAAGACCCCTCCCTAGTAAGACCCCTCCCTGTAAGACCCCCCCTAGTAAGACCCCTCCCTAGTAAGTCCCCTCCCTGTAAGACCCCTCCCTAGTAAGACCTCTTTTGGCTGATGTTTCAAGGTGTTTTCCCCTTCATACCCAGACTACTGTGTGTCCACCTCCCTGTTAGACCCCTCCCTGTAAGACCCCTCCCTGTAAGACCCCTCCCTAGTAAGACCTCTTTTGGCTGATGTTTTAAGGTGTTTTCCCCTTCATACCCAGACTACTGTGTGTCCACCTCTCTGTTAGACCCCTCCCTAGCAAGACCCCTCCCTGTAAGACCCCTCCCTAGTAAGACCCCTCCCTGTAAGACCCCTCCCTAGTAAGACCCCTCCCTAGCAAGACCCCTCCCTGTAAGACCCCTCCCTAGTAAGACCTCTTTTGGCTGATGTTTCAAGGTGTTTTCCCCTTCATACCCAGACTACTGTGTGTCCACCTCCCTGTTAGACCCCTCCCTAGTAAGACCCCTCCCTGTAAGACCCCTCCCTGTAAGACCCCTCCCTAGTAAGACCTCTTTTGGCTGATGTTTTAAGGTGTTTTCCCCTTCATACCCAGACTACTGTGTGTCCACCTCTCTGTTAGACCCCTCCCTAGCAAGACCCCTCCCTGTAAGACCCCTCCCTAGTAAGACCCCTCCCTGTAAGACCCCTCCCTAGTAAGACCCCTCCCTAGCAAGACCCCTCCCTGTAAGACCCCTCCCTAGTAAGACCTCTTTTGGCTGATGTTTCAAGGTGTTTTCCCCTTCATACCCAGACTACTGTGTGTCCACCTCTGTTAGACCCCTCCCTAGTAAGACCCCTCCCTGTCAGACCCCTCCCTAGTAAGACCTCTCCCTGTTAGACCCCTCTCTAGAAAGACCCCTCCCTAGTAAGACCCCTCCCTAGTAAGACCTGTTTGAGCTGATTATTCATTCAAGGTCTTATAGGGAGGTGGGTATGAAGGGGGAAAAAATTGGCAAAAATATTTTGGGTCACATCTTAGAAGGAGCCTTAATAGGGAAGGTCTTATAGGGAAGGTCTTAATTGGGAGGTTCCACTGTATTTTGGCCACTGCAACTAGGCTTATTAACGCCCTTGACAGAGAGTGAATCCATTGCTGGTCAGTACTGAAAAGGGCATTCACTCTTGCGAAAGGCAGCCATTTAGTGGCCTTAAATGGGGTTATTCTTCTTCTTCTTCTTGACTGTATGTGGCCACAATCAACACATTGATTATTATGCCACGGAACCGGGGAGGTTCGAAACCACTTTTGCCGGAAGAAAGGCTCAAGGCCTGAGAAGAAATAAAACAACAGAGAGAGTGTTATGCCCTTGTTTTGTCAGCACTCAAGCATCTACCAAGGGCATTCACTCTAGCAAAACATGGTTGTTGCAGTGGCCAATAGAATGTTGACTGGTGCCTTGGAAACCACTTGGAAAACGAGGGCCATTAAGCCGTAACAGACTCACAATCTCCAGCCCATCTTTTTTCTGACGTTTTGTTTAACTGTTGTTCTTCAGGTTCATTTGTTCTCTGAATTGTTGTCCATGTTTTCTGGTTGATTCTTTTCCTGGCCTTCCAGCTGGGGGAGGACCATGAGCGCACCAAGGAGAGCTCCGAGTGCCTCAAACACCTGACCCAGCAGGCTGTGGTGCTGCAGAAGAAGATGAACGAGATCTACAAAGGGGACAGGGGCATCACCATCCCTCCCCTGCAGGTACCTTGACTATCAGTTTTACAATGATCAAACAGGGAAATAACACCTGACCCAGCAGGCTGTGGTGCTGCAGAAGAAGATGAACGAGATCTACAAAGGGGACAGGGGCATCGCCATCCCTCCTCTGCAGGTACCTTGACTATCAGTTTTACAATGATCAAACAGGGAAATAACACCTGACCCAGCAGGCTGTGATGCTGCAGAAGAAGATGAACGAGATCTACAAAGGGGACAGGGGCATCACCATCCCTCCTCTGCAGGTACCTTGACTATCAGTTTTACAATGATCAAACAGGGAAATAACACCTGACCCAGCAGGCTGTGGTGCTGCAGAAGAAGATGAACGAGATCTACAAAGGGGACAGGGGCATCACCATCCCTCCTCTGCAGGTACCTTGACTAGCACAGCTTTTGTATTTCCCTGTGGGAATACTGTAGAATCTTTTGGGCAAATAGTTCCCCCATCTTCTTGAAGTTCTGTGCTTGTAGCTTCCTCTAGTCTGTCACTCTCTTTGGCTGTGCTGACTGTCATCTGCTATCTTTCTGTCTTACTGGCACATTCTTCTGCCTTTGTTCTAGACATTCTTGCAAAGATTTTCTTCATCCGAAGCGGGACATACCTAGCCGAGTTAGGCGCACAACGGCAGCATGACGCATCTGTTCTCATATGACAGGAAACTCTTTGAGTGTGTGAGTGATGGACAAAGAAGAAATGACAGTTGATGACAGCAGGCTGTGGTGCTTCACAGAAAGAGGAACAAGGTCTGTAAGAAGCAATGACAGTTGATGACAGTGATGACAGCAGGCTGTGGTGCTTCATAGAAAGAGGAACAAGCTCTGTAAAAAGAAATGACAGTTGATGACAGCAGGCTGTGGTGCTTCACAGAAAGAGGAACAAGGTCTGTAAGAAGCAATGACAGTTGATGACAGTGATGACAGCAGGCTGTGGTGCTTCATAGAAAGAGGAACAAGGTCTGTAAAAAGAAATGACAGTTGATGACAGCAGGCTGTGGTGCTTCACAGAAAGAGGAACAAGGTCTGTAAGAAGCAATGACAGTTGATGACAGTGATGACAGCAGGCTGTGGTGCTTCACAGAAAGAGGAACAAGGTCTGTAAGAAGCAATGACAGTTGATGACAGTGATGACAGCAGGCTGTGGTGCTTCACAGAAAGAGGAACAAGGTCTGTAAAAAGAAATGACAGTTGATGACAGCAGGCTGTGGTGCTTCATAGAAAGAGGAACAAGGTCTGTAAGGGAGACAGGGGTATCACTGTTCCTCCTCTGCAGGAACAACACATGCTCACATGTACGCACATGCATGCATGCTCTTACACACACACACACACACGCGCGTGTGCACACATGCGTGTGCACACACACATGAAAACTGTATATCTCAGCCAGCTGTGGTGTTGTAGAAAAAGAAGTGAATGAGATTGATAAGAGAGACAGGAGCATTACCATTCCACGTCTGTAGTTACCATGTTTAGTTCATAGAATGTCCATTTCGCCGTAGTGTTTCATTATTTATGTCTTGACTCTCAGAAAAAAAACAATCTGTGATCTTAACTCAATCTGGATCTGATAGGAAATGGTTCTAAACATACTGTTGCTGTTTTTCAATCTGGATCTGATAGGAAATGGTTCTAAACATACTGTTGCTGTTTTTCAATCTGGATCTGATAGGAAATGGTTCTAAACATACTGTTGCTGTTTTTCAATCTGGATCTGATAGGAAATGGTTCTAAACATACTGTTGCTATTTTTCAATCTGGATCTGATAGGAAATGGTTCTAAACATACTGTTGCTGTTTTTCAATCTGGATCTGATAGGAAATGGTTCTAAACATACTGTTGCTGTTTTTCAATCTGGATCTGATAGGAAATGGTTCTAAACATACTGTTGCTGTTTTTCAATCTGGATCTGATAGGAAATGGTTCTAAACATACTGTTGCTGTTTTTCAATCTGGATCTGATAGGAAATGGTTCTAAACATACTGTTGCTGTTTTTCAATCTGGATCTGATAGGAAATGGTTCTAAACATACTGTTGCTGTTTTTCAATCTGGATCTGATAGGAAATGGTTCTAAACATACTGTTGCTGTTTTTCAATCTGGATCTGATAGGAAATGGTTCTAAACATACTGTTGCTGTTTTTCAATCTGGATCTGTTGGTTCTAAACATACTGTTGCTTTTTTCAATCTGGATCTGATAGGAAATGGTTCTAAACATACTGTTGCTGTTTTTCAATCTGGATCTGATAGGAAATGGTTCTAAACATACTGTTGCTGTTTTTCAATCTGGATCTGATAGGAAATGGTTCTAAACATACTGTTGCTGTTTTTCAATCTGGATCTGATAGGAAATGGTTCTAAACATACTGTTGCTGTTTTTCAATCTGGATCTGATAGGAAATGGTTCTAAACATACTGTTGCTGTTTTTCAATCTGGATCTGATAGGAAATGGTTCTAAACATACTGTTGCTGTTTTTCAATCTGGATCTGATAGGAAATGGTTCTAAACATACTGTTGCTGTTTTTCAATCTGGATCTGATAGGAAATGGTTCTAAACATACTGTTGCTGTTTTTCAATCTGGATCTGATAGGAAATGGTTCTAAACATACTGTTGCTGTTTTTCAATCTGGATCTGATAGGAAATGGTTCTAAACATACTGTTGCTGTTTTTCAATCTGGATCTGATAGGAAATGGTTCTAAACATACTGTTGCTATTTTTCAATCTGGATCTGATAGGAAATGGTTCTAAACATACTGTTGCTGTTTTTCAATCTGGATCTGATAGGAAATGGTTCTAAACATACTGTTGCTGTTTTTCAATCTGGATCTGATAGGAAATGGTTCTAAACATACTGTTGCTGTTTTTCTAATCTGGATCTGATAGGAAATGGTTCTAAACATACTGTTGCTGTTTTTCAATCTGGATCTGATAGGAAATGGTTCTAAACATACTGTTGCTGGATCTGATAGGAAATGGTTCTAAACATACTGTTGCTGTTTTTCAATCTGGATCTGATAGGAAATGGTTCTAAACATACTGTTGCTGTTTTTCAATCTGGATCTGATAGGAAATGGTTCTAAACATACTGTTGCTGTTTTTCAATCTGGATCTGATAGGAAATGGTTCTAAACATACTGTTGCTGTTTTTCAATCTGGATCTGATAGGAAATGGTTCTAAACATACTGTTGCTGTTTTTCAATCTGGATCTGATAGGAAATGGTTCTAAACATACTGTTGCTGTTTTTCAATCTGGATCTGATAGGAAATGGTTCTAAACATACTGTTGCTGTTTTTCAATCTGGATCTGATAGGAAATGGTTCTAAACATACTGTTGCTGTTTTTCCAATCTGGATCTGATAGGAAATGGTTCTAAACATACTGTTGCTGTTTTTCAATCTGGATCTGATAGGAAATGGTTCTAAACATACTGTTGCTGTTTTTCAATCTGGATCTGATAGGAAATGGTTCTAAACATACTGTTGCTGTTTTTCAATTTCTTTTCACCTAGAGGCAATATGTGTGGCAGTTTTGCAGTGAGTGATATCAGAATTGATAATTTGATAACTTCCACTGTGTGTTCACAGATTCAGACGCCCTCTCTGCAAAGTGTTCTGGAAACTCTGAACGTCATCAACGGCATTGTCTTTCTACAGCTCAGGTAATTTATGTCATGTGTGTGTTTGTGTGTGTGCATCTGTGTGTGTGTGTGTGTGTTTGTGTGTGCGCGTGACTTTTTGTGGGGGGGGGGGATTGTGTCTGTTTGGTGTGTGCATCTGTGTGTGTTTGTGTGTGCGCGTGACTGTTTTTGTGGGGGGGGGGGGATTGTGTCTGTTTGGTGTGTGCATCTGTGTGTGTTTGTGTGTGCGCGTGACTGTTTTTGTGTGGGGGGGGGGGGGATTGTGTCTGTTTGGTGTGTGCATCTGTGTGTGTGTGTGTTTGTGTGTGCGCGTGACTGTTTTTGTGGGGGGGGGGGGGGATTGTGTCTGTTTGGTGTGTGCATCTGTGTGTGTGTGTGTGTTTCTCCATGTTCCTAGAAACAAACACAAGGAAGGAAATGGATGGAAATGAGCAGAAACATGTAGATAAATGTAGGACAGATTACACTATGAATTTGTATTACATATGTCTCGGAAATTTTGTTCCATTTGAATTAATCCTGTTCTGATTTTTTTAATTTGCCATCTGATTTGAATCAATTCTGTTCTGTTTTGAACCAATCACCAAGTCTGTTCTGATTTGAATTAATCCTGTTCTGTTTTGAACCAATCACTAAGTGTTCTGTTTTGACCAATCCTGGCCTGTTTTAAACCGACCCTGTTGTGATTCGAGTCAGTCCTGTTCCGTTTTGAACCAATCCTGGCCTGTTTTAAGCCGACCCTGTTGTGATTTGAGTCAGTCCTGTTCCGTTTTGAACCAATCCTGGCCTGTTTTTAACCGACCCAGTTGTGATTTGAGTCTTGTTCCGTTTTGAACCAATCCTGGCCTGTTTTAAGCTGACCCTGTTGTGATTTGAGTCAGTCCTGTTCCGTTTTGAACCAATCCTGGCCTGTTTTTAACCGACCCTGTTGTGATTTGAGTGTTGTTCCGTTTTGAACCAATCCTGGCCTGTTTTAAACTGACCCTGTTATGATTTGAGTCAGTCCTGTTCTGTTTTGAACCAATCCTGGCCTGTTTTTAACCGGCCCTGTTGTGATTTGAGTCAGCCCTGTTCTGCTTTGAACCAACCCTGGCCTGTTTTAAACCGACCCTGTTGTGATTTGAGTCAGTCCTGTTCCGTTTTGAACCAATCCTAGCCTGTTTTAAGCCGACCCTGTTGTGATTTGAGTCAGTCCTGTTCTGTTTTGAACCAACCCTGGCCTGTTTTAAACCGACCCTGTTGTGATTTGAGTCAGTCCTGTTCTGTTTTGAACCAACCCTGGCCTGTTTTAAACCGACCCTGTTGTGATTTGAGTCAGTTCTGTTCTGTCTCCAGTCAAGAAGAGCTGGACAAATTCCGGCAGGAGATGTCCAAACGCCAGTCATCCGCCATCAAGGGGGATGACTCTAAACCTGACGGGGAAGCGTCATCGTCATCATCATCACCAGAATCGTCGAAAGATGGCGCCATGGAGGAAAAGGAGAAGACAGAAAGGACAGAGATGGAGTTTGATGTTGACGACGTCGTCCCTCCGTTGCCCAATGGAAACGTGGCGGCGCACAACTCTGCTCCCCAAGTGATGGTGGGGGAGGGGCGTTAAGGCCCATAACTCTTCCTACCCCACCCACTCCTTCCACCCCCCTTGTGCCTTTATGTTTTGGGGTTTTTCATGGTTTGGATTGTGTGTATGTGTGAGATTTTGTTTGTGGTTAAAAAGAGAAGGTTTTGCTGTTTGAATTGTCGCATGTGTTTGTTGTTTTTTGGAGGGGAGAGAGAAGAAACGAGGTTTTCTCTCGTCAGTCGGTCGTTTCTTCTTGGGGTAGCGAATACATATATTACCAGAGTTGGCTTTTTCTTTGAAGAAAGTGAGATGTGTAGTGGTGAAGTGGTGATGTGAAGAGGGGGAGGCTCTGTACCGCCATGCGCAGGTTGAAAGAACAATGCAGGTTGGATGAAAGGTTGTATGAAAGGCGAGATGTGAAGTGGTGATGTGAAGAGGGGGTGGCTCCATACCATCATGCACAAGTTGAAAGAACAATGCAGGTTGGCTGAAAGGTGGGGTGAAAGGTGGGATGTGAAGTGGTGATGTGAAGAGGGGGTGGCTCCATACCATCATGCACAAGTTGAAAGAACAATGCAGGTTGGATGAAAGGTTGGGTGAAAGGTGGGATGTGAAGTGGTGATGTGAAGAGGGGGTGGCTCCATACCATCATGCACAAGTTGAAAGAACAATGCAGGTTGGATGAAAGGTTGTATGAAAGGCGAGATGTGAAGTGGTGATGTGAAGAGGGGGTGGCTCCATACCATCATGCACAAGTTGAAAGAACAATGCAGGTTGGCTGAAAGGTTGGGTGAAAGGTGAGATGTGAAGTGGTGATGTAAAGAGGGGGGGGCTCCATACCATCATGCACAAGTTGAAAGAACAATGCAGGTTGAGTGAAAGGTGGGATGTGAAGTGGTGATGTAAAGAGGGGGGGGCTCCATACCATCATGCACAAGTTGAAAGAACAATGCAGGTTGGCTGAAAGGTTGGGTGAAAGGTGGGATGTGAAGTGGTGATGTAAAGAGGGGGGGGCTCCATACCATCATGCACAAGTTGAAAGAACAATGCAGGTTGGATGAAAGGTTGGGTGAAAGGTGGGATGTGAAGTGGTGATGTAAAGAGGGGGGGGCTCCATACCATCATGCACAAGTTGAAAGAACAATGCAGGTTGAGTGAAAGGTGGGATGTGAAGTGGTGATGTAAAGAGGGGGGGGCTCCATACCATCATGCACAAGTTGAAAGAACAATGCAGGTTGAGTGAAAGGTGGGATGTGAAGTGGTGATGTAAAGAGGGGGGGGCTCCATACCATCATGCACAAGTTGAAAGAACAATGCAGGTTGAGTGAAAGGTGGGTGGGAGGGAATGAGAGAGAGAAGGGGGAGGGAGAGAGAGAGCGAACACAGGCAGGAAAAATGAAAAAATAAAGTTATGAGGATGCTAAAAAAACACTAGATTATTATTATTTTTACAATGGAATCTGATTTGTTCGATAGTGGATCAACATGTATGATTTGTGAGTGTGTGTGCTTGTTTTTCTTTTTTGTGTGCATACATGTTGGTTATTTCAAATTGGATGCTTGTGCAGGCATGTCACAGATTTTGTTTGCTTGGAGTCAGGTGTGAAATGGGGCGGTGACATTTTGATGAATACCATTAAGAGCGACTTTTGAATGAAGTGAGTTGAATGGTGTAGATGGAGGAAAGCGTGTAGCTCCCTTGTTAAGCCATTGCGTTAAATAGTCTAGATGACTATATGATATTGTGGACAATACACAGAGCACTCAAAACTGTATGTTTATAGAAAACTGTATGTTTATAGTAGAAATGATAACATATAATTGCTGCTGTATGATGGATAGCCCCAGTGAGGCTAATGTTGGTTATTTGTTTGCTCTTTTTGCTCAGTGGTCCAGGCAACTTGTTTTGTTGTTGGAGACGTTTGGTTTGAGTCTGTGATCCCCCCCCCCCTCCCCCCCCCCCCCGCAGTGGCCAATTACTGCAGTGAGAGTGTTGAAGAGATGTCAGGTTTTTTTAATGCGTGTAAAAATACTGAGAGGTGTGTGTGTGTGAGAGACGAGGTCCTTCCTTACTCCAGACACCTCGCCTTGGTTTAAGGCTGTGTCAGACCAATTGACGTAGGCTAGAACACCAAGGCTACATCAAAGTGTTATGCTGTGCATTGTTATGCGTGGATTGTCTTTAGCCGTGACAAGCTCCTAGCATAACATCATCAGTCTCCAAAATCCTCCGAAAGCTGCCCACATGGCGGGGTAATCGAAAACAGTCACACACATGTTCTCATCCCTAGCTGGTGCATTTGTACCATAGTGTTCAAGTGCTTTGGCTGTCGGGATGATCCCTGGAGTCTTTAAGCCAGGGTTTGACAACAACAACAAACTCCAGACACTGTACTTGTTGCGATTCTTGTGGTGTGTGTTGTGTGTGCATGTGCATGTGCATGCATAGATATTCAGCTGTTAGTTAGCACATTCCAGTTATATTGAAAAGTGTAAAAAAAATAGTTCACCACGGATTGTTTTAGTGGGTCCATATTCAATGTTTTCCTTGCCTGCGTGTGTGCGTGCATGTATATGCATGTGCGCATTGAGGTGTGTGTGTGCCATATGTGCATGCTTGTATGTGTGTGTGTCCATATGTGCATGCTTGTGTGTGTGTGTGTGTCCATATGTGCATGCTTGTATGTGTGTGTCCATATGTGCATGCTTGTGTGTGTGTGTGTGTGTGTGTCCATATGTGCATGCTTGTATGTGTGTGTGTGTGTGTGTCCATATGTGCATGCTTGTGTGTGTGTGTGTGTGTGTGTCCATATGTGCATGCTTGTATGTGTGTGTGTGTGTGTGTGTCCATATGTGCATGCTTGTGTGTGTGTGTGTGTGTGTGTCCATATGTGCATGCTTGTGTGTGTGTGTGTGTGTGTGTCCATATGTGCATGCTTGTATGTGTGTGTGTGTGTGTGTGTCCATATGTGCATGCTTGTATGTGTGTGTGTGTGTGTGCCATATGTGCATGCTTGTATGTGTGTGTGTGTGTGTGCCATATGTGCATGCTTGTGTGTGTGTGTGTGTGTCCATATGTGCATGCTTGTGTGTATGTGTGTGTGCCATATGTGCATGCTTGTATGTGTGTGTGTGTGTGTGCCATATGTGCATGCTTGTATGTGTGTGTGTGTGTGCCATATGTGCATGCTTGTATGTGTGTGTGTGTGTGTGTGTGTGTGCCATATGTGTGCATGCTTGTGTGTGTGTGTGTGTGTGTGTGTGCCATATGTGCATGCTTGTATGTGTGTGTGTGTGTGTGTGTGTGCCATATGTGCATGCTTGTGTGTGTGTGTGTGTGTGTCCATATGTGCATGCTTGTATGTGTGTGTGTGCCATATGTGCATGCTTGTATGTGTGTGTGTGTGTGTGTCCATATGTGCATGCTTGTATGTGTGTGTGTGTGTGTGTGCCATATGTGCATGCTTGTATGTGTGTGTGTGTGTGTGCCATATGTGCATGCTTGTATGTGTGTGTCCATATGTGCATGCTTGTATGTGTGTGTGTGTGTGTGTCCATATGTGCATGCTTGTATGTGTGTGTGTGTGTATGTGCATGCTTGTATGTGTGTGTGTGTGTCCATATGTGCATGCTTGTATGTGTGTGTGTGTGTGTGCCATATGTGCATGCTTGTATGTGTGTGTGTGTGTGTGTCCATATGTGCATGCTTGTATGTGTGTGTGTGTGTCCATATGTGCATGCTTGTGTGTGTGTGTGTGTGTGTGTGTGTCCATATGTGCATGCTTGTATGTGTGTGTGTGTGTGTGTCCATATGTGCATGCTTGTGTGTGTGTGTGTGATTCATCGGAGAACATTAAGAAACATAATCAGTGCTTTCTTATGGAGGAGGAGAAAAACACACTAAAGAAGAACAATTGTTAAGCTGAGGTTTGCTTTTTTGTGCTATTTGGCCTGGAGAGAGAGTGTGTGTGCGTGTTCTGATAATTAATGCATTTATGAACTTGCGTCGCAACTACAAAAATTCACAAGTTTTTGAACAAGTCAGACTTTTTGTTGTTGTGGAAGTATATGAAGAATTTATTTTAGAATAATTTTGTGAAATGTTTGCAAAACTTGCCGGATTTTGCATGGAATCAACTTTGACAAACATTGCCGAGAAAGAGTGAGTGCGTGTCTTAGGATTCACATTCTGTTCTCTGTTAGAATATGTTTTCCTGTGTTTGCAGTGTTGTGCTTTGGTGTATTTGTGGGAACGTGTAGAGATCGGTAGCAATGCGTGTTGTTGTTGTTGTTGAGTTAATGCTAGATTGCATGTCTTCTTTGTTATTGTTAAGACACATGAGAGTGTTGCATAAAGCAAAAGGGTGACTATACAGCTGAGAAAAGAAGCGGGCAAAGTTTCTAGTTACTTTATTTGCTATAGTTTTACCTTTTTTCTCTCCCATCCACCATATCTTCCACCATATCTTCCTCTGCATTCTCTTGTACCCGCCCCCTTTTTTTCATCTAGTATTACAAAGTTCAGATTATATTAGCAATACCTAACTTTTTTTGATCTTTGTCATTTTCTGTGGTTTGAAACATAAATTGGCCTTTGTTTAAAAAAAAACCCAAACATTTTTAATACACGATACAGGGGCTTTGACAGCAAGCTGTGGTTTGTTAAAGGTTCAGAACTATGATTGCTTGCCATCTCTTTATTACTCGGGTATCAGTAGATCTACTGCATTTACATAGAGATGGAAGTGTCCTGAAGCTCTGCATTTAAGCGAATGGGTTGGTTAGATTGTGTGCGCCGCACGGCAATGAAGGATTGTGGCGACGATTGTTCTGCCCTGTGTATTGTCCAGAGACGGAGTAGCGTTTAACTGTTCCCTTGCATTCAGTTAGAAGCAGCCATGCACGCAATCTTCCCACCCAAGCCCATGCTAAATGTTCACATGGCACTGGCTGTGCCCCCAGAGCGTTTAAGCTGGGAAACGAAAACAACAGTATTGGTGAAAACATGGAACCAGCGAGAGACAAAGGCATTGCCTAGGGGACTGGAGGTCTGTGGCTGACAGCCTATAGGCTATACCACCCCTTTGGGAAAAGAACCAGCCAGAGACAAAGGCACTGCCTAGGGCAGTGTTGAGGTCTGTGGTTGACAGCCTATAGGCTATACCCCTTTGGGAAAAGAACCAGCCAGAGGCAAAGGCATTGTCTAGGGCAGTGTGGTCATTGGTTGACAGCCTATAGGCTATACCACCCCTTTGGGAAAAGAACCAGCCAGAGACAAAGGCATTGCCTAGGGCAGTGTGGTCTGTGGTTGACAGCCTATAGGCTATACCACCCCTTTGGGAAAAGAACCAGCCAGAGACAAAGGCACTGCCTAGGGCAGTGTTGAGGTCTGTGGTTGACAGCCTATAGGCTATACCCCTTTGGGAAAAGAACCAGCCAGAGGCAAAGGCATTGTCTAGGGCAGTGTGGTCTGTGGCTGACAGCCTATAGGCTATACCACCCCTTTGGGAAAAGAACCAGCCAGAGACAAAGGCATTGCCTAGGGCAGTGTGGTCTGTGGTTGACAGCCTGTAGGCTATACCCCTTTGGGAAAAGAACCAGCCGGAGGCAAAGGCATTGCCTAGGGCAGTGTTGAGGTCTGTGGTTGACAGCCTATAGGCTATACCCCTTTGGGAAAAGAACCAGCCAGAGGCAAAGGCATTGCCTAGGGCAGTGTGAAGGTCTGTGGTTGACAGCCTATAGGCTATACCCCTTTGGGAACAGAACCAGCCAGAGACAAAGGCAATAGGGCAGTGTGGAGGTCTGTGGTTGACAGCCTATATCCCTTTGGGAAAAGAACCAGCCAGAGACAAAGGCAATAGGGCAGTGTGGAGGTCTGTGGTTGACAGCCTATACCCCTTTGGGAAAAGAACCAGCCAGAGACATAGGCATTGCCTAGGGCAGTGTGGAGGTCTCTGGTTCACAGCCTATAGGCTATACCCCTTTGGGAAAAGAACCAGCCAGAGGCAAAGGCACTGCCTACGGCACTATGGAGGTCTCTGGTTCACAGCCTATACCCCTTTGGGAAAAGAACCAGCCAGAGGCAAAGGCACTGCCTAGGGCAGTGTGGAGGTCTCTGGTTCACAGCCTATACCCCTTTGGGAAAAGAACCAGCCAGAGGCAAAGGCACTGCCTAGGGCAGTGTGGAGGTCTGTGGTTCACAGCCTATACCCCTTTGGGAAAAGGGAGGGGGATGCAAAACATAATCATTTATACCATATTTTTCGGACTACAAGGCGCACCTTATTATAAGGCGCACCCTCCAAATCGTACACAAACCAGATGTTGTTATTATATTTTCTTACAATATTATCAGTCACATTATAAGGCGCAGGGGTCTCAGTCTGGGGAAAAAGTATGACCTTATAGTCCGTAAAATACGGTACTCTTTTATATCTGCAAGAAAAGAATGATTGCTGATAATAAATGCTGGATTAAAACAAAGGGGGAAAAAATGAATTTTTCCTCCTTACCTGAAATTTGCTTTGTTTTGTTATGGGCATAAATGTTTAGATCGTCAGTGTTGGCCTCTTATTCTGTTGTACCCTGGCTTAAAGACTCCAGGGATTATTCCAACAGCCGACGCATTTGAACACTGGTACAAACGCACCAGCTTGGGATGAGAACATTGCGTGCGTGACTGTTTTTGATTACCCCGCCACGTGGGCAGCCACACTCCGACTTTGGAGGACTTGTTGCTAATTTGAGGTCCTTCTGTTGAATAGTAAGCATCCGACTCTGTTGTGCGTCTTGTTCATGAAACCGCTAGTGTTCATGAAACCGCTAGATGTTTTTAGAATAGTGCTGAAGAAAGTGAAACTGCAGAATACATACTAATTGGTTTGCTAGCAATGTGTTGTGGTGTGCATGATTAACCGTTATATAATGTCTTCACAGTAAGTCTCTGATATTCACTCAGGATGTTTCTACAGAACTTACATTAGTTAGGATTTTTAAGCATAACACTAACAGTATACTATTACTAACAGCATGGATTTCAAAGAATTAATTTTTTTTTTATCTGACTTTTTTTCCAAATAAACTTTTCACTATTTTTAATCACTTTGCTAACTTCATTATTTTGGGTCAGTTTTCTTCGTCGCGTTAATATCTCATGCTTCCTGTATGGTCACATTGTCATTTGAAAAGCTAGCAGGAAAAAGGCAAGTCCAGAAACACTATGCTTGAACCAGCAATGGGGGCCGTTTTACAAGGGCCAACGTTACGTAGCGTCAGCGAAAAACGGTCTAAGAAACACCCTTCGTTTGCCGATAGTTCGCGTGGTGTTTTGTTCTGGCCAAACACCGAGCAAGCGGCGACCTATCCGGAACTAGTAGGGGGTGAATACGTTTCTTGTTGTTGATTGGTCCATTAAAGTTTGTTTAAAATTTTAAAAAATTGTAGACCAATAGACAAGAGCTTGTAATATTCTTCCGCAAACGTTTTCTAACGTGTTTCTTAGGCCCCATTTGGCGTAAGCGTTATTCGCGCGGCGACCGTTATCTAGAGAAACTCAATCCAGTTAAGGTTTGTTTAATGTTTCGTACAAAAAGTGGAGAGAGGCATATATCCACTGAAAATGTCAATGTTCTACAGTCCCATAGAATATTGCGCTGTTGGTTTTGTCCATGTATTACATTGGGGAATACTGTAATACTTCATTGGTTCTTTGTACACAAATATTAGTGGAAAGTCAAGACACAAACTTGAACCGGCATGGACAATGAATAGCCCAATGTATGGCCTGAAGTGGACACTGGCTGCTGTATTGTCAGTTATCCTGCTTGGACCGGCATGGACAATGAATAGCCCAATGTATGGCCTGAAGTGGACACTGGCTGCTGTATTGTCAGTTATCCTGCTTGGACCGGCATGGACAATGAATAGCCCAATGTGTGTGGCCTGAAGTGGACACTGGCTGCTGTATGTCAGTTATCCTGCTTGGACCGGCATGGACAATGAATAGCCCAATGTGTGTGGCCTGAAGTGGACACTGGCTGCTGTATTGTCAGTTATCCTGCTTGGACCGGCATGGACAATGAATAGCCCAATGTATGTGGCCTGAAGTGGACACTGGCTGCTGTATCATCACAGTTATCCTGCTTGGACCGGCATGGACAATGAATAGCCCAATGTGTGGCCTGAAGTGGACACTGGCTGCTGTATTGTCAGTTATCCTGCTTGGACCGGCATGGACAATGAATAGCCCAATGTGTGGCCTGAAGTGGACACTGGCTACTGTATCGTCAGTTGTCCTGCTTGGACCAGCATGGACAATGAATAGCCCAATGTGTGTGGCCTGAAGTGGACACTGGCTACTGTATTGTCAGTTATCCTGCTTGGACCGGCATGGACAATGAATAGCCCAATGTGTGGCCTGAAGTGGACACTGGCTACTGTATCGTCAGTTGTCCTGCTTGGACCAGCATGGACAATGAATAGCCCAATGTGTGGCCTGAAGTGGACACTGGCTGCTGTATTGTCACACAGTTATCCTGCTTGGACCGGCATGGACAATGAATAGCCCAATGTGTGTGGCCTGAAGTGGACACTGGCTGCTGTATTGTCAGTTATCCTGCTTGGACCGGCATGGACAATGAATAGCCCAATGTATGTGGCCTGAAGTGGACACTGGCTGCTGTATTGTCAGTTATCCTGCTTGGACCGGCATGGACAATGAATAGCCCAATGTGTGTGGCCTGAAGTGGACACTGGCTGCTGTATGTCAGTTATCCTGCTTGGACCGGCATGGACAATGAATAGCCCAATGTGTGGCCTGAAGTGGACACTGGCTGCTGTATCGTCACAGTTATCCTGCTTGAACCGGCATGGACAATGAATAGCCCAATGTGTGTGGCCTGAAGTGGACACTGGCTGCTGTATTGTCAGTTATCCTGCTTGGACCGGCATGGACAATGAATAGCCCAATGTGTGTGGCCTGAAGTGGACACTGGCTACTGTATTGTCAGTTATCCTGCTTGGACCGGCATGGACAATGAATAGCCCAATGTGTGGCCTGAAGTGGACACTGGCTGCTGTATTGTCAGTTATCCTGCTTGGACCGGCATGGACAATGAATAGCCCAATGTGTGTGGCCTGAAGTGGACACTGGCTACTGTATTGTCACACAGTTATCCTGCTTGGACCGGCATGGACAATGAATAGCCCAATGTGTGTGGCCTGAAGTGGACACTGGCTGCTGTATTGTCACACAGTTATCCTGCTTGGACCGGCATGGACAATGAATAGCCCAATGTGTGGCCTGAAGTGGACACTGGCTACTGTATTGTCAGTTATCCTGCTTGGACCGGCATGGACAATGAATAGCCCAATGTGTGTGGCCTGAAGTGGACACTGGCTGCTGTATGTCAGTTATCCTGCTTGGACCGGCATGGACAATGAATAGCCCAATGTGTGTGGCCTGAAGTGGACACTGGCTACTGTATTGTCAGTTATCCTGCTTGGACCAGCATGGACAATGAATAGCCCAATGTGTGTGGCCTGAAGTGGACACTGGCTGCTGTATTGTCAGTTATCCTGCTTGGACCGGCATGGACAATGAATAGCCCAATGTGTGTGGCCTGAAGTGGACACTGGCTGCTGTATGTCAGTTATCCTGCTTGGACCGGCATGGACAATGAATAGCCCAATGTGTGTGGCCTGAAGTGGACACTGGCTGCTGTATTGTCAGTTATCCTGCTTGAACCGGCATGGACAATGAATAGCCCAATGTGTGTGGCCTGAAGTGGACACTGGCTGCTGTATGTCAGTTATCCTGCTTGGACCGGCATGGACAATGAATAGCCCAATGTGTGTGGCCTGAAGTGGACACTGGCTACTGTATCATCACAGTTATCCTGCTTGGACTGGCATGGACAATGAATAGCCCAATGTGTGTGGCCTGAAGTGGACACTGGCTGCTGTATTGTCAGTTATCCTGCTTGGACCGGCATGGACAATGAATAGCCCAATGTGTGGCCTGAAGTGGACACTGGCTGCTGTATTGTCAGTTATCCTGCTTGGACCAGCATGGACAATGAATAGCCCAATGTGTGTGGCCTGAAGTGGACACTGGCTACTGTATCGTCAGTTATCCTGCTTGGACCGGCATGGACAATGAATAGCCCAATGTGTGTGGCCTGAAGTGGACACTGGCTACTGTGTCATCACAGTTATCCTGCTTGGTTAGATTTCACTTATTTCTTGGAAAAAGTAGTATTAACTCACCAAGTAATTTTTGTTTGCTTTATTAATAGTTGAGCAGGTTATTTCATAACGGTGAAAAACTGACTGTGATGTTTAGCGATTGTGAAAAATGGACAATTAGTGTTGACGCTTTTTTAGGCTGTGTGCACATTTACAAAAACTTCCCTACGGAAACCCATCTGCCAAAAGAAAGTCAGAAATCAGCGGATCACCCGGGATGGGACATGCAGATGGGTTTTCGTGTGTATGTGACACATATTCATATTTCTTACTTACACATTTTTTTCCCTGTGGATTGTGGACAGGTTTTCGTACAGGTGCACACAGCCTTTTGACTGTTGAAGAGTTTCGTTCTTACCGAGTGACGCGTAGATTTAGAACCAGTACCGTACAGAACGGTATTGTACTGTGTTGAAGCAGTAGTGTGTAGGAAAGTTGTACAAGATGTGTTGTTTATCACGTGTTAAGTTTGGATCGTGTCAGAAAGAGGAATGTAGCGATAACAGAGTGATAAAAAGATTTTTTTTCTCCAATAATTAATGTACGTATTCACTTGTATCCAAGAGGTTTGATATGCAAATAAACACAATGGTGACAACGTGTGTGTGTATGTGTGTGTCGAACTCATTGTGACTGAAACCACTGTGCTGGCCCGAGGCTGCACTGGAAAGATTGTTGGTGACAGTGTGTGTGTGTGTGTGTGTGTGTGTGTGTGTGTGCATGCATAACTCTTTGTGACTGGCACTGTGTCAGTGAAACCACTGTGCTGGCCTGAGGCTGCACTGGAAAGATTGTTGGTGACAGTGTGTGTGTGTGTGTGCATAACTCTTTGTGACTTGCATTGCGTCAGTGAAACCACTGTGCTGGCCTGAGGCTGCACTGGAAAGATTGTTGGTGACAACGTGTGTGTGTGTGTGTGTGCATAACTCTTTGTGACTTGCATTGCGTCAGTGAAACCACTGTGCTGGCCTGAGGCTGCACTGGAAAGATTGTTGGTTGACTGCTTGTGACCAAACCATTGTTTAGAGCCTAAATGAAGTCTGTTATGCACCAAACTGTGTGTATTTCATGAAAAATGGATGCTTAATTCAATTTTATGCTTTGTGAAAATATTGCATGAACGATTTACTGCACAGGCTGCTTGACTTTGAGATCGAACTCCGCGATGAGATCGAACATTTCTGCCGATAACAACACTTCTTGCTGTCACATTCTCACTCACGCTGGGCACAGACTGTTCTGTTTCATCGGTACTTGCATTATTTTCACTACTTTCATCCCCCAAACCGGACTGATTGTGAGCAGTACGCTCATCTTCGTCACGTTCAAACAACCTGAGAATCTCTTTGGCACTCAGACCTCTCATTTTGACATTTTTCATGCAAATATATCTTCAAATGTCGACTGCAGACGAACGAACCACGCCATTTTCGCTTCACTATGCAAGAGAAGTAACTTCATCACGTTCAAACAAACTGAGAATCTCTTCGGCTCTCAGACCTCATTTTTGACATTTTTCATGCAAAAAGTCTTCAAATTTCGACTGCAAACGAACACCATTTTCGCTTCACTATGCAAGGGAAGTAACTTCGTCACGTTCAAACAAACTGAGAATCTCTTCGGCTCTCAGACCTCTCATTTTTGACATTTTTCATGCAAAAAGTCTTCAAATTTCGACTGCAGACGAACACCATTTTCGCTTCACTATGCAAGGGAAGTAACTGTAAAATCAACAAGAAAAGTCTGCTAGAATAATGAGTTTTGTACCTTAGACCGTGCAACAGACCGTGCAACAAACCGTGCAACCTATGACTGAAGGCTCCGGGCTGTGGCTGTTGCCTGGCTAGGCCTTCATTTGAAGGCTCCGGGCAGTGGGTGTTGCCTGGCTAGGCCTTCATTTGAAGGCTCCGGGCTGTGGGTGTTGCCTGGCTAGGCCTTCATTTGAAGGCTCCGGGCAGTGGGTGTTGCCTGGCTAGGCCTTCATTTGAAGGCTCCGGGCAGTGGGTGTTGCCTGGCTAGGCCTTCATTTGAAGGCTCCGGGCAGTGGGTGTTGCCTGGCTAGGCCTTCATTTGAAGGCTCCGGGCAGTGGGTGTTGCCTGGCTAGGCCTTCATTTGAAGGCTCCGGGCTGTGGGTGTTGCTCTGGCTGGCTAGGCCTTCATTTGAAGGCTCCGGGCTGTGGGTGTTGCCTGGCTTACTAGGCCTTCATTTGAAGGCTCCGGGCAGTGGGTGTTGCCTGGCTAGGCCTTCATTTGAAGGCTCCGGGCAGTGGGTGTTGCCTGGCTAGGCCTTCATTTGAAGGCTCCGGGCTGTGGGTGTTGCCTGGCTTACTAGGCCTTCATTTGAAGGCTCCGGGCAGTGGGTGTTGCCTGGCTAGGCCTTCATTTGAAGGCTCCCGTCACGGAAGTGTTAAGTGCACAAGAGAATGCAAGTATGTGCATGCGCAATTTCAAGAATAAACTAATTCATAATAATGCCAATAAGTTCACAACAGTTTTACGATAAAATGTTGCAGTCTGCAGACAAATCCAAATGAAATTTATTTATATAAATTTATTTACAAGCAATTAATAGGCACAAACTGGACGGAACATGATAACATTTAGAATATCGATCATTACCTGCCAGCATCCCCAATGCAATATAGCATAGACACATAACACATGAACATCACCATTACCATGTTTTAATATAGCCGTACCATAGACACACAAAACATGAAATCACCATGTTCTCTCTATAGTCGTACCATAGACACACAAAACATGAAATCACCATGTTCTCTCTATAGTCGTACCATAGACACAAAACATGACCATCACCATGTTCTCTCTATAGTCGTACCATAGACACACAAAACATGAAATCACCATGTTCTCTCTATAGTCGTACCATAGACACACAAAACATGAAATCACCATGTTCTCTCTATAGTCGTACCATAGACACAAAACATGACCATCACCATGTTCTCACTATAGCCGTACCATAGACACACAAAACATGAAATCACCATGTTCTCTCTATAGTCGTACCATAGACACAAAACATGACCATCACCATGTTCTCTCTATAGTCGTACCATAGACACAAAACATGACCATCACCATGTTCTCTCTATAGTCGTACCATAGACACAAAACATGACCATCACCATGTTCTCACTATAGTCGTACCATAGACACAAAACATGACCATCACCATGTTCTCTCTATAGTCGTACCATACACACAAAACATGACCATAACCATGTTCTCTCTATAGTCGTACCTTACACACAAAACATGACCATCACCATGTTCTCACTATAGTCGTACCATAGACACAAAACATGACCATCACCATGTTCTCTCTATAGTCGTACCATAGACACACAAAACATGACCATCACCATGTTCTCTCTATAGTCGTACCATAGACACAAAACATGACCATCACCATGTTCTCACTATAGTCATACCATAGACACAAAACATGACCATCACCATGTTCTCACTATAGTCGTACCATAGACACACAAAACATGACCATCACCATGTTCTCACTATAGTCGTACCATAGACACACAAAACATGACCATCACCATGTTCTCTCTATAGTCGTACCATAGACACAAAACATGACCATCACCATGTTCTCACTATAGTCATACCATAGACACAAAACATGACCATCACCATGTTCTCACTATAGTCGTACCATAGACACAAAACATGACCATCACCATGTTCTCTCTATAGTCGTACCATAGACACAAAACATGACCATCACCATGTTCTCACTATAGTCGTACCATAGACACACAAAACATGACCATCACCATGTTCTCTCTATAGTCGTACCATAGACACAAAACATGACCATCACCATGTTCTCACTATAGTCGTACCATAGACACACAAAACATGACCATCACCATGTTCTCTCTATAGTCGTACCATAGACACAAAACATGACCATCACCATGTTCTCACTATAGTCGTACCATAGACACACAAAACATGACCATCACCATGTTCTCTCTATAGTCGTACCAATAGAAATTAATGATCAACTTAGCACTCCTCTCACTCCCTCTCTCTATCCCCAACAAAGGATATCACTAGGATTAGCCCCACTTGAGTTTGTCACCACGTGGTGGTGAAATCAGCAACTAAGTCACTCATAGACCCAGTGCAAACCTTCACCAAGGGAGAAAACCTTGGCCTGAATTTTTTAAACTCTTCTATTGCCACGGGTGCAGATGTGTGTCATGATGTTGCCTTACGTCATTGTCAGTGCAGCAGATGTGTGTCATGACGTCGCCTTACATCATTGTCAGCGCAGCAGATGTGTCATGACGTTGCCGGACGTCATTGTCAGCGCAGTAGATGTGCGTAATGATGTTGCCTTACGTCATTGTCAGCGCAGCAGATGTGTGTCATGACGTTGCCGTACATCATTGTCAGAGCAGCAGATGTGAGTCATGACGTTGCCTTACGTCATTATCAGCGCAGCAGATGTGAGTCATGACGTTGCCTTACGTCATTGTTGCAGGTGTGCACCGGGAAACATTTTCCCCATGGTTGTCTGTTTTCATAGCTGATATCGGTGCATTTCCGTTGATTTAACGCAGTTAGTAATGTAGGTAATCGTGTTTAGCTCTCTTGAAAAATGACTTGGCAGAGAAGGTTACAAAGAACAGGAAATAAAGGCACTAGAAGACCATTGACCGAACCCATTGATCGCAGAAATGTTCAAATAGCCACACTCGTTCATACACTGCCCCCAAATGAGCACCTCTAGTTTTTCATAAAGAAATAACATTGTTATCTGTTGAGTGATTTCAGTCACAAGTTGTACCTGCACATGTATCACTAGCCACCTGGCTGGGGTGCATGAATAGCATGAAAGTGAAGACGGTAAAAAGCATGCATGTAACAGTGTTATCATTAACAGAGCAAACCATCCTACAACAAACCATCTGACATACCCCGGTGGCTATAAGCTGCGATCAGAAGGAAAGTTAACCTCTGAACTCTGAACGATCACACAGAGATATGATCATCCACTGGAAACAAAACACTGAGTGATGGAGATGTGACTGACGAAATTATTGGAATGTAAACAGCCATTCGTTGCAAAGTCAAACAGACCAAACTCCATTCTAAGCTTAACGTTTGAATCGTTTTGCGAGTGATCAAATTAAAACCAATCATTCAGAAAAGTCTATGTCACCCACTAAAAATCGTTAAAAAGTAATAACACGACGCTTTAGAACAAAGTGAAACAAACAATCAATAAACCATGCAACGTCACACACAACACAATTTCAATGGTTCTTCACATGTGTAAACAGAATCAATAAACCATGTAACGTCACACACAACACAACTTCAATGGTTCTTCACATGTGTAAACAGAATCAATAAACCATGCAACGTCACACACAACACAACTTCAATGGTTCTTCACATGTGTAAACCTTAGTGGGAATGCTCGCAAACAAAAAGACACACAAACACTCACATTTTAACAATGAAGCAACATAAACAAAACATCAGCAATATTTTTAAAACACCATCACAGCTGTTTTCCCATACTTTCAACCGACTTCAGGCAGTTAGGTTTATGAAATAATGTTTACACATCTCAGGGTATTCCTTAATAATGACAATAAGAAATCAGATCAAAGGACAATAATGCAAAAATCAATGACAGCAAACAGCCATTCTGGCAGCATTACTCCAGGGAATATTGTGCAAGCCAACACACATATTAAACATGCACTCATACCACCAGTGACACAGCATAACCAATGAGACATGCACTCACACCACCAGTGACACAGCATAACCAATGAGACATGCACTCACACCACCAGTGACACAGCATAACCAATGAGACATGCACTCACACCACCAGTAACACAGCATAACCAATGAGACATGCACTCACACCATCAGTAACACAGCATAACCAATGAGACATGCACTCACACCACCAGTGACACAGCATAACCAATGAGACATGCACTCACACCACCAGTGACACAGCATAACCAATGAGACATGCACTCATACCACCAGTGACACAGCATAACCAATGAGACATGCACTCACACCACCAGTGACACAGCATAACCAATGAGACATGCACTCACACCATCAGTGACACAGCATAACCAATGAGACATGCACTCACACCATCAGTAACACAGCATAACCAATGAGACATGCACTCACACCACCAGTGACACAGCATAACCAATGAGACATGCACTCACACCACCAGTGACACAGCATAACCAATGAGACATGCACTCATACCACCAGTGACACAGCATAACCAATGAGACATGCACTCACACCACCAGTGACACAGCATAACCAATGAGACATGCACTCACACCATCAGTGACACAGCATAACCAATGAGACATGCACTCACACCACCAGTGACACAGCATAACCAATGAGACATGCACTCACACCACCAGTAACACAGCATAACCAATGAGACATGCACTCACACCATCAGTAACACAGCATAACCAATGAGACATGCACTCACACCATCAGTAACACAGCATAACCAATGAGACATGCACTCATACCACCAGTGACACAGCATAACCAATGCGGGGAACAAAGGATCAGCTTTGTTTGAATATGAGGACAGGTTTGTTTCAAAGATCGTTAGATGATGATAAAAAGCACAGGAAACTTGAGAAGCATTCCATGAATAAACCAGGCCTTCCTTCAATTCTATGCCTTTCTAAACCAGAGAAGCATTCCATGAATAAACCAGGCCTTCCTTCAATTCTATGCCTTTCTAAACTGGAGAAGCATTCCAAGAATAAACCAGGCCTTCCTTCAATTCTTTGCCTTTCTAAACCAGAGAAGCATTCCATGAATAAACCAGGCCTTCCTTCAATTCTTTGCCTTTCTAAACCGGAGAAGCATTCCATGAATAAACCAGGCCTTCCTTCAATTCTTTGCCTTTCTAAACCGGAGAAGCATTCCATGAATAAACCAGGCCTTCCTTCAATTCTTTGCCTTTCTAAACCGGAGAAGCATTCCATGAATAAACCAGGCCTTCAATTCTTTGCCTTTCTAAACCGGAGAAGCATTCCATGAATAAACCAGGCCTTCCTTCAATTCTATGCCTTTCTAAACTGGAGAAGCATTCCATGAATAAACCAGGCCTTCCTTCAATTCTTTGCCTTTCTAAACTGGAGAAGCATTCCATGAATAAACCAGGCCTTCCTTCAATTCTTTGCCTTTCTAAACCGGAGAAGCATTCCAAGAATAAACCAGGCCTTCCTTCAATTCTATGCCTTTCTAAACCGGAGAAGCATTCCATGAATAAACCAGGCCTTCCTTCAATTCTTTGCCTTTCTAAACTGGAGAAGCATTCCATGAATAAACCAGGCCTTCCTTCAATTCTTTGCCTTTCTAAACTGGAGAAGCATTCCATGAATAAACCAGGCCTTCCTTCAATTCTTTGCATTTCTAAACCGGAGAAGCATTCCATGAATAAACCAGGCCTTCAATTCTTTGCCTTTCTAAACCGGAGAAGCATTCCATGAATAAACCAGGCCTTCCTTCAATTCTATGCCTTTCTAAACTGGAGAAGCATTCCATGAATAAACCAGGCCTTCCTTCAATTCTTTGCCTTTCTAAACTGGAGAAGCATTCCATGAATAAACCAGGCCTTCCTTCAATTCTTTGCCTTTCTAAACCGGAGAAGCATTCCAAGAATAAACCAGGCCTTCCTTCAATTCTATGCCTTTCTAAACCGGAGAAGCATTCCATGAATAAACCAGGCCTTCCTTCAATTCTTTGCCTTTCTAAACTGGAGAAGCATTCCATGAATAAACCAGGCCTTCCTTCAATTCTATGCCTTTCTAAACTGGAGAAGCATTCGAAGAATAAACCAGGCCTTCCTTCAATTCTATGCCTTTCTAAACTGGAGAAGCATTCCAAGAATAAACCAGGCCTTCCTTCAATTCTATGCCTTTCTAAACCGGAGAAGCATTCCATGAATAAACCAGGCCTTCCTTCAATTCTATGCCTTTCTAAACCGGAAAGCATTCCATGAATAAACCAGGCCTTCCTTCAATTCTATGCCTTTCTAAACCGGAGAAGCATTCCATGAATAAACCAGGCCTTCCTTCAATTCTTTGCCTTTCTAAACCGGAGAAGCATTCCATGAATAAACCAGGCCTTCCTCCAATTCTTTGCCTTTCTAAACTGGAGAAGCATTCCAAGAATAAACCAGGCCTTCCTTCAATTCTATGCCTTTCTAAACCGGAGAAGCATTCCATGAATAAACCAGGCCTTCCTTCAATTCTTTGCCTTTCTAAACCGGAGAAGCATTCCATGAATAAACCAGGCCTTCCTTCAATTCTATGCCTTTCTAAACTGGAGAAGCATTCCATGAATAAACCAGGCCTTCCTTCAATTCTATGCCTTTCTAAACTGGAGAAGCATTCCATGAATAAACCAGGCCTTCCTTCAATTCTTTGCCTTTCTAAACCGGAGAAGCATTCCATGAATAAACCAGGCCTTCCTCCAATTCTTTGCCTTTCTAAACTGGAGAAGCATTCCAAGAATAAACCAGGCCTTCCTTCAATTCTATGCCTTTCTAAACTGGAGAAGCATTCCATGAATAAACCAGGCCTTCAATTCTTTGCCTTTCTAAACTGGAGAAGCATTCCAAGAATAAACCAGGCCTTCCTTCAATTCTTTGCCTTTCTAAACCGGAGAAGCATTCCATGAATAAACCAGGCCTTCAATTCTTTGCCTTTCTAAACCGGAGAAGCATTCCATGAATAAACCAGGCCTTCCTTCAATTCTATGCCTTTCTAAACTGGAGAAGCATTCCATGAATAAACCAGGCCTTCCTTCAATTCTTTGCATTTCTAAACTGGAGAAGCATTCCAAGAATAAACCAGGCCTTCCTTCAATTCTTTGCCTTTCTAAACCGGAGAAGCATTCCATGAATAAACCAGGCCTTCCTTCAATTCTTTGCCTTTCTAAACCGGAGAAGCATTCCATGAATAAACCAGGCCTTCCTTCAATTCTTTGCCTTTCTAAACCGGAGAAGCATTCCATGAATAAACCAGGCCTTCAATTCTTTGCCTTTCTAAACCGGAGAAGCATTCCATGAATAAACCAGGCCTTCAATTCTTTGCCTTTCTAAACCGGAGAAGCATTCCATGAATAAACCAGGCCTTCCTTCAATTCTTTGCCTTTCTAAACTGGAGAAGCATTCCAAGAATAAACCAGGCCTTCAATTCTTTGTCTCTCTGGTCTACAGAGTAAACAATTTAATATCAGCAAAACTGATTCACTCACTGTATTGTAAAAATGGTATGGATACAGAAACAAAATTGATTTTTTAAAATACACAGTTTAAATTACTACTACAGTACACTAACAATTTGTGCGCACATGTACTTACGCACGCACGTGTGCACACACACAAACACACACAGTTCCAGTCAATGTTATCAGCCCTGCAATGTACAAAGATGCCAAATTGCAACAGGACATGAATAGAAATGAATGAAATAAATAATCTTCTTCTTCTCTCTTCTTGCAGTAGACAACCACCATCATCACAAACATCATGGTTTAAAACAATATGTAAAACAAAGCAAAATGGACGGATAACTTGAATATTTCCACCTGATAATCCTGAGTTTACTTGTTTGCGATTTATTCCTCTTTCTCTCTTCTCTTTTTAAATGTCAGCAGCAGTGATGGCGATGCTATTCAGAACTTACAGCAGATAAATAAGAGACACATTTCTGTACTGTCTATTCTATGCACAGTTGGGTTCAGATCTAACAACAAAACACACACAAAACACACTGTGGACTCAGGAACGCTGAGGCCTTGTTTGGCAAGAAATAGATTGCAGCATTTGCAGTTCCCTGTCACTCTGCTTAGACATCAATTATCCAAATAAAGAAACGAGACGCATAAAAAGGATAGGGGGGGGGGGAGATAACCAACATTAGGACAGGAATGAAAAAAGGTTAAACCAGAAAAAATGACATTCAATTTATTCAACACAGAGTAACTGTACTTTGATGTGTGTGTGTGAGAGAAATAAATAGAGAGAGAGGAAGAGAGAGGGGGGCAGAGAGATGCATTGAACTGACCTCCAGATAGCAAAAAGAGGCAACTGCACTTCTGGAAAACTGAACTAACCTTTATAATAAAGTGAAAAACGCCTCGCCAAAATGACCTAGATATGCCAGACCCACACGACTCGTGGCCGCGCGGCACTCACTCTCTAACAAAATGCCTGGACTCTCTCTTCCTAATGACCTAGATACGCCAGACCCACACGACTCGTGGCCGCCCGACACTCACTCTCTAACAAAATGCCTGGACTCTCTCTTCCTGTCTCGCACATTATCGTAATAGCCATCCTCCTCCCCTTCTTCCTCCCCCTGGTGCGACAAAGGCATGCCCCGCTCCCTGTGCGAATGTCTGCGAGAAGCGGCCCGCACACCGCCCCCTGCTCGCAGCGACGACCTCCTGCGGTGCCCCGCCCGCTGCTGCTGCTGCTGCGTGTGGACAGGGGAACGCACTCTCCTGGATGACCGTCTCTTCGACGACCAACGCCGACCAATGGGAGGCGACCATGACCCTTGATGACCCAGCTGTCTCTTAGCGATGACCCGCCCCGCCGAATGAACCCCGGGGCGAATGAAGAGCTGCGTGCGGCCCTGATGAAACCTGGGCGTGGACGTCGGGACAAAATCCCCCGACGTTTCCGACCGGTTGGTGTCGATGGGGTGGGTGGACACAGGAAAGGCGGCGGGACTCCGGAACCAGCCCAGATCCAGCTGCAGATCCTTGGGGTCGTTGTTGTTCCAGATCCGGTATCCGTCTGCTCCGGGCATGTCGGGCAGCATGGGGATCCCGTGGAACAGGGCAGGGCGGTCGGCCATCCAGGCCTGCTTGACCTTGGCCGCGCTGGTGGAGGGGGGGAGCTTGGACTGGTCGTCCGTTGAGTGCTGGGTGGAGCGAAGGCGGATCTCCAGACACAGGCAGTTACAGGTCTCTGGGCTGTCTCTGCGGCAGGAGCGGCAGCACAGGCTCTGTGGGAGAAAATGAATAAATAAATGGACAATATAGTGACAGACAAAAGACGGACAAACAGACACAGAGGAAGGCAGACAATCACAGAACGAAAACATCGACAATCAGCCACGACAAAGATTATTAAACATACTGGCAGTGTTTCAGGCTTAGGTCAAACTTAAAACACATTTATAATGGGGAAAAAGCAACAACAACAAACTTCAAAATATCATCATAGCCCATGGTGAACCCACATCACTTCACATATCATCATAGCCCATGGTGAACCCACATCACTTCACATATCATCATAGCCCATGGTGAACCCACATCACTTCACATATCATCATAGCCAATGGTGAACCCACATCACTTCACATATCATCATAGCCCATGGTGAACCCACATCACTTCACATATCATCATAGCCCATGGTGAACCCACATAAACAAAAACTTTTTTATTATTATTGCAAGTTCATTTTGAAAAAGTAGAAAATGTATCCTTCAACAGTAAGACTTGGTCAGTGTTGTCTATTGTTTTGATAGTAAAGAGTGATGAGAGTGGTCAGTGTTGTCTATTCTTTTGATAGTAAAGAGTGATGAGAGTGGTCAGTGTTGTCTATTGTTTTGATAGTAAAGAGTGATGAGAGTGGTCAGTGTTGTCTATTGTTTTGATAGTAAAGAGTGATGAGAGTGGTCAGTGTTGTCTATTGTTTTGATAGTGAAGAGTGATGAGAGTGGTCAATGTCGTCTATTGTTTTGATAGTAAAGAGTGATGAGAATGGTCAGTGTTGTCTATTGTTTTGATAGTGAAGAGTGATGAGAGTGGTCAATGTCGTCTATTGTTTTGATAGTAAAGAGTGATGAGAGTGGTCAGTGTTGTCTATTGTTTTGATAGTAAAGAGTGATGAGAATGGTCAGTGTTGTCTATTGTTTTGATAGTAAAGAGTGATGAGAGTGGTCAATGTTGTCTATTGTTTTGATAGTAAAGAGTGATGAGAGTGGTCAATGTTGTCTATTGTTTTGATAGTAAAGAGTGATGAGAGTGGTCAGTGTTGTCTATTGTTTTGATAGTAAAGAGTGATGAGAGTGGTCAGTGTTGTCTATTGTTTTGATAGTAAAGGGTGATGAGAGTGGTCAGTGTTGTCTATTGTTTTGATAGTAAAGAGTGATGAGAGTGGTCAGTGTTGTCTATTGTTTTGATAGTAAAGAGTGATGAGAGTGGTCAATGTTGTCTATTGTTTTGATAGTAAAGAGTGATGAGAGTGGTCAATGTCTATTGTTTTGATAGTAAAGAGTGATGAGAGTGGTCAATGTCTATTGTTTTGATAGTAAAGGGTGATGAGAGTGGTCAGTGTTGTCTATTGTTTTGATAGTGAAGAGTGATGAGAGTGGTCAGTGTTGTCTATTGTTTTGATAGTAAATAGTGATGAGAGTGGTCAATGTTGTCTATTGTTTTGATAGTAAAGAGTGATGAGAGTGGTCAATGTTGTCTATTGTTTTGATAGTAAAGAGTGATGAGAGTGGTCAATGTTGTCTATTGTTTTGATAGTAAAGGGTGATGAGAGTGGTCAGTGTTGTCTATTGTTTTGATAGTAAAGAGTAATGAGAGTGATCAATGTTGTCTATTGTTTTGATAGTAAAGAGTAACGAGAGTGATCAATGTTGTCTATTGTTTTGATAGTAAAGAGTGATGAGAGTGGTCAATGTTGTCTAATGTTTTGATGTGCGAAAGCTCCTGAGTGACAATCCATAATCATATAGTAAAAAGCCAACTGTGTTGTGTGTGTGTGTGTGTGTGTGTGTGTGTGTGTGTGGGGGGGGGGGGGGGGGGGGGGGGGGGGGGGGGTGAAACACGAAACGGGCCTTATAACTCCGCCGTTTTTTGACCGATTCGCTTCAAATTTGCTGTGAGCCCTAACGGGGCGATGGCAATGGCAACCGAGGCGGCCGTGTCATTTGCGCGGTTCGGCAAATGCGCGAAACGCGCATCCGACGGCCTTTCGGCGCCTGTAGCTCCGGTGTTTCTGGGCCGATTGCCTTCGAATTTGGCAGGTAGATGACCGGGGACGGTGACTATCGTTGTGCCAAACCGGAAGCGAATCGGTTCAGAAACGCGCGCGCTATACGCCGCTTCACCTTTTCACGCATAACTCAGCCGTTTCTTAACCGAATTGATTCAAATTTGCTGTGAGGCTTGCTATGGCCCGGGCAACGCCTAGCAGCAAATTTGAAGAGAATCGGGAGAACGCGTCACTCTCAAGAGCAGCGCCAACGGGAAACGGGGCCTTATAACTCCGCCGTTTCTTAACCGAATCGCTTCAAATTTGCTGTACTCAGCGTTACCAGTACTTGCCGTTACCGTTACTAGGTGTTACTAGTATGGTGCATTGCTAGTACTAGGCGTTGCGCTAGTTCTAAATTAAATGTTATGTTACGGCTCAGAAAAAAAGCATGAAGTTAATTGAAGTCACATACAAAAAAGCATGAAGTTAATTGAAGTCACATAAAAAAGCATGAAGTTAATTGAAGTCACACTAAAATGAGTAAAACTCCCCCAAAGAAAACAGTTTCTGCACAATATGTGTAAGGTGCTACAACGTGTAAGGTGCTACAACACACAGTTTATTGACTACACAGTCAGCTGTTCATATGTGTTGTACAGTTTCTGCACAATATGTGTAAGGTGCTACAACACACAGTTCATTGACTACACAGTCAGCTGTTCATATGTGTTGTACAGTTCTGCACGATACGTGTAAGGTGCTACCACACACAGTTCATTGACTACACAGTCAGCTGTTCATATGTGTTGTACAGTTCTGCACGATATGTGTAAGGTGCTACAACACACAGTTCATTGACTACACAGTCAGCTGTTCATATGTGTTGTACAGTTTCTGCACGATATGTGTAAGGTGCTACAACGCACAGTTCATTGACTACACAGTCAGCTGTTCATATGTGTTGTACAGTTCTGCACGATATGTGTAAGGTGCTACAACACACAGTTCATTGACTACACAGTCAGCTGTTCATATGTGTTGTACAGTTTCTGCACGATATGTGTAAGGTGCTACAACACACAGTTCATTGACTACACAGTCAGCTGTTCATATGTGTTGTACAGTTCTGCACGATATGTGTAAGGTGCTACAACACACAGTTCATTGACTACACAGTCAGCTGTTCATATGTGTTGTACAGTTCATTGACTACATCAGGCATCAGAATAGTCTGAAGTCCAATTCCCTGAAAACTGCGGTAAACGGGTCGTCAAGAGGGACAACACTGAAATGAGTTCCCTACACCACCAAAAAGGCTTAATATAGTGATAAATCACTTTACAATGCTATTTAACACAAAGGATAACACTGAATAAAAAGGCAAAACCTCTGACAAGAGAAGCCAATCCTCTGTCAGAAATTCTTAATCCTCTGATCTTCTGACAATTCTCATGCCTGATACACATTCAGCTGTTCATATGTTTTGTATGGGCAAAGCAGCAGCAACAACTACAACTAAACTCAACAACGACAAAACCCAAACACCAATGCTATGCAAACCTCCACCAAGGAAAAATTCATATGGGCAAATGATTTTTGAAAAATGATCACGTGTAAGTAGTTCTCATGAAAAGCTCATAAGGCTAAACATTCTCTCTCTCTCTCTCTCTCTCTCTCTCTCTCTCTCTCTCTAACTAACACACAATCCTAGCCAAACAATCAAATAAACACAACATTTATATTAGTTGGAATGGTTGGCAATATTTTTGAAAGAGCAAACAAAATACATGCCTGCTAACAAAAACAAAATACACACACTTTGACGTAACCTCTACACAGCAAGTAACAAAAACAAATACAAACTGAAAAGTGTTAGTGTGAGTTAAAGTGGTTATGAAAATATTTCCAGGGACACCACAAACTAATAAAAAATAAAGAGCATGGTTTTCAGTTGAATGTGTAACATACAAGTTTTAGGTTTTAAAGAGAGAGAGAGAGAGAGAGAGAGAGAGAGGGAGAGAGGGGGGAGAGAGAGAGAGAGAGAGAGAGAGAGAGAGAGGGGGGGGGAGGGAGAGAGAGAGAGAGAGAGAGAGAGAGGGGGGAGAGAGAGAGAGAGAGAGAGAGAGAGGGGAGAGAGAGAGAGAGAGAGAGAGAGAGAGAGAGAGAGAGAGAGAGAGAGAGAGAGATTCAGAATCAGATAGGTTTACAGACATGCATCGATGGACACACAAACTAAAATACAAAGAAACCGAGGCGTTTCATCCACTTCACATTTAGAAATAAGCACACACAAAAATGACAGCATTTTGGTAACGAATGTTTTGACATACCATATCAAAACTGGGTCGTATGTTTCAAACATATTTTCAGCAGCTTTTGAGATGAAAACAATTGCACATATCAGATCAACAAGTTAAGTGCAGGGTGAAACAAACAACAACAACAACAGCAACAACAGCAAAAAGACAAAGACAACAAAAAGGCAAGTGAAAAAAAAGCATAATCCCCCCCCCCCCCCCCCCCCCCCCCCCGTCCCTTTTTTTCCTTTTTTCTGTTCCTTTATTTTTGTTGTTAGAATGTGACAGAAACACTTTGAAAGAGATTCAAATCAATCAGGCATTATACTACTCCTTGCCCACACGAAAGGGCGATAATCTTAGGCCCGAACTGCCGATGCCCCCTGGTGACGAGTCAGGAGCAGATAATTTTCTGTGGCTATATATTACTAGTTCGTGACAGGCAAGGGCAATAATCTTAAGTAGGTGGCATTCGCATCTCAGGTCTGGAGACAGCGGCAGAGAATGTTCGGCATAAAGCCTCATTCAATCGGATCAATCGGATACAGAAAGATTTATTGACAAAATATCACCAGTCTTTTCCTTGTTGTTGTTGTCATACCCTGGCTTAAAGACTCCAGGGATCATCCCAACAGCCAAAGCACACTATGGTACAAATGCATCAGCTAGGGATGAGAACACTATGTATGTTACCGTTTTTGATTACCCTGCCATGTGGGCAGTGTCTTCGGGGGATTTTAAAGACTGATGATGTTATGCTAGGAGCTTGTCATGGCTAAAAGACAATCCCCGCATAACTATGCATAGCATAACAACATTTTGATGAAGCCTCGGTGTTCTAGCCTATGTCAGTTGGTCTGAAACAGCCTTAAGTCAAGGCGGCCAATCTTTTCTAATCAAAGATAAACCAATGATAATGAAAACACAAATGAAGCCAAGCCACACATACTAAACAAAAAAGTATTGCGTATTGAAAAAAACAAAAGGAGGACTTTTTTCTTGCATTCTTTATCTAAATTAATCAAACTTACTTCGCTACACAAAAGAAAAAAATGTCATCACCAAATTAATAAAATTCAAGCATTAGTTCACACACGCACGGCAAAGTTATCAAACCACAACTAAATCAAAAAAGCAACAAGCTACCGGTACTTGCTTGCACACACCATATTCATTTTCTTAGCGAAAACTGAAAGCACACACACACCAAACGTTACAAGCAAGCTGCCCCACCCCACCCTTTGCTCACAAAAGGAAGGATATACACAAAAGGCAGATTCATCCTAAAGCAAAGCTTCAAGCAGAAAGGTACACAAGAAGAAAGAGCGCTACATTTGGGGATTGTACCAATACATCCACTCCCTACTAGATCTGCGTGCAATCTGATGGAGGGCTACACATTGTGCATGTGTATATTTATATGTATCTTATATGATCTGTATGTCCTGGTGTTCTATTGTGTATTTAAATAGTAGTATTACGTGCCTGTATTATCATGTTCATGTGTGTTTTGTATATGCGTTGTATTTGTAAGGCGCTTTGAGCTGTTGTCAGGATACTGCGCCATATAAATGTTATTAATTATTATTATTATTATTACACCCATGGATCCCACACTATCTCATGTGCACTTCTGAAGGGTAGAAAAGCTAGCTCCAATGAGGAAAAAATAAAACAGCAATTGTTTTACACAATACTATTCTTGTAGAAATGCTAGTCTAATCAATCTGCATCTGAACATTGTCTTTTCGCACAATGCGAGGGGTTTTCGACAAACTGAGAAATGATTACTATAAATATTACATCATCCAATGTACAATCATTTCACAAGGCCACTTCACTTTGTCTGCAGGTTGACTTTACCAGCTTCAATGGCTGATTGGAAACACATATGTATGCTGAGTTTGATGGTTACCATGGAGATCTGTAACTCAGCGTCAGTGTGTGGATGTATTGGTATGCACCCTAGTCTTCTGAAGGTATCAGTGTGTGGATGTATTGGTATGCATCCTAGTCTTCTGAAGGTATCAGTGTGTGGATGTATTGGTATGCATCCTAGTCTTCTGAAGGTATCAGTGTGTGGATGTATTGGTATGCATCCTAGTCTTCTGAAGGTATCAGTGTGTGGATGTATTGGTATGCATCCTAGTCTTCTGAAGGTATCAGTGTGTGGATGTATTGGTATGCATCCTAGTCTTCTGAAGGTATCAGTGTGTGGATGTATTGGTATGCATCCTAGTCTTCTGAAGGTATCAGTGTGTGGATGTATTGGTATGCACCCTAGTCTTCTGAAGGTATCAGTGTGTGGATGTATTGGTATGCACCCTAGTCTTCTGAAGGTATCAGTGTGTGGATGTATTGGTATGCATCCTAGTCTTCTGAAGGTATCAGTGTGTGGATGTATTGGTATGCACCCTAGTCTTCTGAAGGTATCAGTGTGTGGATGTATTGGTATGCACCCTAGTCTTCTGAAGGTATCAGTGTGTGGATGTATTGGTATGCACCCTAGTCTTCTGAAGGGGCAAGCAGAGACAAGCAAAGAGCAAAGTGAAAATAAGAGCGTCATACTTACATCCCATTATCTACTTTTGGGTGGGGGAGGAGGAGGAGGAGGAGGAGAATCAGAGGCTAGGGGGGAGTCTGTGTTTGATTGCCATACTCATAGCATTTCTGGGGAACAAACACAAACACAGACAACACGCACAGTCAGTTTGAGTTTCTGGCTAAAAATACAGAGCATTTATTTATTTATTAAGAACATTTTTATAGCGCCTATTCATCAAAGCTCTAAGCGCTTTACATTTTTTATACTAAAGGATATATTAGAAACATCAGGCATGGGAATTGTTCACAGAAAGGCAAATTTCCGCCGAAATGACATTGCGTTTCAGACCCAAAAAAATTTGACCCCTTAAAAATCTTTCAGTGAGTTTCACGTGTGGGCCGTCATAAGTTTCTGGGGAACAACCACAAACACAGACAACAGGCACAGTCAGCCACAACACAGACAACACACACAGTCAGCCACAAACAACAGACAACACCCACAGTCAGCCACAAACACAGACAATCGAACAAAGGCACAAGCACAGTTAGAGAATAGCACGGAACATTGGACCTGACTCTCAATCAACACTATGTCTAACCGGGAACCTCCACCCCCACCCTTTTGTGAAACTGGTAAGGCACCTGCTCTGGCACATAAGTGAGTGCTTGCTCAGTTGATTTATTTGTGATGATGTCACACGCACGCACGTGTGAATGTGCGATAGCACTATGCAAATCCTGGAGTCACATGACCTAGCAGCAGCCAATGAAACTCGAAACATTAAGTGAAAGCCTCGGTGAGCTTCACCTTGGGGGAATCCGATTGGACCTGTTTTGTCGAATTAGTCGTCACACGGTCAAACCAATCCATAGCCCGGCCCCTTCACAGGCTTGTCCACAGTTTGCCACTTATCTCGCTCCGCGCAGGAATGACACTTGGCCAGCGTCACAAAATGATTAACCCCTGCCTGTCCACAGTTTGCCACTTATCTCGCTCCGCGCAGGAATGACACTTGGCCAGCGTCACAAAATGATTAACCCCTGCCTGTCCACAGTTTGCCACTTATCTCGCTCCACGCAGGAATGACACTTGGCCAGCGTCACAAAATGATTAACCCCTGCCTGTCCACAGTTTGCCACTTATCTCGCTCCGCGCAGGAATGACACTTGGCCAGCGTCACAAAATGATTAACCCCTGCCTGTCCACAGTTTGCCACTTATCTCGCTCCGCGCAGGAATGACACTTGGCCATCGTCACAAAATGATTAACCCCTGCCTGTCCACAGTTTGCCACTTATCTCGCTCCGCGCAGGAATTACACTTTGCCAGCGTCACAAAATGATTAACCCCTGCCTGGCCACAGTTTGCCACTTATCTCGCTCCGCACAGGAATTACACTTTGCCAGCGTCACAAAATGATTAACCCCTGCCTGGCCACAGTTTGCCACTTATCTCGCTCCGCGCAGGAATGACACTTTGCCAGCGTCACAAAATGATTAACCCCTGCCTGTCCACAGTTTGCCACTTATCTCGCTCCGCGCAGGAATTACACTTTGCCAGCGTCACAAAATGATTAACCCCTTCACTGCCTGGCCACGTGTGACTACCACCGGGGGTGTGATGTCGCTGATGATGTCATCACTTGTCATGTCATAGCCCTGGAATGATGGTTTTTGCTTTAGATGAGTCAGGAAAGACATCTCCAGACCATTTTGTTCAGATTGAGTCTAACAGGTCTCTTCTTCAATTTGTAATAATAAAGAAGATAGTTTCTCTAACGTTTGTCTGGCAGTGAAGGGGTTAATGTAACTCCACCCGAACCCACGACATCCTTGCCTGTTCAAAGTTCAAATACGTATTGGCAGAAATGATAACAATATTATTTGGATAATAAAGTTGTCAAATCTACTGGATCCAGACTATCAGAAAGAAGCAAGAAAACTCTCAGTGTCTAAACAAGCTGAACTAGCTGGCACAGACTAGCAAAGAGGACTACTAAAAGGACATAACGATTGGAATACAGTTGGCCTTTTACTCAAATCACTGTTATCATTGGTTGGCATTAGCTTGTAGAAAGGGCCAACAGTAAATGAGAGCTGTAATGTATCCGATGTTCTACAGTATTGGAATATGGTGATACAGCTTAGTCTTTCGTGGAAGACTATGACTCTCTTTGCACTCGGTATTTGCACCGGCTCTGGTGCTGCAGCCAATGGGATCAGTTGGCCTTTGAGGACTTTCCCCAACGCCAACTCTCATCCTCAAATCCCTTTGGCTGAGTGTGGATGTACCCTGGGCAAGGATTATCCGCTATAAACAAATTGTAGCCCAGCACGCTTGACTAGCAGCTGCCCCCTCTGCTATCTGGCAGTCATTGTCGGAAACATGCGTGTGTGTGTGGATGTGTGAAATCTTGCATGCAATATCGACATGTATATGTCCACATACTTACAAAGTCATGAGTGTTTGACATATATACCTATTAAAAAAAAGAAGTTTTAAACTATTATTATATGGTTAAAGCGTGAGCAGCACATGTGCGCATGTGTGTGTACATATATGCACGCATGCATGCCTTTATTCATGGACACAAAACTCTGCATTATATCGACATGCGCAACAATTTAGCAAGAGAAAAAAAAAATGAAGTCCGTCCCCTTTTGGTGGGGGAGGGGGGGGGGGGGGGGGGGGGGGGGGGGGAAAGGATTGGTAGGAGAAAAGTGAAAGAATGCAAAAACATAACAATTCAGATTGTATGACCTTCACATCAGGATGTTATTGTCAGCATGAACAGACACAACAAACAACAATGTAAAAACATAACAATTCAGATTGTATGACCTTCACATCAGGATGTTATTGTCAGCATGAACAGACACAACAAACAACAATGTAAAAACATAACAATTCAGATTGTATGACCTTCACATCAGGATGTTATTGTCAGCATGAACAGACACAACAAACAACAATGTAAAAACATAACAATTCAGATTGTATGACTTTCACATCAGGATGTTATTGTCAGCATGAACAGACACAACAAACAACAATGTAAAAACATAACAATTAAGATTGTATGACCTTCACATCAGGATGTTATTGTCAGCATGAACAGACACAACAAACAACAATGCAAAAACATAACAATTAAGATTGTATGACCTTCACATAAGGATGTTATTGTCAGCATGAACAGACACAACAAACAACAATGCAAAAACATAACAATTAAGATTGTATGACCTTCACATAAGGATATTATTGTCAGCATGAACAGACACAACAAACAACAATGTAAAAACATAACAATTCAGATTGTATGACTTTCACATCAGGATGTTATTGTCAGCATGAACAGACACAACAAACAACAATGCAAAAACATAACAATTAAGATTGTATGACCTTCACATCAGGATGTTATTGTCAGCATGAACAGACACAACAAACAACAATGCAAAAACATAACAATTAAGATTGTATGACTTTCACATAAGGATGTTATTGTCAGCATGAACAGACACAACAAACAACAATGCAAAAACATAACAATTAAGATTGTATGACCTTCACATAAGGATATTATTGTCAGCATGAACAGACACAACAAACAACAATGTAAAAACATAACAATTAAGATTGTATGACCTTCACATAAGGATATTATTGTCAGCATGAACAGACACAACAAACAACAATGTAAAAACATAACAATTAAGATTGTATGACTTTCACATAAGGATGTTATTGTCAGCATGAACAGACACAACAAACAACAATGTCACTGGACAACAATTAGCAATTCACACACAGATTGTTGTTGTTGACGAACCCTGGTGAAAGACTCCAGGGATCATCCCAACCCGAAGTGCAAGTGCATCAGCTAGGGATGAGAACATTATGTGTGTGAACGTTTTTGACTACCCCGCCACGTGGGCAGCCACAGTCAGGCTTCACAGGATTTTGGAGACTGAAGATGTTATGCTAGGAGCTTGTCATGGCTAAAGATAATCCCCACATAATTATGCATAGCACAGCAGCATTTTGATGTAGCCTTGGTGTTCTAGCCTATGTCAATTGGTCTGACATAGCCTTAATTATAAGCCAAGGCGACACACAGAGTGATTAACCGTTTCGCCGCCAGTCATTTTTTAGCCACAAAATACCATTCAACGTAACTGGGTAGAGAAAATAAAATGTCTGCAATATTGTAAATTCCTCTGTGACATATAACATTAGGCCTATCCCAGACCTGTTTACCCTTAAATGAACAAGGAATTTGCCACAGAAAACCCCGGAATTTGAGAATAAAAACCAGAATTCACATCGCAATGTCGCTTATGCCACCATGCGAAATTTCGAAGTCCACGTTGCAGTACTTGCAGTGTGCATGCTCGTCTCCCAAACGCGAACTTGTTATTTCTGGCACTTTGAAATACTTTTGAGAAAACTTCTGCTTCACTTTTGGCCGTTTCACCATATCACTGCTGTCGTTTGTCGAAGATTTCTGGCGCTTGCCACCTACGGTTGACTTGCCTGACAACATGTTTGGCGCAAAACTACAACCCTTGCGTCTTTTCATACAAACGAAACAAATAATAGACGTTTTTTCAAAATCCCGGGATTTTCAGCGTTCACACGGAATTTATTATTTTACCCAGAATTTTTGCAAATTCCCGGGATAATTCCGGCAAAACTGGGAGGGTAAACAGGTCTGCTATCCATACCTCCCAAAATGAAGAAAATAGGGTCTTTGGATAAGAGGCCCTGATTTGATGCCTTTGAGTGACATGGGTGTTAAACCATTGAGGTGCTAAAATGCGACACTGGTGGTGAAAGGGCTAAGGATAAATCATTCATTTCTACTCCAGCTGTTGGCTATAAACAAACCTGCTGCTATTAAAACACAAGGAAAAGTCAGATGGGTTTTTTAGGAATGGCAAACTGCCTGTTATCAACCCTTTCTTGTGCTTTGTTAAATGTTTCAGCAAGCCTTCAAATCCATCAAAACACTCCCAAGAGGTTGGTCAGAAAAAGGCAAATGTTTAGGTCAAACCTGTGCGAGTGTGAGTGTGAATGCGTGTGTGTGTGTGTAAAACCTTGCATGTATATTAAAATGTATATGTCCATATACACACAAAAATTATGAGTGCATGACATATACCTGCATGTATTTTAAAAAAAAAGAACTATTATGGTGAAACTGAAAGCAATACAAATGTACAAAAAGATTAAAACCAAAAGATAGAAATAAAGAAAACTAGCAAAAGTAGCAAATGCTAAACGCCATCAAGAATTTTGAAAAAACGAAGTTACAAAAAAAAAGAAGAGGAACATTTTAGAACTGGTGAATGAAGTCCTTATCTAAAAAAAATGAAGCAAAGCCAAACCCTGATGCTAAAATTATACTGTAAAATGATGAGAGATTTTATCGGTGTGTGTGTGTGTGTGTGTGTGTGTGTGTGTGTGTGTGTGTGTGTGAAGCTTTATGTGTTGGTATGTCTAATTATTATGTTCTTAATGTATGTGCTTATGTTGTGCCACAAACTAATTTCTCATGTTTATGAGACAATAAAGTATTCTTGAGTCTTGAGTGAGTGTGTGTGTGTGTGTGTGTGTGTGTGTGTGTGTGTGTGTGTGTGTGTGTGTGTGTGTGTGAGTGTGTGTGAGTGTGTGTGTGTTTTGTGCGTTTCTGTCAGTCCAAAAGTAGAAATTAAAACAGCTAAATGTGGCAAGACCAAAAAAAGAACATTTATTTAAAGCAAAAAGAAGCCAAAGCCAAACAGGACAGCTGAACACATGCATTGTTTTCTTAATAAGACAAACAACAGCACAATATTAACTTCGCAACGTCTGTCACCAAAACACAAAGCCTTCAATCAACACGCATGTCAAAACACAGTCAGCAGCAGAAGACAGAATTTAGATATTTTTTAACACTACTTTTGTGATCTACATGTAGTTCCTCTTGATTTTGGGTGGATGAGCCAGAAAGATAAAAAAAGAGAAATGAGGAAGAAGAAAGCGTGATGAGAGAAATGAAAGACGAAGGTGAACATCATTACCAGCAGACAACTGGCAACAGTGTTCAAGTGAATAGAATAACAGTGATGTGAGTGAAATGAGGAAGAAGAAAGCGTGATGAGAGAAATGAAAGACGAAGGTGAACATCATTACCAGCAGACAACTGGCAACAGTGTTCAAGTGAATAGAATAACAGTGATGTGAGTGAAATGAGGAAGAAGAAAGCGTGATGAGAGAAATGAAAGACGAAGGTGAACATCATTACCAGCAGACAACTGGCAACAGTGTTCAAGTGAATAGAATAACAGTGATGTGGGAGAAATGAGGAAGAAGAAAGCGTGATGAGAGAAATGAAAGATGAACATCATTACATGCAGACAACTGGCAACAGTGTTCAAGTGAATAGAACAACAGTGATGTGAGTGAAATGTGAATGGATAATGGATGACAACAATATTGTAAAATGGGAGTATGCGATTCATGTTTAATAGATACTAATTTTAAATAGTGTCATGTATAAAAAAAATTGACATGAAAACTTAAAATAATAAAACAAAACCCCCCAGACTTTATTCATATTTTCATTGCACACTAAAGTGACACACATTCTACAGCTTCAAAAACTATCCAATTCTTTTATAATATAAAGAAGAAATAGAACAAAGGACACACTTTTCTAACTCTCAAAGATCAAATAAAATATGCGCGTTTATGCAACCAAAGCAAAAGTTTGTTTGTTTTCGAAAATGTATCATAGGCAATAATTTAGTGAAAAGCGCATTGAGTTGCTTTGCAAGATTATGCGCTATATAAGCATTATTAATTATTATTATTAATAATGATTGGATAAAAATGTGAAAGAAGGATTTACATCTGTTTCTCCAAAAAGTGATAAGAGAGTGATATTTTGAAACTGAACAAAAAGTGAAGCATGGAACAATGTGAACACAGCATTGCCACATGAAGCTTGGATTGGATTTTCAAAAAGCGAAATTAGAAATTAGGGAACAGCACATATGCAATAAATCAGTGAACTACACACAGACAACATTAATTACTCACATCGCACAATGTCGTTCCATCGGACGCACAACACTGGCACATGATGATGTCTAAACACGATATCTGAAAGGATAAAACACATGATGTCTAAACATGACATCTGAAAGGATAAAACACATGATGATGTCTAAACATGACATCTGAAAGGATAAAACACATGATGATGTCTAAACATGACATCTGAAAGGATAAAACACATGATGATGTCTAAACATGACATCTGAAAGGATACAACACATGATGTCTAAACATGACATCTGAAAGGATACAACACATGATGTCTAAACATGACATCTGAAAGGATAAAACACATGATGTCTAAACATGACATCTGAAAGGATAAAACACATGATGTCTAAACACGATATCTGAAAGGATAAAACACATGATGTCTAAACATGACATCTGAAAGGATACAACACATGATGATGTCTAAACATGACATCTGAAAGGATACAACACATGATGTCTAAACATGACATCTGAAAGGATACAACACATGATGTCTAAACATGACATCTGAAAGGATACAACACATGATGTGATGTATAAACATGACATAAACATGACATCTGAAAGGATAAAACACATGATGTCTAAACATGACATCTGAAAGGATAAAACACATGATGTCTAAACATGACATCTGAAAGGATAAAACACATGATGATGTCTAAACACGATATCTGAAAGGATAAAACACATGATGTCTAAACATGACATCTGAAAGGATAAAACACATGATGATGAAAGGATAAAACACATGAAACATGACATCTGAAAGGATAAAACACATGATGTCTAAACATGACATCTGAAAGGATAAAACACATGATGTCTAAACATGACATCTGAAAGGATAAAACACATGATGTCTAAACATGACATCTGAAAGGATAAAACACATGATGTCTAAACATGACATCTGAAAGGATAAAACACATGATGTCTAAACATGACATCTGAAAGGATAAAACACATGATGTCTAAACATGACATCTGAAAGGATATGATGTCTAAACATGAAAAAGGATAAAACACATGATGTAAAACACATAAACATGACATCTGAAAGGATAAAACACATGATGATGTCTAAACATGACATCTGAAAGGATAAAACACATGATGTCTAAACATGACATCTGAAAGGATACAACACATGATGTCTAAACATGACATCTGAAAGGATAAAACACATGATGATGTCTAAACATGACATCTGAAAGGATACAACACATGATGTCTAAACATGACATCTGAAAGGATAAAACACATGATGTCTAAACACGACATCTGAAAGGATAAAACACATGATGATGTCTAAACATGACATCTGAAAGGATAAAACACATGATGTCTAAACATGACATCTGAAAGGATAAAACACATGATGTCTAAACATGACATCTGAAAGGATAAAACACATGATGATGTCTAAACATGACATCTGAAAGGATAAAACACATGATGATGTCTAAACATGACATCTGAAAGGATAAAACACATGATGATGTCTAAACATGACATCTGAAAGGATAAAACACATGATGATGTCTAAACATGACATCTGAAAGGATAAAACACATGATGATGTCTAAACATGACATCTGAAAGGATAAAACACATGATGATGTCTAAACATGACATCTGAAAGGATAAAACACATGATGTCTAAACATGACATCTGAAAGGATAAAACACATGATGATGTCTAAACATGACATCTGAAAGGATAAAACACATGATGTGTCTAAACATGACATCTGAAAGGATAAAACACATGATGATGTCTAAACATGACATCTGAAAGGATAAAACACATGATGATCTGAAAGGATAAAACACATGATGATGTCTAAACATGACATCTGAAAGGATAAAACACATGATGATGTCTAAACATGACATCTGAAAGGATAAAACACATGATGTGACTAAACATGACATCTGAAAGGATAAAACACATGATGATGTCTAAACATGACATCTGAAAGGATAAAACACATGATGATGTCTAAACATGACATCTGAAAGGATAAAACACATGATGTGTAAACATGACATCTGAAAGGATAAAACACATGATGTCTAAACATGACATCTGAAAGGATAAAACACATGATGTCTAAACATGACATCTGAAAGGATAAAACACATGATGATGTCTAAACATGACATCTGAAAGGATAAAACACATGATGATGTCTAAACATGACATCTGAAAGGATAAAACACATGATGTGTCTAAACATGACATCTGAAAGGATAAAACACATGATGATGTCTAAACATGACATCTGAAAGGATAAAACACATGATGATGTCTAAACATGACATCTGAAAGGATAAAACACATGATGTCTAAACATGACATCTGAAAGGATAAAACACATGATGATGTCTAAACATGACATCTGAAAGGATAAAACACATGATGATGTCTAAACATGACATCTGAAAGGATAAAACACATGATGTGTAAACATGACATCTGAAAGGATAAAACACATGATGTCTAAACATGACATCTGAAAGGATAAAACACATGATGTCTAAACATGACATCTGAAAGGATAAAACACATGATGTATAAACATGACATCTGAAAGGATACAACACATGATGTCTAAACATGACATCTGAAAGGATAAAACACATGATGATGTCTAAACATGACATCTGAAAGGATAAAACACATGATGTATAAACATGACATCTGAAAGGATAAAACACATGATGATGTCTAAACATGACATCTGAAAGGATAAAACACATGATGTGACATCTAAACATGACATCTGAAAGGATAAAACACATGATGTCTAAACATGACATCTGAAAGGATAAAACAACACATGACATGTAAAACACATAAACATGACATCTGAAAGGATAAAACACATGATGATCTAAACATGACATCTGAAAGGATAAAACACATGATGTGTAAACATGACATCTGAAAGGATAAAACACATGATGATGTCTAAACATGACATCTGAAAGGATAAAACACATGATGTGTCTAAACATGACATCTGAAAGGATAAAACACATGATGTCTAAACATGACATCTGAAAGGATAAAACACATGATGATGTCTAAACACATGATGATGTCTAAACATGACATCTGATCTGAAAGGATAAAACACATGATGTCTAAACATGACATCTGAAAGGATAAAACACATGATGTGTAAACATGACATCTGAAAGGATAAAACACATGATGTCTAAACATGACATCTGAAAGGATAAAACACATGATGATGTCTAAACATGACATCTGAAAGGATAAAACACATGATGTCTAAACATGACATCTGAAAGGATACAACACATGATGTCTAAACATGACATCTGAAAGGATAAAACACATGATGATGTCTAAACATGACATCTGAAAGGATAAAACACATGATGTGTAAACATGACATCTGAAAGGATAAAACACATGTCACATGATGATGTCTAAACATGACATCTGAAAGGATAAAACACATGATGTCTAAACATGACATCTGAAAGGATACAACACATGATGAAACATGTCTAAAGGATAAAACACATGATGTGTCTAAACATGACATCTGAAAAGGATAAACATGACATCTGAAACATAAAACACATGTGATAAACATGACATCTGAAAGGATAAAACACATGATGTCTAAACATGACATCTGAAAGGATAAAACACATGATGTGTCTAAACATGACATCTGAAAGGATAAAACACATGATGTCTAAACATGACATCTGAAAGGATAAAACACATGATGTGTCTAAACATGACATCTGAAAGGATAAAACACATGATGATGTCTAAACATGACATCTGAAAGGATAAAACACATGATGTCTAAACATGACATCTGAAAGGATACAACACATGATGTCTAAACATGACATCTGAAAGGATAAAACACATGATGATGTCTAAACATGACATCTGAAAGGATAAAACACATGATGATGTCTAAACATGACATCTGAAAGGATAAAACACATGATGATGTCTATAAACATGACATCTGAAAGGATAAAACACATGATGTGTCTAAACATGAACACATGATGATGTCTAAACATGACATCTGAAAGGATAAAACACATGATGATGTCTAAACATGACATCTGAAAGGATAAAACACATGATGATGTCTAAACATGACATCTGAAAGGATAAAACACATGATGATCTAAACATGACATCTGAAAGGATAAAACACATGATGATGTCTAAACATGACATCTGAAAGGATAAAACACATGATGTCTAAACATGACATCTGAAAGGATAAAACACATGATGTCTAAACACGACATCTGAAAGGATAAAACACATGATGATGTCTAAACATGACATCTGAAAGGATAAAACACATGATGTCTAAACATGACATCTGAAAGGATAAAACACATGATGATGTCTAAACATGACATCTGAAAGGATAAAACACATGATGATGTCTAAACATGACATCTGAAAGGATAAAACACATGATGAAACATGTCTAAACATGACATCTGAAAGGATAAAACACATGATGTCTAAACATGACATCTGAAAGGATAAAACACATGATGATGTCTAAACAAGACATCTGAAAGGATAAAACACATGATGATGTCTAAACATGACATCTGAAAGGATAAAACACATGATGATGTCTAAACATGACATCTGAAAGGATAAAACACATGATGTCTAAACACGACATCTGAAAGGATAAAACACATGATGTCTAAACATGACATCTGAAAGGATAAAACACATGATGTCTAAACATGACATCTGAAAGGATAAAACACATGATGTCTAAACATGACATCTGAAAGGATAAAACACATGATGATGTCTAAACATGACATCTGAAAGGATAAAACACATGATGATGTCTAAACATGACATCTGAAAGGATAAAACACATGATGTCTAAACATGACATCTGAAAGGATAAAACACATGATGATGTCTAAACATGACATCTGAAAGGATAAAACACATGATGATGTCTAAACATGACATCTGAAAGGATAAAACACATCAGTTGAAAACTAAAACACCTTGGTGTGAAAATGAGCACCAAGAAACAAAAGAAGTTCAGAATGAAAGGACTGAAGCACACTTTTGGTGTGTGTGTGCCTTTCATATATGTGCGTGTGTGCATGCATGTGTGTGTAAGTGTGTGAGTCAGTGTGGGCAGACTTGCATGTGTGCGTGCATGTGTGTGTAAGTGTGTGAGTCAGTGCGGGCAGACTTGCATGTGTGCTTGCATGTGTGTGTAAGTGTGTGAGTCAGTGCGGGCAGACTTGCATGTGTGCTTAAAGGTGTGTGTAAGCACTCTGCCTATGAGTATGTGTATTTAGCCATGAGCATGCAAGCAACCACAAACACACATAAACCCTGTCTGTCTGTCTCTTACACACTGGTCAACCTTTTTGTTTGAGCAATAGGGCTTGAGACTACTACTGTACTATTATTACTATTACACACACACACACTCTGTCTCTCTCTCTCTGCCCCCCCCCCCCCCCCCCCTCCCCCCCCCCCCTCTCTCTCTCTCTCACTCACACTGACCTTTTTATCAGGGCAGCATGACTTGAGGCATGAATTGAGTGAGGGTCCCTTACAGCAGTTACAGGCCTCGGCCAAGGCCAGACAGCACTCACACGACTGAGCCCCCTCCTTCTTCGCACAGCAGTTAGACTCCCCAGAGCACCGGCCCCGACCCTGCACATGTACACCACATCAACAGTGAACTGAGCCCCCTCCTTCTTCGCACAGCAGTTAGACTCCCCGACTCTGCACATGTACACCACATCAACAGTGAACTGAGCCCCCTCCTTCTTCGCACAGCAGTTAGACTCCCCAGAGCATCAGCCCTGACCCTACACATGTACACCACATCAACAGTGAACTGAGCCCCCTCCTTCTTCACACAGCAGTTAGACTCCCCAGAGCACCGGCCCCGACCTTGCACATGTACACCACATCAACAGTGAACTGAGCCCCCTCCTTCTTCATACAGCAGTTAGACTCCCCGACCCTGCACATGTACACCACATCAACAGTGAACTGAGCCCCCTCCTTCTTCACACAGCAGTTAAGACTCCCCGGAGCATCAGCCCCGACCCTGCACATGTACACCACATCAACAGTGAACTGAGCCCCCTCCTTCTTCACACAGCAGTTAAGACTCCCCGGAGCATCAGCCCTGACCCCGCACATTTACACCACATCAACAGTGAATTTTGTTCCTTCATTGATAAACTTCTATTGATGAACCCTGAAGCCCAAAACACAAAAAGTGGTGCTGCACTAGCAATGACACACTCTCTGGTGAGGGTAACCTGAATTTATCAGGGAGCAATTTCTCAGTCTGTCGTTTGTGACTATGACAGCCAGATAGTAGAGGGAGCAGCTGCTATTCTGACAGGCTGGGCTAAGATTCATTTATAGTGGAGATGCCTTGCCCAGGGTACATCCCCATTCCCTCGGGCAAAGGGATTTGAGGACCACCGGCTTTGGGGAAGGTTCCCCAAAAGCCAACCAATCCCTTTGGTTGCAGAACTAGTGCCAATGCAAATTTATGCCGCCCCCCACCAGTTTCCGAGTCATACTCATACAGTCATAGTCATCCACAAAAGACTAAGCTGCACCATGATATTCTAATAGTAGTAATACTGTTGCAAATAATTTATTATACAACATTACAAACAATACAGGAACACAGCAGTATGGTAGAAGTGTGCCTACCTTGAGACAGTAGCACAGCAGAATGATGCCAATCATCACCAACAGGTAGAGACCAACAGCGATGCAGATGATGGGGTTAGGGTTAGGGTTAAGGTTAGGGTTAGGGGCACCTACCTTGAGACAGTAGCACAGCAGAATGACGCCAATCATCACAAACAGGTAGAGACCAACAGCGATGCAGATGATGGGGTTAGGGTTAGGGTTAAGGTTAGGGTTAGGGGCACCTACCTTGAGACAGTAGCACAGCAGAATGACGCCAATCATCACCAACAGGTAGAGACCAACAGCAATGCAGATGATGGGGTTAGGGTTAGGGTTAGGGTTAGGGGCGCCTACCTTGAGACAGTAGCACAGCAGAATGACACCAATCATCACCAACAGGTAGAGACCAACAGTGATGCAGATGATGGGGTTAGGGTTAGGGTTAGGGTTAGGGTTAGGGGCACCTACCTTGAGACAGTAGCACAGCAGAATGACACCAATCATCACCAACAGGTAGAGACCAACAGTGATGCAGATGATGGGGTTAGGGTTAGGGTTAGGGTTAGGGTTAGGGTTAGGGGCACCTACCTTGAGACAGTAGCACAGCAGAATGACACCAATCATCACCAACAGGTAGAGACCAACAGCGATGCAGACGATGGCAGCGATGGGCAGGTCCGCCATTCTGTTTCTACACTGGCTACACACCTGTAATTCAGCATAACAATGGGTTATCATAAAGATTCTCAGGGAAAATCTAGGATGTGTGGGTGATGGTGGAAGGGGAAGGGGTGAGAAGAGAGGACAGGTTGTAGCTTAATTAGTTGACTGGACAGAGAAGTTCATGACATAATCAATGCGTGCACACACAAACACTCATGTACAAACTCTTAACTTCAGCCTCAACTCTCAAGCAAATATTTTGTTTTTAGATCACATCAGATACATGGAATTTATATGTTAACACTTTTTTGCTGCATTATTCAGGATTCAGGAAATGGGGACATGTGACGTGTGACTTGCACATAGCCCTGATTCGGGTTTTGATTCGATGAATGTCCCATTGTTTTGATAAATGTATAAGGTCATGCAAGGTCAAATTGTGCTAACTCAGTCTTTAGTGATGAGTTTATTCATCATATTCTCATATTCATATTTTATATCAATAAAATATTGCCAAGTGTCAATTTGATCTTTGAAGGTGTTAATATCTTGTGCACACTTGATGTTAGTAGGTAACAAGTTCCATAAAGGTGCAACATGGTTACTGAAACAGAACTTTCTTTTGTTAGTATGGCTGTATTCTATGAATATTTTATTAATACTGTTTCTGGTTAGGTTATAATAAAAACTAAAAAATGGTATTTTGAAAAAAATCTTGTACACTTAAGTCATCCACATGATTGAAAATCTTAAATATTTGAATAAGATCTCCCCGAATTCTTCTTGCTTTTATAGAAGGAATGTTAAGATATTCTAACTTTTCTTTATAACTTAAGTTTTGCATACAATGTACTAACTTTGTTGCTCTTCTTTCAACCTTTTCTATAAGAACTGATTGCCTTTTAAGATATGGATGCCAAATGACATTACATGTACCATACTCTATATGAAGTCTCACAGGACCTTTACATAAGTACAGAAATGTATTTTTATCTAAAAAAGTAAAAGTCCTTTCTTCTTTTTCTTCTTCTTCGCAGTACGTAGCCACAATCAACACACTGATTATTATGCCACGGAACCGGGGAGGTTCATCCACATATGCCGGAAGAAAGGGCCAAGAGGCCGAAGATTAAAGAAAGAGGAGAGAGGACGGACAAAAGGAAAACGCCTAGCTTGATGGGAATCTGCAGGGGAGGGGGGTAGGGAGGGGGGGGGGGGCTTTTGCTTGGTTGTTAGACTGATGACCCCTGAGGGGGCCACCAGCCGCAGCAGGCGGGTGTCCTTTGAGGAACTTCCAGACTCCGGCTGCGAAGCTCTCTGGAGTTCTGGCCTCCACTGCGGGTGTTGGCAGGTCATTCCACTCCTTGATTGTTCGTGGAAAAAAGGAGATTTGACGGTACTGCGTCCGACACTGAGGGATGATGAGCTGTTGTGAATGACCCCTGCGTTGCTGCTCTGGCTGAGGTATGACTTTGCTCCTGTTCACACTACCATGCCATTAAGTATTTTAAACAGCATGGTGAGTTTGGTGGCTTGTCGGCGTTGCTGCAGTGGATTCCATCTGAGCCTCTGTAGCATGTCGGTAACGCTGGCTGTCCTGTGGTATAGATCTATTTAAGACAAATCTGGCAGCCCTGCGTTGGATTGCTTCCACCTTGTCTATACTCTTCTAGTTTTAATTATATTATTATAAATACCAAGCATGTTGTTAGCATTTTGTTCTAATTGCACCCTGGATGTGCTGCTCAAAACTTAAATCGCTGTCAAAAATTACACCCAAATCTTTCTTTTCATTACACTTTGCTAAATTAGAATTCACCCCTTCATTTTACATGACATAGTCATTGCAAGGGTTATTTCTTCCTATGTCAGTATGTGCAGAACTTTGCACTTTGCAGTATTAAAACGTAGGTTCCAGGTGTTTCTGACCACTTCATTAATGCATAGATATAGATTTGTTACAGCACTAGATCTGTTTGAAACAGAAACATTTTGTCTTAATCTTACATATGAACATGAATTCACCAGTACAAAGACATTTGAACAAGAAAGAAATCCGGTTAAATCTTGAACATGTTGAAGCATGCAAGTTTTTGCAGTCAACACCTACACTCAACTTATTTCTTGCAGTTATAAATTCAAGCATTTTCAGAAACTCTGCATCGTGTCAAACGAAACGAAAAATTCATTACCAGATATTGTGAGCATGATGAGCTAACCACGATTTTTCAAGTAAGTTGGGCGCAGTGAAAGTAAAATTAGATGGTGGAGCGTTTTCTGCAACTGGGCACAATCACGTGATGACAACAAACTGGTCTATTCCGAATAAGAATAATACCAAATAGGAATTAAAAGCAAATAAAATCAAATATTAATTCTTAATCTACTAAATTATGAAGAAGCGTTATCAAATGAAACTTTGATGGAAATTCAAGTTCTAAGTGTTGCCAAGAACTAAATAAGTCGACGTTGTCAAATGGGGAAAGTTATTCAGTCAAAATAGGAATAACTCAATTTAGGGATTTCCAAACTTCCGATTGGTCTTGTTGCAAAAATGGCGTCGGTCAAACTTTTCTGTGCAAGATCCAACGGTAGGAGCATTATTGCAGAGAATTCCTTAAACTTTTGTTTCTATTTATCTCCTCATTGAAATGCCACTGTACATTTCTGTCTGCTACAGCACAATATGCTCGCCTTGTTATCGTTTTCTTTATTTTAAATTGGATTTATTCCTGATTGAATTTGAAGGTTATAAAATGTGCAGTTGATTCAATAATGATTTAATCATTATTGAATAATGTGCACAGGTGTAGTTTTGCTATGCCCTGTGGCAGTCAAAATCGTCGCTCGTTCAAATCGGTCGCCCGCTACTATGAGAGTGTGTATTTGTGACATTGAGCTAGGGCTAGGGTTAGATTGGAGTACGGAAAAATGGTTACAGTAAAGGTAGGTAGGTAGGTAGGGACAAAACAAGCCGTAAAGCTTTTCCAAACAGTCCCATCTTTTATGATTTTTCTGGTAAATGTATCTTTTTGGTCAAGGTTGATGCGGCATAAATTTTCCTCATAAATCATTATTCGTCATAGCTTCTAAAAACTTCTATAAATTTTGGTAATGTATCCAGACGATTTTTAAACATATTAGTATGAGGTGCACATTTTACGTCAGTAGGCAATTCGTTCCACATGTTAGTAATTCTGTTACCAAAACAATTTTTTCTTATGTTAGTATTATATCTTTTAACAAAAACTTTCCCACAGGCGTTTCTAGTCATATTGTATTGAGGAGATGAAAAGAAATTACTCCAGGACAAATCCACATGATTGTTGAATATTTTATAAGTTTCTATAAGATCTCCCCTTGTTCTCCTTCCTTTAAGTGAAAATAAATTAAGGTACTGTAATCTGTGGTAATAATCCATGATTTTGTATGCTTTAACAAGTTTTGTAGCTCTACGCTGCACCCTTTCAATTGCTATTGACTGGTACTTAAATTTTGGAGCCCAGATAATGTTGCCATATTCTAAGTGCGGTCTAACTAAAGCTTTGTATAATTTAATAAAAATATCATGATCAATACTGATAAATGTTCTTTTAATCAATCCTATCATTTGGTTTGCTTTATTGATGCAGTTCTGGATGTGTATATCAAATGAAAGGTCTTTGTCAAAGGTTACCCCCAGATCTTTTTCTAGCTCGCACACTGTTACTGGACAAGGGACAAGAGTGAAATTTGTGGTTGTCGCAAATACACACTCATAATAGCGGGCGACCGATTTGAACGAGCGACGATTTTGACTGCGACATGCCCAACCAAAGTTTACATGCCATGTACCTGTGTGCTGTGACTGAGGCAATATTAACATTTCTTCCCCTCACAACACTATCTGAACCATCTTAGACGGAAAAAGTGCTGTCTCTATAGGGGATTTGAAGAATGAAAATATCACTTTTTCCGTTAAAAAAAATCACCAATATTTTCTGTCCCAGATAGTACACTTGACACTTGGAGCTCAAGTGAAGTTATAGTGCGTGTGCACTACAACTGCACTTGTCGCAAGTGAAGTTATAGTGCGCGTGCACTATACCTGCACTTGTACCGTTTTGGGTTGAGGGGAAGAAATGTTAATAATAATAATTTTTTTAATATTGCCTGACTGTGACAGAGATTGAGAGATAAAGACAGCCAGCTGCCACTGTGGCTCAGTTGGTTGCGTCACTGGCTCGTAATCTTCTTCTTCTTCCAGTAATCATGTGGATTTGTCCTGGAGTAATTTCTTTTCATCTCCTCAATACAATATGACTAGAAACGCCTATGGTAAAGTTTTTGTTAAAAGATATAATACTAACATAACAAAAAATTGTTTTGGTAACAGAATTACTAACATGTGGAATGAATTGCCTACTGACATGAAATGTGCACCTCATACTAATATGCTTAAAAATCGTCTGGATACATTACCAAAATTTTTAGAAGTTTTTAGAAGCTATGACTAATAATAATTTATTAGGAACATTTATGCCGCGTCAACCTTGACCGAAAAGAAACATTTACCAGAAAAATCATAAAAGATAGGACTGTTTGAAAAAGCTTTACGGCTTGTTTTGTCCCTACCTACCTACCTACCTACCTAGTAATGTCCACCTGCCATTTATCGGCAATTATTGATATATACAGGGGTTTGTCAGGTTTGCGAGTGTGACTGTGTGAGGGTTCGAATTCAGCTCGGGTCGCAGTGGTGTGTCCTTGGGAAAGGCACTCTACTCCTATTTTTCTTACTCCACCCAGGTGTAAATGGGTATCTGACATCAGTTGGGGAAAAAGTCCTTGGGATGAGACATAAAACAGGTCCCGTGTGTGAACAAGCCCATTCCACTATTCGGTAGGAGTTAGTGGTGGAAGGTGATAGATTTAGGTCAAGGGAGGGGAAGCGAGATGCCAGATGGATACATGTACTATGATATGATAATGCAGATCAATGATCAGGCCATAGGTCGTGTTGATCTGAACTGGTTTGTTCACAACATCTTCACTTTAGGTGTACTATAGTGGAACCTCCCATTATAAGACTCCCTCCCACATAAGACCTACTTCTCCGAGACATTGCCCTTCTTTGTATGTATTAAAATGACCTCCCTTTGGATTATTTGTGAAGGTCTTATAAGGGAGTTTCCACTGTAGGTTGTAATAAATTGTAGGTTACATGGAATTGGACTATGTTAGCAGTTGTAAATAAACAGGAAGATGTGAATGTACATGGAAAAGCATGTTTGTTTTTCCATGAATGTGAGACATTGGGAGTGGGACATTTTCATTCATTAACAAAAATCAAAACACAATAGCTGTTGTTTTAATCAATGTTATTTTTGTTCCAAACCAGACCTTTTTTCACATTATTATAAAACTGAACTGTTTTGCTCTCTGTGAACAGCCCAGTCATTGCTGAGGAATGTGCTGCGGCCTCTCTATGCGGGACAAGAGAGGACTCATTACAGTGAGTTGTCATGTCGTGTTTAGCATCTTTACTTTATTTTAAAAATTAATTTTTTTTTAAAGGAAAGTAACTGAAGCATTAGTACTAAGATGAATATTAACATCCATAAGGCCATGTTCTGAGTTCTCCCTTCAAAGATTTGGTTGGAACTTTTTCCTGATTTAATGATTTAAAAAAAAAAAATCAACACAATTTTTGCTTCTACTTCTAGTTCTACTTGTGTTAGAAATGGGGGATTTTCATTTAGAGTAAGCTGCAAATGAATGAACAAAGAAGCAACAACATCTTTTTTAATTTTTTATTTGACTTACTGTATAATCAAATGTTAAGTGTGTTCATCACCTTAGTTTGACTGGTTTAGTGAAATCCGTCACCTTGGCCTAACATAGATTTGCTCCTCTTGGACTGCTGGTTTCGGATTCTGCGACCTGAACGTGCAGAGGTGTGGCTGCGAATTGGGACTCGGAATGGGCGGCGTGGGAGCAACGCCACTGTACGGCCCAGAAGATAGGACAGCAAAAAAAATCTGTCACCTTAAATTCTTGCCAAGATTTGGTGTTGTTTTTGTGTGCAAATATTGTGCGAAGGGAGCAAACGGAAGGAAAAAGACGGAAGTGAAAACCTATGCTGGAATACATAAATACACATATGTACAGAACTGTGACCCATGTTTTCCAGAACAGCTGGGGAAGCAATTATCAAGAAATGCGTGCACTGTGTTTCAGAGCAAGTGGCCAATCCGGACCCCGACATGAACTGGAAGCCCATCATGGACCGAGCGTCGCAGACCGTGTTCTGGACCGAGCTCATCAGAGGTGAGCAGTTACCGCCTTTTGTGGACATAAACTGATGCTTTGCTCCCCCACATTATGTTAAGTGTATGTGTGTGTGTGTGCGCCGGTTATCATCTTCTTCTTCAATCGCTCAGTTTCCTGTCAATTATGAGCGCAGATGCGTCATGCTGCCGTTGTGCGCCTAAGAAATAGGCCCAGCCAGTCCGACTTCGGCTGGAGGAAATCTTTTTGAAAGTGTTTCTTGAAACCTGAACGTGCGGAGGTGTGGCTGTGAATTGGGACTCGGAATGGGCAGCATGGGAGCAACGCCACTGTACATATTCAACTACCCCTTTGAGAGGGTCCCTGAGTTACGATGATGACGGACATTATTAATTCTCTTGTGCGGTGAACGGTCGTGAACGTTAAAAAAAAAATCGGATCGGAAACATCTAGAACGTTCGGGAACGTACGGATTCCACGTGGCCGGTTTGGGCGCTTCCATTTTGTTTCTATCACATGGCAGTCACGTGAGCGCTTCAGCCTCGCTTTCGCTATAGATTACACTTCCATCCTGTTGCTTGCAATGGCTTCTAGGCCGATTGGTTTGAAAGATATGAATTTTTGAAAATTAGTGACCGACTTCGGCATTTTCGCAATATTTCCAACATGGATGACGAACAGTTATGGCGTCCATTGACTGAGGAAAGCGATGAATAGTCCTATTTTTGTGAAAGATGGGACTTATGAGATCGCGAAGTGATGAGTAAAGAGTGTATTCTGACCTATTTCGGCAGCGAGCTTGTTTTTGTTCGATCGATGCGAATTTTTGAAGTCGTGTTACTGACATCGGCATTTTCCCGACTTTTACATCATGGATGATGAGTCGTTATTGCATCCACTGAGTGATGACAGCGATGAAAATTCCCTTTTTTGTGAAAGATAGGAATTATAAGATCGTGAAGTGAAAGGGTAAGTGAATGGTTTTGATCTACATTTCCATTTCAGTCGTCTTAGGCTTCAACAGTCTGCAAAAGTAGGCAGTGAATGACTAGTGAATGCAGTTTGCGAATACACTTTGGCATTTTGATTTTTTTTGTGGAGCCATGCATCCCCATAACATCTTGGAATTCCTTTTGCAACTCAGACAGACATCTCGGCAACACATTCAAAACAAAAAAACACAAAATCTGGTAGGGTATATTTTATTTTATTATTTTTCTGACGCTACCCCGCCTTTTGTACGGAGTGACGTCCCTTGGGTTAGGATTTCAGAGGTGATTGAGAGCACAGAGCGTCAGGCACAAGAGGGTTAACATATCTTACATTATCCCCAGGTCTGGGCATCACATTGGGCCACATATTCAAGGAGCCGGCCACCATCAACTACCCCTTTGAGAGGGTCCCTGAGTTATGATGATGATGATGGTGATGACGATGGATATTATTAACATATCTTACATTATCCCCAGGTCTGGGCATCACATTGGGCCACATATTCAAGGAGCCGGCCACCATCAACTACCCCTTTGAGAGGGACCCTGAGTTATGATGATGATGATGATGATGGTGATGATGATGGACATTATTAACATATCTTACATTATCCCAGGTCTGGGCATCACATTGGGCCACATATTCAAGGAGCCGGCCACCATCAACTACCCCTTTGAGAGGGTTCCTGAGTTATGGTGATGATGATGATGGTGATGATGATGAACATTATTAACATATCTTACATTATCCCCAGGTCTGGGCATCACGTTGGGCCACATATTCAACTACCCCTTTGAGAGGGTCCCTGAGTTATGATGATGATGATGATGGTGATGATGATGGACATTATTAACATGATATCTTACATTATCCCCAGGTCTGGGCATCACGTTGGGCCACATATTCAACTACCCCTGAGTTATGATGATGATGATGATGACGATGATGGACATTATTAACATGATATCTTACATTATCCCCAGGTCTGGGCATCACGTTGGGCCACATATTCAACTACCCCTTTGAGAGGGACCCTGAGTTATGATGATAATGATGGTGATTTTGACGATGATGGATATTATTAACATATCTTACATTATCCCCAGGTCTGGGCATCTTGTTGGGCCACATATTCAACTACCCCTTTGAGAGGGTCCCTGAGTTATGATGATGATGGTGATGGCGATGATGATGATGGATATTATTAACATATCTTACATTATCCCCAGGTCTGGGCATCACGTTGGGCCACATATTCAACTACCCCTTTGAGAGGGTCCCTGAGTTATGATGATGATGATGGTGATGATGATGGACATTACTAACATGATATCTTACATTATTCCCAGGTCTGGGCATCACGTTGGGCCACATATTCAAGGAGCCGGCCACCATCAACTACCCCTTTGAGAAAGGACCTCTGTCACCTCGCTTTCGAGGGGAGCACGCTTTGAGGCGCTACCCTTCAGGGGAGGAGCGCTGCATCGCCTGCAAACTGTGTGAGGCCATCTGCCCCGCACAGGTAATCATGAGGAGGATTGTCATAATTTTGAGATAAGGCGTGAGTCTTTTGCTGGTTTGGCTTAACTAATGAAGACACAAATATATCGGAATATCATGTGCGAACTTGTGCATGAGGGTAAATGCTTCCTCCGCACACAATGTTTGTGGTCTCCAGTCCTAATGTAAAGGAATGGAGTTACCACCAGAAGGTTGGCTACGATTCTGTTTTGTTCTTTTCAAGGTTGTCTTGTTCCATATCAGCATTTCCGTCGTGAGCATTCTCTGTCTGTTGCTCAGGCCATCACGATTGAAGCGGAGCCGCGAGCTGATGGCAGCCGACGCACGACGCGCTATGACATTGACATGACGAAATGCATCTACTGCGGCTTCTGCCAGGAGGCCTGCCCTGTCGACGCCATCGTTGAAGTAAGTTGTTCATCTCCCCGTGAGGATACCGGGGAGTGTTTCATGCAAATAGTTCACTCACCTTCTGCCAGGAGGCCTGCCCTGTCGACGCCATCGTTGAAGTAAGTTGTTCATCTCCCCGTGAGGATACCGGGGGGTGTTTCATGCAAATAGTTCACTCACCTTCTGCCAGGAGGCCTGCCCTGTCGACGCCATCGTTGAAGTAAGTTGTTCATCTCCCCGTGATGATACCGGGGGGTGTTTCATGCAAATAGTTCACTCACCTTCTGCCAGGAGGCCTGCCCTGTCGACGCCATCGTTGAAGTAAGTTGTTCATCTCCCCGTGAGGATACCGGGGGGTGTTTCATGCAAATAGTTCACTCACCTTCTGCCAGGAGGCCTGCCCTGTCGACGCCATCGTTGAAGTAAGTTATCTCCCCATGGGGATGCCGAGGGGTGTTTCATGCAAATAGTTCCTTCACCTTCTGGAAGTTTTGTGCTTGTAACTTCCTCTAACCTGTCTTTCTCCATCAAACATTTCTGCCAACATTGATGGCAGCTTAAAGCAAGATGATAGATATGCAATTCTAACACTAACCCCACCCATCCTGTACACAACATTGATGGCAGCTTAAAGCAAGATGATAGATATGCAATTCTAACACTATCCCCACCCATCCTGTACACAACATTGATGGCAGCCTAAAGCAAGATGATAGATATGCAATTCTAACACTATCCCCACCCATCCTGTACACAACATTGATGGCAGCTTAAAGCAAGATGATAGATATGCAATTCTAACACTATCCCCACCCATCCTGTACACAACATTGATGGCAGCTTAAAGCAAGATGATAGATATGCAATTCTAACACTATCCCCACCCATCCTGTACACAACATTGATGATGGCAGCCTAAAGCAAGATGATAGATATGCAATTCTAACACTATCCCCACCCATCCTGTACACAACATTGATGGCAGCTTAAAGCAAGATGAGAGATATGCAATTCTAACACTATCCCCACCCATCCTGTACACAACATTGATGGCAGCTTAAAGCAAGATGATAGATATGCAATTCTAAAGCAAGATGATACCCATCCAATTCTAACACCATCCCCACCCATCCTGTACACAACATTGATGGCAGCCTAAACAAGATGATATGCAATTCTAACACTATCCTGTACACAACATTGATGGCAGCTTAAAGCAAGATGATAGATATGCAATTCTAACACCATCCCCACCCATCCTGTATACAACATTGATGGCAGCCTAAAGCAAGATGATATGCAATTCTAACACCATCCCCACCCATCCTGTACACAACATTGATGGCAGCTTAAAGCAAGATGATAGATATGCAATTCTAACACCATCCCCACCCATCCTGTACACAACATTGATGGCAGCCTAAAGCAAGATGATAGATATGCAATTCTAACACTATCCCCACCCATCCTGTACACAACATTGATGGCAGCTTAAAGCAAGATGATAGATATGCAATTCTAACACCATCCCCACCCATCCTGTACACAACATTGATGGCAGCCTAAAGCAAGATGATGATATGCAATTCTAACACCATCCCCACCCATCCTGTACACAACATTGATGGCAGCCTAAAGCAAGATGATAGATATGCAATTCTAACACCATCCCCACCCATCCTGTACACAACATTGATGGCAGCCTAAAGCAAGATGATATGCAATTCTAACACTATCCCCACCCATCCTGTACACAACATTGATGGCAGCCTAAAGCAAGATGATAGATATGCAATTCTAACACTATCCCCACCCATCCTGTACACAACATTGATGGCAGCCTAAAGCAAGATGAGAGATATGCAATTCTAACACTATCCCCACCCATCCTGTACACAACATTGATGGCAGCCTAAAGCAAGATGATAGATATGCAATTCTAACACTATCCCCACCCATCCTGTACACAACATTGATGGCAGCCTAAAGCAAGATGAGAGATATGCAATTCTAACACTATCCCCACCCATCCTGTACACAACATTGATGGCAGCTTAAAGCAAGATGATAGATATGCAATTCTAACACTATCCCCACCCATCCTGTGTACAACATTGATGGCAGCTTAAAGCAAGATGATAGATATGCAATTCTAACACTATCCCCACCCATCCTGTACACAACATTGATGGCAGCCTAAAGCAAGATGACAGATATGCAATTCTAACACCATCCCCACCCATCCTGTACACAACATTGATGGCAGCCTAAAGCAAGATGATATGATAGACCATCCCCACCCATCCTGTACACAACATTGATGGCAGCTTAAAGCAAGATGATAGATATGCAATTCTAACACCATCCCCACCCATCCTGTACACAACATTGATGGCAGCCTAAAGCAAGATGATAGATATGCAATTCTAACACCATCCCCACCCATCCTGTACACAACATTGATGGCAGCCCTAAAGCAAGATGATAGATATGCAATTCTAACACCATCCCCACCCATCCTGTACACAACATTGATGGCAGCCTAAAGCAAGATGATAGATATGCAATTCTAACACTATCCCCACCCATCCTGTACACAACATTGATGGCAGCCTAAAGCAAGATGATAGATATGCAATTCTAACACTATCCCCACCCATCCTGTACACAACATTGATGGCAGCCTAAAGCAAGATGATAGATATGCAATTCTAACACTATCCCCACCCATCCTGTACACAACATTGATGGCAGCCTAAAGCAAGATGATAGATATGCAATTCTAACACCATCCCCACCCATCCTGTACACAACATTGATGGCAGCCTAAAGCAAGATGATAGATATGCAATTCTAACACTATCCCCACCCATCCTGTCATTTCAGGATTGAGAGAAAGTTCTACTTTCGGAGAGTCTTGTATAAATAGTTCCCCCACCTTCTGGAAGTTCTGTGCTTGTAACTTCCTCTAATCTGTCACTCTCTTTGACTGCCTTTTTCCTTTGCTTGCTGTCATCTACTATCTTTCTGACTTTCCGATCCATTCTCCTGCCTTTAAAAAAAAAACAATTTTCAAAAACATTTCCTCCAGTTGAAGTCGGACATGCTGGGCCTAATTATTTCTTAATTAGGTGCATAATTGAGTCTTATGTGTATAACGACTTATTTGTGTTTTATTGTCTATGTAAAGCGCTTTGAGCTCCCTGCAAAGGGAGTAAAGCGCTATATAAATGCTCAGTATTATTATTATTATTATAACGGCAGCATGCCGCATCTGCGCTCATAATTGACAGGAAACTGTCTGAGCGATCGAAAAAGAACCCTGTATGCTAGAACACTTTTAGGAAACTGTTATTTCTGTTCATGAACTTCCATTGAATTGACGCATCTATGAGGCTTTATACTGACAATTCTCTGCCCCTGTCTCGCATCTATGAGGCTTTATACTGACAATTCTCTGCCCCTGTCTCGCATCTATGAGGCTTTATACTGACAATTCTCTGCCCCGGTCTCGTGCACCAAGACGCGTGCGCCACCTACATAAGATTATCACCCTTGCCTGTCACAAACAGCTACAGAAAATTCTCTGCCCCTGACTCATCACTAGGTGACATGGTCGATTCAGTCCTAAAATGATCAGCCTTTCGTGTCGCCAAGTAGTGTAAAGCCTCATTTTGTGTGTATCTGTGTGTGCCAAGAAGTAGTGTAAAGCCTCATTTTGTGTGTGTGTGTCTGTGTGCGCACCTGTGGGCTTGATTTTGTGTGTGCGATTTATTTCAATTTATGTTCCTTGAAGTTGATATTGATTTGTCTATATAAATACTTATTTTGTAAGCGCTTAGGGCTTTGTTTTAAGATTAAGCGCACTAGATGCTTATTATTATTATTATCTTTTCCCCTCTAGGGTCCCAACTTTGAATACTCTACGGAGACCCGCGAGGAGTTGCTCTACAACAAGGAGAAACTGCTGAGCAATGGAGACAAATGGGAGGCCGAGATCGCCGCCAACCTGCAGGCCGACTACATGTACAGATAAACACCAGGGATAAAATCAACTATCGCCCACCTGCAGGCTGACTGCATATACAGATAAACACCAGGGATAATATCAACTACCTGCAGGCTGACTGCATGTACAGACAGATAAACACCAGGGATAATATCAACTACCTGCAGGCTGACTGCATGTACAGACAGATAAACACCAGGGATAATATCAACTACCTGCAGGCTGACTGCATGTACAGACAGATAAACACCAGGGATAATATCAACTACCTGCAGGCTGACTGCATGTACAGATAAACACCAGGGATAATATCAACTATCGCTAACCTGCAGACTGACTACATGTACAGATAAACACCAGGGATAATCTCCAGGGATAATATCAACTATCGCTAACCTGCAGACTGACTACATGTACAGATAAACACCAGGGATAATATCAACTATCGCTAACCTGCAGACTGACTACATGTACAGATAAACACCAGGGATAATAGTAACTTTATCTTTTTTGATTGTAAAGGAAGATGGACAGACAGTTGAGATGCAACCAGCGCTTGTATCATGTGAAATGAGCGTTAATTAGTCGGCGGTTAAACTTGTGATGGTTTGGGAGGCTGGCACTGTCACGGTCTGTTTGTGTGGAAGAATTCTGAATATAACTTTTTTTTCTTTTTCGCTTCACGCGAGATTTTTGCTTGTGAATATTAAAATAGACAAGAAAACAGAACCCTGATGCATGTGTGTGTGTTGGTGTATCACTGTATGTGCATGTAATATCTGTTTGAATTATTGTTTCTGCCCTGTGGGGCCACCGGGGGTCTTTCAGTACAAATAGTTCCCCCACCTTCTGGAAGTTCTGTGCTTGTAACTTTCTCTAATCTGTCACTCTCTTTGATTCTGCCTTTTTCCTTTGCTTTCTATCTTTCTGCCTTACTGGTCCATTCTCCTGCCATTCTAGAAACTCTTACAAAGATTTTCTTCATCCCAAGTCGGACATGTTGGGTCTATTTCTTAGTTCATAACGGCAGCATGACGCATCTACGCTCATATGACAGGAAACTATCTGAGTGATCGATGAAGAATAAAAACTGTTTTCCATGTGTCGAGGCGTTTCCATGAATTAATGCAACTCGTTTGATTTGGTGCTCGAGACGATATCATACAAAAGTCATGAATTCACTTACAAGACGATTGATTATCTCACAAGGAGATAAAACACCCTACCATTGCATCACGCGCATGACTCGAGACACTTTCCTAAATCAGGTCAGCAATGATTTTGAAGTTAACTTTAAGCATGTGTCCAAGCTTACTTTATTAAGTAGGTGAAGAACTTCTGCGTTCCCAGGCCAAATGACCATAATGGGTCACGTCCGGTTATGTGTCCAGCTTTCACTGGTCTCCCCGCTGCATTCAGCCCACACATTCCAATTTCGGAGAAGCCTAACCTTCCCAGCACTGGGTGGGTTAAAAAACACCCAGGGGCATGGTTTCTGCCCAATAACTCATACAATTTTAATGCTACTTCGCTGACTTTGTCAAAGTAGGGGCATGGTTTCTGCCCAATAACTCATGCAATTTTAATGCTACTTCGCTGACTTTGTCAAAGTAGGGGCATGGTTTCTGCCCAATAACTCATACAATTTTAATGCTACTTCGCTGACTTTGTCAAAGTAGGGGCATGGTTTCTGCCCAATAACTCATGCAATTTTAATGCTACTTCGCTGACTTTGTCAAAGTAGGGGCATGGTTTCTGCCCAATAACTCATACAATTTTAATGCTACTTCGCTGACTTTGTCAAAGTAGGGGCATGGTTTCTGCCCAATAACTCATACAATTTTAATGCTACTTCGCTGACTTTGTCAAAGTAGGGGCATGGTTTCTGCCCAATAACTCATACAATTTTAATGCTACTTCGCTGACTTTGTCAAAGTAGGGGCATGGTTTTTGCCCAATAACTCATGCAATTTTAATGCTACTTCGCCAAAATGTTCTGACTTTGTCAAAAAAGTATCATTTTATATTCTGACAAAAAAATGTTTGTCTAAAACATGAAGGGTGGAAATTGACCCACAACGTACACACCGCAAAGGAAAAGGTGATGTACTGGGAAGGTTAAACGAGAAAAATATTTGGAATATTTTTTTAGTATGGCACAATGAGCTAAAAAAAAGCGAATAGTAAGAAATAGATGATAGTAAGAAAAGGAAGAGCCACAGATTAGAGGAAGTTGCTAGCGCAGAATTTCCAAGTGGGGGAACTATTTTTTTTTTTTTTTTTTTTTTTTTTTGCTGTCCCATTTTCTGGGCCGTACAGTGGCGTTGCTCCCACGCCGCTCGTTCCGAATCCCAATTTGCAGCTACACCCCGGTTTGTTCAAGTCACAGAATCCGAGACAAGCAGTCCAAGGGGATCGAATCTATGTTAGGCCATCAGGAGGCAACCAACCGAGGAGACACTGCACTGCTGCTGAGTCACTTCGGTGGAGTTCAGTGGAGCCTGTTCAGGACACCACCTACTAAGCCCCCTACTGACGACACTATTATCTTAGTCGCGGAGCCAGCGTGAGTGAGGTCCTCCTATGAGGGCGCCACCACGACCGTCCACCGACAGCTCCCCAGAACACACTGATCCCCATGACTTTGACCCGAACGCACCAAGGCATAGACTGGATTGGAAACCGAAACTGAGGTCACCATGAGAGCAGGGCATGCAAAGCCACAGAATTTGAGACATTTTTTAATTTTATGATTGATGGAAAATGAGGCCGATGATAACGATGATGCTATGGAGTTCCGTATCGGTCTGAGACTGCATGGCAGGGCTTCATCTCTACACTTCCTTTCATAATGATATCCTGGCGTTAACCAGGCCCGAGAACTACAGACACCTGCAGAGTTGGTCTTGCAATTAGAGCAACACTCTCAGAATCGCATCCATTAAGCGGATGAAACTCGACTGTGTGGTTTCAGTCTTCCCATTGAGCCCATAGCCACTCACTCTGGGTAGGAGTCGGTCCAGGACCGAAAAAAACCCTCGCCTCTGATGGGATTAGAACCCAAGACCTCCCAGCCAGTAGTGCGCGACGCTAACCACTACACCACGGCGGCTGGGGGGACTATTTGTGCTAAAAGATCTCCGGTATCCCCACGGGGAAAGTGAAGATTTATTCTGGACTATATGTACTTTGCAACCTTTACTGCAAAATTGCCTAAGTCTGAGATGGGCACTTATCCTATAACTGTGATAATATTCTCTACTCACACAAACACGCTTACTCACAAATAAATAAAAACCACTCCAAGGCATCTTTCAATCATTTCATTCAACACAGCAGTAAAATGATTTCACACGACAGACACAACTGCCATCGTCAAACCTAGATACTCTACATAAACCTGAAGTTTGCATCATAATGATCTTATATCAATGAATCATGCTAATAAACAGCACTTACTGGTGATTGTTCAGTCTAATATTTGTAATTGAAAATAAAAATGATGTGTACAGCATTGTCAAAACCTTGTGTAAATATGATGCTGAAATTTCCTTTTAGAGTCGTACCTAAAGCATAGTGTACGGTTCTTAAAACATCCAAGTCATAACCCTTGTATTGGCTTTATTAAAAATCCCTGCACTGAACTGAAACGCTATTCGAGATGATTAACTTGCAAACTTATGTTCCTTTAATAGAGCAATGACGTGAGCCTGACATGAACCATAAACTGATGTATACTTCTGCAGACATTCTTTTATACATTTTTTTCCCCAAACAAAACAGCTAGAAATTTCCAGCCAATAATTTTGATATATGGGGGGAGGGGGGGGGGGGGGGGGGGGGCTTAATTTTGCAGTTTCAATGTTAACAGCAAGAGTAGTAGTAAGAGGATTGCAAACACCATTGTTTCTGTTCTTTGTAGACAGGGGGAATAAAAACCATGCAGTTCCTTCTCGCTTCAGCTACCCAGCAGGTAAGCCACAAATTGTACAGGTGAAGTTTTCAAAGCTGGTGTCGGTTTAAACACAATCATTCTGCCTTCGTTTTTCTTGTCCGTGATGTTGTTTTGCTGAGGAAAATCCCACGTTCTTCATAAAACGGTTGTTTCTTGCAACTGGCTGCTATCAGACTCTGAAAAAACAACCAACCAACAAACTGTAAACAACAAAAACTGTACTGTCAGATTAATGTCAACACAAACCGAACAGCGTTCCAAAGACTGTTAAGACATAATCTATCGTGATCAAATAACAGACAAATGAAAAACTGACAAGAAAATAAAAAATGTTTTCAAAGAAAACAAAACAAAGTGACCACCATCCCCAGTCTTTCCACAGACAAATACCAGAAATACTTGTGTTTCCAACGGCAGTGACACTGGTACACAAAATGTTAGAATGATAAAAACACACTTTGATGATACCCAAGACGTAAGAATGCTTGTGCATCTTCCTTTAACGGTTTATTCCAGATTCATCTCAAACTTTCATGGCTCTAGCCTTCTCCCCAGATAGTGAGAGACGTTGCCAGATTCATCTCAAACTTTCATGGCTCTAGCCTTCTCCCCAGATAGTGAGAGACGTTGTCAGATTCATCACAAACTTTCATGGCTCTAGCCTTCTCCCCAGATAGTGAAAGACGTTGCCAGATTCATCTCAAACTTTCATGGCTCTAGCCTTCTCCCCAGATAGTGAGAGACCTTGTCAGATTCATCACAAACTTTCATGGCTCTAGCCTTCTCCCCAGATAGTGAAAGACGTTGCCAGATTCATCTCAAACTTTCATGGCTCTAGCCTTCTCCCCAGATAGTGAGAGACGTTGCGTGATATTGGCTGAGAGACGGGAACCACAAATCCCATTCAAAACCCTAAACGTTTAACACGGTCCTTGCCAACTTGTACCGTGAGGGACTCGCTTTTCCAATACTGGAACCAGATGGTTTTTATCATTGGGTCGACAAAAGCTTGAAGTTGGAGCCAGCAATAAAGAGAGTGGGATCAAGTGTTCAAATCAATGGCCCTCAGGGAATCAGTATAAATAAGGTAGTGTTCATTGTACGGTCAGTGGTCATGTTCAAATTCTGATCGCTTCTCGGCCTCTTGGCTAAGACAGTGATTCAGGAACATAAATTTTTGTTTATATCCTGGTTTGTTTGTTCAGCCCGTCGTACATGGCGAAAGCCGATACGCGACGTTAAACTGAACTTCCATCCGTACGGTCAGTGGCTCACTTTTTCACCTGTTCAAATCAATGGTCCTCAGGAAATCGTAGAATAAATAAGGTAGTGTTCATTGTACGGTCAGTGGCTCACTTTTTCATCTGTTCAAATCAATGGTCCTCAGGAAATTGTAGAATAAATAAGGTAGTGTTCATTGTACGGTCAGTGGCTCACTTTTTCACCTGTTCAAATCAATGGTTGTCCTCTGGAAATCATAGTATAAATAAGGTAGTGTTCATTGTACGGTCAGTGGCTCACTTTTTCACCTGTTCAAATCAATGGTTGTCCTCTGGAAATCATAGTATAAATAAGGTAGTGTTCATTGTACGGTCAGTGGCTCACTTTTTCACCTGTTCAAATCAATGGTTCTCCTCAGGGAATCATAGTATAAGCATGGTAGTGTTCATTGTACGGTCAGTGGCTCACTTTTTCACCTGTTCAAATCAATGGTTCTCCTCAGGGAATCATAGTATAAGCATGGTAGTGTTCATTGTACAGCCAGTGGCTCACTTTTTCACCTGTTCAAATCAATGGTTGTCCTCAGGGAATCATAGTATAAGCATGGTAGTGTTCATTGTACGGTCAGTGGCTCACTTTTTCACCTGTTCAAATCAATGGTTCTCCTCAGGGAATCATAGTATAAGCATGGTAGTGTTCATTGTACGGTCAGTGGCTCACTTTTTCAAGATCTGCACAGCGTTTTTGTCATTCAAGACATGTTCCTTGGCTTACACAAACACATATAGTGATATACACACACTTGTACCAAGAGTTACTGACTTTTTCAAGATCTGCACGTCTTCATCATTCAAGACGTGTTCTTTGGTTTACACACACACACTTGTATCATGAGTTACTGACTTATTCAAGATCTACACGACGTCTTCATCATTCAAGACGTGTTCTTTGGTTTACACACACACACACACTTGTAGTTGTACCAAGAGTTACTGACTTTTTCAAGATCTGCATGATGTCTTCGTCATTCAAGATGTGTTCCTTGCTTTACACACACACACTTGTACCATGAGTTACTGACTTTTTCAAGATCTGCACGACGTCTTCGTCATTCAAGACGTGTTCCTTGCCATACACACACACACACACACACACTTGTACCATGAGTTACTGACTTTTTCAAGATCTGCACGACGTCTTCGTCATTCAAGACGTGTTCCTTGCCGTATACACACACATACACTTGTACTATGAGTTACTGACTTTTTCAAGATCTGCACGACGTCTTCGTCATTCAAGACGTGTTCCTTGCCGTATACACACACATACACACACTTGTACTATGAGTTACTGACTTTTTCAAGATCTGCACGACGTCTTCGTCATTCAAGACGTGTTCCTTGCCGTATACACACACACACACACACACACACTTGTACCATGAGTTACTGACTTTTTCAAGATCTGCACGACGTCTTTATCATTCAAGACATGTTCCTTGCCGTACACACACACACTTGTACCATGAGTTACTGACTTTTTCAAGATCTGCACGACGTCTTCGTCATTCAAGACGTGTTCCTTGCCGTACACACACACATACACACACTTGTACTATGAGTTACTGACTTTTTCAAGATCTGCACGTCTTCGTCATTCAAGACGTGTTCCTTGCCGTACACACACACATACACACACTTGTACTATGAGTTACTGACTTTTTCAAGATCTGCACGACGTCTTCGTCATTCAAGACATGTTCCTTGCCCACCTTCTGCGGACAGTGTTTGACTGACGTTCCCCACACCAGGGCGCTGAGAGAAAAAGAAAATAACATGATAATAACATGATAATACAGGTGAACATCCTAACTTAAAACACAGCAAACAATGCAATGCAAAACACACATGCATACTTTTTAACTCCGATGATGGATCAATGCACATAGGTCCACACTCACACACACACACACACACACAGTGACACACACACACAATGTCCATCTGGAAATAACATTTTGACTTGACACTCACACACACATACTTTTTGAACTTTTGATGATGGATCAACACACATACACGCACACACACACAGTGACATACTATTTGAACTCCTTGATGATGGATCAATACACATACACGTACACACACAGTGACATACTATCTGAACTCCTTGATGATGGATCAATACACATACACACACAGTGACATACTATCTGAACTCCTTGATGATGGATCAATACACATACACACACACACAGTGACATACTATTTGAACTCCTTGATGATGGATCAATACACATCCACACACAGTGACATACTATCTGAACTTGATGATGGATCAATACACATACACACACACACAGTGACATACTATCTGAACTCCTTGATGATGGATCAATACACATACACACACACACACAGTGACATACTATCTGAACTCCTTGATGATGGATCAATACACATACACACACACACACAGTGACATACTATTTGAACTCCTTGATGATGGATCAATACACATACACACACACACACAGTGACATACTATTTGAACTCCTTGATGATGGATCAATACACATACACGTACACACACAGTGACATACTATCTGAACTCCTTGATGATGGATCAATACACATACACACACACACAGTGACATACTATCTGAACTCCTTGATGATGGATCAATACACATACACACACACACACAGTGACATACTATCTGAACTCCTTGATGATGGATCAATACACATACACGTACACACACAGTGACATACTATTTGAACTCCTTGATGATGGATCAATACACATACACACACAGTGACATACTATTTGAACTCCTTGATGATGGATCAATACACATACACACACACACAGTGACATACTATCTGAACTCCTTGATGATGGATCAATACACATACACACACACACACAGTGACATACTATCTGAACTCCTTGATGATGGATCAATACACATACACACACACACAGTGACATACTATTTGAACTCCTTGATGATGGATCAATACACATACACACACAGTGACATACTATCTGAACTCCTTGATGATGGATCAATACACATACACACACACACAGTGACATACTATCTGAACTCCTTGATGATGGATCAATACACATACACACACACACAGTGACATACTATCTGAACTCCTTGATGATGGATCAATACACATACACACACACACAGTGACATACTATCTGAACTCCTTGATGATGGATCAATACACATACACACACAGTGACATACTATTTGAACTCCTTGATGATGGATCAATACACACACACACAGTGACATACTATCTGAACTCCTTGATGATGGATCAATACACATACATACACACACAGTGACATACTATCTGAACTCCTTGATGATGGATCAATACACATACACACACAGTGACATACTATCTGAACTCCTTGATGATGGATCAATACACATACATACACACACAGTGACATACTATCTGAACTCCTTGATGATGGATCAATACACATACACACACAGTGACATACTATCTGAACTCCTTGATGATGGATCAATACACATACACACACACACAGTGACATACTATTTGAACTCCTTGATGATGGATCAATACACATACACACACACACAGTGACATACTATCTGAACTCCTTGATGATGGATCAATACACATACACACACACACAGTGACATACTATTTGAACTCCTTGATGATGGATCAATACACATACACACACACAGTGACATACTATCTGAACTCCTTGATGATGGATCAATACACATACACACACACACAGTGACATACTATTTGAACTCCTTGATGATGGATCAATACACATACACAAACAGTGACATACTATCTGAACTCCTTGATGATGGATCAATACACATACACACACACACAGTGACATACTATCTGAACTCCTTGATGATGGATCAATACACATACACATACACACACAGTGACATACTATCTGAACTCCTTGATGATGGATCAATACACATACACACACACACAGTGACATACTATTTGAACTCCTTGATGATGGATCAATACACATACACACACAGTGACATACTATCTGAACTCCTTGATGATGGATCAATACACATACACACACACACAGTGACATACTATCTGAACTCCTTGATGATGGATCAATACACATACACACACAGTGACATACTATCTGAACTCCTTGATGATGGATCAATACACATACACACACAGTGACATACTATCTGAACTCCTTGATGATGGATCAATACACACACACACAGTGACATACTATTTGAACTCCTTGATGATGGATCAATACACATACACACACACACAGTGACATACTATCTGAACTCCTTGATGATGGATCAATACACATACACACACAGTGACATACTATTTGAACTCCTTGATGATGGATCAATACACATACACACAGTGACATACTATCTGAACTCCTTGATGATGGATCAATACACATACACACACAGTGACATACTATCTGAACTCCTTGATGATGGATCAATACACATACACACACACACAGTGACATACTATCTGAACTCCTTGATGATGGATCAATACACATACATACACACACAGTGACATACTATTTGAACTCCTTGATGATGGATCAATACACACACACACAGTGACATACTATTTGAACTCCTTGATGATGGATCAATACACATACACACACACACAGTGACATACTATTTGAACTCCTTGATGATGGTGCGATGCAGTTTGTTACAGAAGTCCTCCACAGAGCAATGCCCAGTCTTCATAACAACACACACACAGACAGACACACACACAGACAGACAGACAGACAGACACAGTGACGTACTATTTGAACTCCTTGATGATGGTGCGATGCAGTTTGTTACAGAAGTCCTCCACCGAGGAATGCCCAGTCTTCATAACAACACACACACACACACACACACAGAGACAGACAGACACACACACACAGAGACAGACAGACAGACAGAGTGACGTACTATTTGAACTCCTTGATGATGGTGCGATGCAGTTTGTTACAGAAGTCCTCCACCGAGGAATGCCCAGTCTTCAGAACAACAGGCGCAGAGTAGTCAGGCAACTGGCCCTTAGGCTTGGTGTAGCTGAAATGCATCATTATAATAAATCATAATACATCTGTTGTTATTAAACACGACACAGAGAATACATTGGTGTAGCTGAAATGCATCATTATAATAAATCATCATACATCTGTTGTTATTAAACACGACACAGAGAATACATTGGTGTAGCTGAAATGCATTACAATAAATCATCACACGAACGACATAGAGAATACATTGGTGTAGCTGAAATGCATTACAATAAATCATCACACGAACGACATAGAGAATACATTGGTGTAGCTGAAATGCATTATCATAAATCATCACACGAACGACATAGAGAATACATTGGTGTAGCTGAAATTCATTATCATAAATTAAAATACACCTGTTCTTCTTCGATCGCTCAGACAGTTTCTTGTCAATTATGAGCGCAGATACGTCATGCTGCCGTTATGCGCCTAACTAAGAAATAGTTGGGCCCAGCAAGTTCGGCTGGAGGAAATCTTTTTGAAGGTGTGTCGTGAAAAAAGGCAGGAGGAGAATGGACCGGTTAGGCAGAAAGATAGTAGATGACAGTAAGCAAAGGAAAAAGGCAGAGTCAAAGAGAGTATGTGACAGATTAGAGGAAGTTACAAGCACAGAACTTCCAGAAGGTGGAGGAACTATTTATACAAAAGGTCCCCCGGTATCCCCACGGGGGGATACACCTGTTATTATTAAGCAGGACATAAAAAGAATACATTGGTGTATCTGCAACGCCTACTGCTGATCACTGACAAATCATCGTTAGGTAATGCAGCAGTGTACAACATGTGAAGTCACTGGAATTGGTGAACAAGATGTGTAGACTGACAACACGGTGACAGAGAAAGACACTAACAAATCATCGTTAGGTAATGCACCAGTGTACAAGATGTGTAGACTGACAACACAGTGACATAGAAAGACACAGCTGATCACTGACAAATCATCGTTAGGTAATGCAGCAGTGTACAACATATGAAGTCACTGGAATTGGTGAACAAGATGTTTCCTTCCTCATCAGTCACACAAAAATCGCATGCAAATTTAAAAAAAAAGGGTGGCGCGCCTCTGGTTGTGACGCACTCTCCAGGTAGGAGCAACCCAAATTTCACAGAGACGCCTCTGTGAGTGTGACAATAAAGTACCAAATTCCAGTACCAGTACGGTAAACAAAGAAGCAGACATGGCTGATCACACTATCCCAAAGCTGCACAGAGGCAGAGGACAAATAAAGCTGAAATGGTGTGTGAAGGTTTGTTAATCTGTTCACAGTAACACCGGATTAACGGCAAAGAAGCATATGGTTCACTTACTGTACAAGCGTGCCAATGTCCACCAAATGTTATAGGCTAAGTTCTACTTTAACTGAAAGGTAATAAATGTTACAAGGAAACAAAATCAAAAATAATAAAGTGACCTAGATGTACACTAGTTGGAGGCAGCAAGGCTAGGTACAAACACAAGTCGACACACACCATTGGCAGTTACACACGATGTAACACACAGAAGGCTACCTACATGCAGGCTAGGTACAGACACAAGTCGACAAACACCATTGGCAGTTACACACGATGTAACACACAGAAGGCTACCTACATGCAGACTAGGTACAAACACAAGTCGACACACACCATTGGCAGTTACACACGATGTAACACACAGAAGGCTACCTACATGCAGACTAGGTACAAACACAAGTCGACACACACCATTGGCAGTTACACACGATGTAACACACAGAAGGCAACCTACATGCAGGCTAGGTACAGACACAAGTCGACACACACCATTGGCAGTTACACACGATGTAACACACAGAAGGCTACCTACATGCAGGCTAGGTACAGACACAAGTCGACACACACCATTGGCAGTTACACACGATGTAACACACAGAAGGCTACCTACATGCAGGCTAGGTACAGACACAAGTCGACACACACCATTGGCAGTTACACACGATATAACACACAGAATGCTACCTACATGCGCACTAGCCTGAGGTAGTTCCACATTTTTTCCAGCAGGTCGTCAAAGTTCCACTTGTGGTGGGCTGAGATGGGCACGCAGTGCGGGATCTTGTAGATGATGTCCAGTTCCTAGGAACAACAACAGGAAAAAAAGAAATGTAATCATCCGCAGAGTGAGCCGAAATAAAAAGTGCCACACCTGCACACACACAATCCATCATTTTCCATTTGTTCATCAATTCAACAGCTCCAATTGGAATCCAATTTGACCACCTCTTTGACAGACCGGTACTGTATAAACTTTGTTAGTCAATGGGCAAACTTTGCGACGGATGATGATCAATGATGATAATGACAATGATGATGATAATACCTCAATGGAGATCTGGTCGATCTTGTTGAGCAGATAGATGCAGGGGATGTAGACCCTGTTTCCCTCCACCACATCAATCAGATGATGATGATGACAATGACAATGATGATGATGATACTGACCTCAATGGAGATCTGGTCGATCTTGTTGAGCAGATAGATGCAGGGGATGTAGACCCTGTTTCCCTCCACCACGTCAATCAGATCCTCGGCGGTGGCGTCGTATCTCAGCGTAATGTCGGCATTGTGGATCTTGTACTCTCCCAGGATGGTGCGCACCGTGTCAAGGTCCAGCTCAGACTGTTGCACCTAACAAACACACACACAAACATCAGTTGTGGATCTTGTACTCTCCCAGGATGGTGCGTACCGTGTCAAGGTCCAGCTCAGACTGTTGCACCTAACAAACACACAAACATCAGTTGTGGATCTTGTACTCTCCCAGGATGGTGCGCACCGTGTCAAGGTCCAGCTCAGACTGTTGCACCTAACAAACACACACACAAACATCAGTTGTGGATCTTGTACTCTCCCAGGATGGTGCGCACCGTGTCAAGGTCCAGCTCAGACTGTTGCACCTAACACACAAACAAACAAACCCGCCTTGCATTTATTCCGCCCAGCCGGTAGTTGCCTCTGTGTATTGAAGCTTTCCCCCACTCTGAGACCCCCTCTGATGGCATTTTCATCATGCACTAAGTTCTGGCTTGTTACACACACTGTGAAGAAGCTTCTCACTTGCAATGATGTGGTGGTAACTGTATGGTGCTATGTGTGCTTCAAAAGACAGATTTTCACAAAAATATGTGAACGAATCTGAATACTAGATAAATTTTTTCTGTAAGTGCGAATGCAAGAGGGTTAATGCTGTGTCAGACCAACTGACATAGGTTAGAACACCAAGGCTACATAAAAATGTTGTTATGCTATGCATAATTATGCGGGGATTGTCTTTAGCCGTAACAAGCTCCTAGCATAACATCATCAGTCTCCAAAATCCTTCGAAGTCGGAGTGTGGCTGTCCATGTGGCGAGGTAATAAAAAAACGATCACACACGTAATGTTCTCATCCCTAGCCGGTGCATTTGTATCATAGTGTTCAAGTGCTTCGGCTGTTGGGATGATCCCTGGAGTCTTTAAGCCAGGGTACGACAACAACAAACAAATAAAAGTCAGTGTGATCTTTGCATTGTGGATATTTTACTCTCCAAGGATGGTTCGCACCGTACTTGTACTCTTTTAGATCGCATGTGCAGTGTCTAGTCCAGTTGCATAACAGAAGAAAATTAATCAGCATTAAGAAAAAAATATCAGTGTATGTTACACCTTACTAGAGCCTGGAAATTCAGTCCCTGTTTCTCCTTCTTTCTTGAAGATGATGTTTGGCGGGTCTTTGTTGAGGCGGATGTAGCTGTATTCCTTTGTTCTGTTCCACTGAACTCTATGACTATTGCCACACCACAGCTTACCATAGTCAGCAGGTTGAGCCCCCCCTTTCTCCTTGAAGATGATGTTTGGCGGGTCTTTGTTGAGGCGGATGTAGCTGTATTCCTTTGTTCTGTTCTATTGAACTCTATGACTATTGCCACACCACAGCTTACCATAGTCAGCAGGTTGAGCCCCCCCTTTCTCCTTGAAGATGATGTTTGGCGGGTCTTTGTTGAGGCGGATGTAGCTGTATTCCTTTGTTCTGTTCCACTGAACTCTATGACTATTGCCACACCACAGCTTACCATAGTCAGCAGGTTGAGCCCCCCCTTTCTCCTTGAAGATGATGTTTGGCGGGTCTTTGTTGAGGCGGATGTAGCTGTATTCCTTTGTTCTGTTCTATTGAACTCTATGACTATTGCCACACCACAGCTTACCATAGTCTGCAGGTTCAGCCCCCCTTTATCCTTCTTCTTGAAGATGATGTTTGGCGGGTCTTTGTTGAGGCGGATGCCGAACCCTTCCAGCTCGTGTTCGATGAGCCGCTTGTGCTGGAGGGGCTTCAGGCAATCCAGCACGATGAAGATGAGGCCGCAGGTACGCGCCACTGGAAAGAACATTTTGCACATCCTTGTGGCATCAAGACGTTCAACGATTCATGCAAGCTCACATGCACGTGCACACACACACACACACACACACAGAGAACACAAACATGTAGACACCACGAGTCTGTCTTCAAGACACATGTTCATCTGCTTACTGATGCTTTTAAAAATAGAACACAGGGTTATTTTTTGTTTAGAAACTGGCAAATGGTTTCACAATAAACTATGGAAACCCGCAAGGCTGCTAGTGGGAGGAGGTCCCCAAACCTGAAACTCGATTTCCTGAAAACCCCAAACCTGAAACTCGATTTCCTGAAAACCCCAAACCTGAAACTCGATTTCCTGAAAACCCCAAACCTGAAACTAGATTTCCTGAAAACCCCAAACCTGAAATGAAAGACTGTGAAAACCCCAAACCTGAAACGAATGATTGTGCAAAACCCAAACCTGAAACGAATGATTGTGCAAACCCCAAACTTAACTTCCTAAAAACTTGTTGAGCAGGGGAGTGGGGGTAAAGTAAAAACATCAAACCTGGAACTTTAAAAAACAACGAAACTTTTGTTGAACGGGTTGGGGGGGGGGGGGGGGGGCACTTCTTTTAACATCATTATTGGTAGAAGACAATTAAGTCAAAGCCTTCAACTCGGAATATTGACCATCAACAAAAGTTGTTGAGCGGAGTGAGGTGGGGTGGGGTGAGGGTGGGTGGAAGGGAGGTTATGTCTAAGTTTGCACAAAATGACGTCATTGCTTATGAAGCTTGCAATGGCATTTTCCTGAAGTCTCCTTTTTTTTAAAAATCGCTGTAAACTATAAAAAAAAAACACCCGAAAGCCACAGTTTTAGCACACCCAAAACCGGATTTCCAAAGTGTTCCGAAAAATTAACTAATTCAAGTCGTTCCTGCCATATATGTCCGGAATTAATAGATAGCTGTCAATTTTATGCATTTGCTTCAAGGGAAGTAAATCTGTGTGCACACAATACTTTCGTCACTTCTAAACTCGCTTCACTCCCTTAGACCACAATTTTGCCTCTGAGTTTGCTTTTGTAGTGGTTTGTTGTGGGGGAACCAATCGGTGGAGTTTTTCTATATAAAGTCTATATGTAAAAAAAGTCTGATCTACCACTTCCCTATGTCCAAACCTGAAGTAATAACCCGTAATCTTCGTTCATTTCTCCTTTTGTTTATGTATGTTTTGTTTGTGTGTATGGCTGGAGCGATTTGTGAGTTATTTTTAATAATTCAAAATCGTTGCGATGCGAATGAGTTAAGCACCCCAACATTCAGAAGAAAGAGAAAAAGGCCAAAGAGAAACTCCTGTACCTGCGATGACCTGTTTACCGCGCCCCTTTCCATCCTTGGCTCCTTCGATGATACCTGGCAGGTCCAGCAACTGAAAACACAATGCCCTAAAGTAATGATATTGTAAGAACTGAACAGTCGAAACAATAAACTTTCCAGTGACCATACATGCCTTTAGAAGATTTGACCCAAATCAGTTAAAGCATCGTGACATATGTAACATGCCTTTAGAAGATGTTACCCAAATCAGTTAAAGTATCGTGACGCATGTAACATGCATTTAAAAGATTTGACCCAAATCAGTTAAAGTATCGTAACACATGTAACATGCATTTAGAAGATGTTACCCAAATCAGTTAAAGTATCGTGACGCATGTAACATGCATTTAGAAGATGTTACCCAAATCAGTTAAAGTATCGTGACGCATGTAACATGCATTTAGAAGATTTGACCCAAATCAGTTAAAGTATCGTAACACATGTAACATGCATTTAGAAGATGTTACCCAAATCAGTTAAAGTATCGTGACGCATGTAACATGCATTTAGAAGATTTGACCCAAATCAGTTAAAGTATCGTAACACATGGCCAAAGTAGATTAGCACTTGTTCTTAAAATGTCAACAAGATCCGTTCAGCCATTTTACCAACTTTGACCAACTACAAGGTGCTTCTTATTTTAAGGCGCACTCTCCATATTTTACAAACATTTAATTTTGTAATATTTGTGAGACTGAAACTGATTTTTTTTAAAATTGTTATTGCAATCAAAGGTTTTCTTAACTCACTCAGCAATGGCCGGTTGCTTCCCTGTACAACCATTCGGGACGGGCCATTTGACTAGGTTGGAAAACAGATCACCACAAAAAAGTTACACAAAGTTATGAGCCGATATTTTCCGAGAAGATTACAAACACCATGTGCTAAATGACCGTAAAATATCAGATTCCATATGTTCATCGTTTGTCTCCTATTGACGAAAACAGATAACACATAGAAAGAAGGAAAAGTCCACATTCCGATCTCTGACCACCCCCACCCCTACAGCCAAAACTGAAAGTAAAGTCTGCAATGATTGGTTGATTGCGGTGGTTCTTGTTTTCCCCTCAGAATGTACACTGGTTTTTGCCTGTAAATGTATTGTCTTTCTGTTTTATACGCATTTGTCATAACAACTTGGATCTTTTTATTTTATCAACATAATTCATCTTACTCGTGTTTGTGCTTGCAGTGTGGAGTGCGGTTGTGTAAGATGAACTTGGTTGGGGGGTTTTGGCAGGTGGGTGGGTGTGGGGTAGGGGTGTGGTGAGGGTGGGGGGGTAGGGGGGGGGATGGGGGAGGGGAGTGGGTGCGGGTGTGAAGAGAATGGAGCGTGTGAAAAGGCGTTTATGTTTTATACTTACATTAATTTACTTCTTTTCCTTTTCAATAGCTTGATGTTATTACATTGTTTTGTACTATTTCTGTGCCATGGGATGTATTTATAATGTGCATGTTTATTTATATAGTTTATTAAGCCTGCGATTGTGCATCTTAATTTCTCAGGAAAATTAATAAAGTTATTTGAACTGAATTGATTTCAAGACACGAAAGGTCAAAGCAAGCTAAAAATAGATTACAAGGTGGCTCTTGAAAGCTGGTTATACACCATAAATCAAAACCTCTTGAAACCTCTCATGAGATCCGGCTCATTCGTCCTAAATGGTTGAGCCAGCCATGAGCCAGAGCCAGCTCATTCATCCTAAATGGTTGAGCCAGCCATGAGCCGGAGCCAGCTCATTCGTCCTTAATGGTTGAGCCGGCCATGAGCCGGAGCCAGCTCATTCGTCCTAAATGGTTGAGCCGGCCATGAGCCGGGGCCAGCTCATTCGTCCTAAATGGTTGAGCCAGCCATGAGCCAGAGCCAGCTCATTCGTCCTTAATGGTTGAGCCGGCCATGAGCCGGAGCCAGCTCATTCGTCCTAAATGGTTGAGCCGGCCATGAGCCGGGGCCAGCTCATTCGTCCTAAATGGTTGAACCGGCCATGAGCCGGGGCCAGCTCATTCGTCCTTAACCCTTTAGCTGGGTAGAGAATTTTTTTTATCTGCAATATTGGAAATTCCTTTGTGACATGATTAACAGTAGGCCTATCCCCACCTCCCAAAATTAAGAAAATAGGGTCTTCAGATAACAGACCCGGCCTGATTTGATGCCTTTTAGTGACGTGGGTGTTAAACCATTGTGGTGGATAAATGCGACATTGGTGGTGAAAGGGTTAATGGTTGAGCCAGCCATGAGTCGGAGCCAGCTCATTCGTCCTTAATGGTTGAGCCGGCCATGAGTCGGAGCCAGCTAATTCGTCCTAAATGGTTGAGCCGGCCATGAGCCGGAGCCAGCTCATTCGTCCTAAATGGTTGAGCCGGCCATGAGCCGGAGCCAGCTCATTCGTCCTAAATGGTTGAGCCGGCCATGAGCCGGAGCCAGCTCATTCATCCCGAGGGAGTTATTAAGCAAGACAAAAATGCTAATCACACAGGAACGGTTCAGAATGCATGCTGCCAAATATTGATATTGATATCCATTTTGTTAAAAGGCGAATGACTGAAATGCTGTTTCTGACCTGGATTTTGGCCCCCTTGTATCGGATGACGCCCGGCACCGTGGTGAGGGTGGTGAACTCGTAGGCCGCAACCTCAGAATACACCCCGGCTAAATTGCTCAGCAACGTCGACTTACCCACCGAGGGGAAGCCTGAATTCAACAAACACAGTGACAGTAATATCTTTATTTTAAAATAGACGAGTTAGACAATTATACAGTGAAACCCGTTTAGTACGAATTCCAGGGGAGAGGGCCAATTTACTCGTTGTAAGCATTGCTTGTTCAAACCATTTTATCGATATTGGCAACCCTGACGAACCTATCAATCGCTCCTCACATCTACTGTGATGTGCGTGCTGGTAAAGTGTGAAAAAGACAGAAAAACGGAAACAACACACTTACCCAACAAAGCATGGTTGTAAGCCCAGTATCCTGTATCCATAGGGTTTTTAATGCCGATTACAAACACTTTAAAACAGTTTATTAACACACGATAACATCAAAAACATAAAATCCACACACGCGCTTTAACTTTAAGAGAAAGTTAAAATTTCCCGGAAGTCACACGATCAGTGCGCAAAGAGTGAATCCAGTGTCGTCTGCTTGCGCTGCAGACACCCAAGTTGTTATATCGGCCAATCAGAATGTCGCTTACATATCGAGGGGTCAGTCAAGATGGCGATGCTGTTGTCAGTGTGTTCTCATGCTAGCCAGGTAGTTGTGCAAGAAAGCTTGACTTTGGGATGGCGGTGTGGTTGTAAGTGCGTTCTCGTTCTAACCGTGTAGTTTTTGCATAAAAGCTTGACTTTGGGAGTCAATAAATTGTACGTTATATGCAAGTTGCTCGTTGTAGCGAGCTCGTTGTATGCAGAATTATTTAACAAGGAAAAAGAAGGCTTGTGGTTGGGAATTTTGAAACCACTCGTTAAACACGGGCTCTCGTTTAAACCGTACTCGTACTAAATGGGTTTCCCTGTAGACTGCCACCTCAGATTAGACCCCGGCTAAATTGCTCAGCAACGTCAGCTTACCCACCGAGGGGAAGCCTGACAGCAACAAACGCAGCAACAATAACATCTTGACTAAAACTATTATAATAGATTTGTAAGCTTACACTTTGTAGGCTGCCCATCAAAGAACAAAGGCTAAATTGCTCAGCAACGTCAATATAGAAACCTAAAAGAATTCCACAAGCAAAAATTTAACACAATTTAATTTAATGCAAAATGTAGATAACTTGTGAATTTGTAGGCTACCACCTCAGAATATACCCCAGCTAAATTGCTCAGCAACGTCAACTTACACACCGAGGGGAAACCTTCATTTCAAAACACACACACACACCACAGAGAGAGAGAGAGAGTGAGGGAGGGAGGGAGGGAGGGAGGGAGGGAGGGAGGGAGGGAGGGAGGGAGGGAGGGAGGGAGGGAGGGAGGGAGAGAGAGAGAGAGAGAGAGAGAGAGAGAGAGAGAGAGAGAGAGAGAGAGAGAGAGAGAGAGAGAGAGAGAGAGAGAGTGTGTGTGTGTTTATTATTCAAGTTCAACAGACTGACATTTTGTTATCATAATGTTAACTCGTGTCATAGGCAAACAGCCCTCTCCCCAGCTTAAACGCTCTGAGGGCACACCCAGTGCCATGTGAACATTTCGCATGGCCTTGGGTGGGAAGATTACGTGTACGGCTGCTTTTAAAGGACCCTGCCACATGGGCGGCCATATTCTGACTTCAGGGGACGAAAAACAAGTAAACCTGGCTATTTGAATCTGAATTTAAACATTATCAGGGCTTCTGAAAACGTACAGATTGTGCGTATTTACGCACTAGAGCTTCCAAACCAGCCTCTAGAATCTGAAACTGTGCGTGAGATTCACCCTGTACAATCTCATTAAGGGGGTGAGATGACGCATTAAAAATGATGATGCATGCGTGAACACAACCGTTATTTATCAGTAAGTTAATGACGTTCTACGTATTTCAATCGTCTGCTAGGCCTTTCAGCCACAAGCTGTCTAGGCTAGATCTAAAACTCTACTGGATCGCGCAGAAAGCCCAAATGGTTGAAAAGCTCATTGTGCATGGGGTGGGAGACTGGGAATTAGCAGGCGATGGAGCTTCTCCCATGTTTTCGCCTTTACCCCTTAAAATTTGAAACAGGGTGAAAATACCTGTTAAAATTATAAACTGGGGGTGAGTGTACCCCTTAAGAGGGGAAAAGATCAGAAGCTCTATATATCCTCCGAAGTCGGAGTGTGGCTGCCCACGTGGCGGAGTAATCAAAAACGGCCACACACATAATGTTCTCATCCCTAGTTGCCCAGGGCATGTGTACCATAGTGTGCAATTGCTTCGGCTGTTGGGATGATCCCTGGAGTCTTTAAAAAAGGTTTAAGCAAGGGAACGACAACAACAACAAAAACATCATTTAAGCATAATTTGTTACTTGCATGCAGGCATACTCACGGTCACAGTTACACACCAACACCATATATATATGTTATGTTTGTTTGGATAATTATATTCATCTTTTATAGACCTAGAGTCAATATTATAGAAGTCTATAGAATGTAAACACACAGCATTCACAAAGAACTAAGAATGCAACCTACCAAAAACATGTTCAACGAACCATTCACTTTGATAACAATCTACTTTGGAAATTTATACCCACCAACAAATCAAATGCAGGCGTCCCTAGTTTTGGCGAATTCAAAACCTTTCCCCAACTCTTCTCCCTATCTCTTCAATGGAAATGACTGACGTACACACAGTAACACACAAACACATGAATCATCTAAATCATTCTGACCAACAAATCCAATGCGGGCGTCCCCAGTCTTGGCGACATCGAAACCTTCCCCTGTCCCCCCACCTCCCCCCTTGGGTTCGATCAGCTCGCGGCGTAGCTTGGCCAGTCGGGCCTTCAGCAAGCCAAGATGGCCGCTCGTTGCCTTGTTCCGCTGTGTTCTGGCCATCTGAGAGTGATAGTGATACAATGACAGTGTTAATAAAATGGATTTCAATAGAGCGAGAGAAGAGACAGAGACAGAAAGAGAGGGAGAGAGAGATAGAGAGAGAGAGAGAGAGAGAGAGAGAGAGAGAGAGAAGAGAGAGAGAAATGAGCAATGAACAAGGAACAACGATTTAATGAACTGGGCCATCTGCCCATGTCAAACGGAACAGTGGCGTAGGGGCGATATCAAATAAGAAAAAGAAAAAGAGATAAAAAGAGAGGGAGAGAACAATAGAGAGAGAAAGAGAGAGAGAGAGAGAGAGAGAGAGAGAGAGAGAGAGAGAGAGAGAGAGAGAGAGAGAGAGAGAAAACTGACTGAAACATTTAAACACTTGACACACCCTTCTTCTTTCACTTTCCTTCCTTCCTTCCGCATAGCGACCACAGTCACTGTTGACTATTCTGTCATTGCAAAAACATTTTAGGAGAATCTATGGAAATGCACGAGACGGTTCAGAAATAAAGAAGAAAGTGGACAGAACAAAAAGACGAAGACGGAAAGCTTGGCCCAGCCAGCCAGGTCCTCCTGATTGGTCCCCAACATGATGCCGTGCCAAGCAAGAGAATGACCCAGCCAGCCAGGTCCCGCTGATTGGTCCCCAACATGATGCCACACCATTAGGGATAAAAAAAAAGAGAAAAAGAGGTGGAGTTAGTGTGATTTGGAGACCCAGTACACAAAAGAGCCCAAGGTCCCCGCCTCAACAGCCTGTTCAGGGAGGTTATTCCATGCCTTGATGGTATGCACTAAGCGGCAGGAAACTGGCTTGTCTGTATTGAGTGCGGCAGTAGATCTGGGCCAGCTGCTCGAGGTTGGCGTTGTGGAGCTGGGATCAGTTTCTTTTTCAAGTTCTTCACAGTGGCCGGTTTGCTCTGGATTTTGTAGAGCATTACTCCCATTAGTCTTGCTGTCTCTCTTCGTTGGTGCAGATAGGGACACTTCAGTTGCTCTATCATGGACGTCACGCTTGATGTGTTTCTGAAGCGGCGTAAAACCACTTCAAATCTGTCATTGTCCTGCTGCTGGTGAGGGTCCCACACTTCACAACCACCATCAGCATTTTGATGGCTTAGTTGTTCTATAAACTTGGAAGACTTCCAGGCAGTAAGTGAGTAACTGTTGACCACGGCAGTCCTGAACAGAGCCGCCCAGATGATCAGCGTTGATGTGGTTGAGGGGAAAAAGGAATGCAAGCAAATGGGATCAGAGGGGTGATGGGAATGGGGGAATAGAGGGTTGGAGGGGTTGTGGAAGGTTTGGGGAAATTGGGGAATGAGTTATGAGTAGAACTAGAAGGTGGGAGTAAGTGAAAAAGGGGATTGGGGTGTGGGGGGAGGGCGATATTTATTTATATCCGGGATTTGAAACCCTCCACTGACCACACACACACACAAACACAAAATAGTCAGCAGTGACTGCACATATGGTCAGTCGCTATACGGTATACGGAAGGAAGGAAGCACACACAGACACACAAAAAAGGAACACACACAGTGACAGACACACAGACAGTTTCTGAGTCACTTTCTCTCTCTCATCTCTGCTTCTCCTCTTCATGATCATCTCTGCCTCTCCTCCTAGTCTCCGAGAGAAAGATGTTGGTGTTTATAAACAGCAGAGTTGGGTGTCTGCCAAAATACTTGACGCAGAGAGAGAGAGAGAGAGAGAGAGACTCAGAGAGAGAGACTGAAAATTACAAAAATTGCAAAGTAGATGATTTTTACATTCTAATACAAATATATTCACGTTTAAAAGGTACTTCAACCCTACCTCGGCTTCAATCTCGGCGATTTTTTGTAAAATAGACATGGTGGGTGGTTAGATTCTTTCACAAATTGCTCAGAATGAAAACCTGTCTAGTTTTGACCACCTGGCCTGTGCAACCGGAAGACAGCCTTCAAACGGAAACATCAGAAAGTGCAATTTGTGCACAAAAACCGATGATGTCATGATTTTCAACACTGAATTTTGATGCTCTTTTAGTAGTAGAGCCTCTGACAAATTTTCTCCCCGGGTTATTTTTATTTCATTCTTTTATCTTTTTTTTTACATTTGTGAAAAAGGCTATAAGGAGATAAAGAGAGGGAGGGGAGAGAGAGAGAGAGAGAGAGAGAGAGAGAGAGAGAGAGAGAGAGAGAGAGAGAGAGAGAGAGAGAGAGAGAGAGAGAGAGAGAACGAACGAACGAATGTTTTTTAAGCGGAATAAGCACAATAACCGGCTTTTTTTCATCCGGCCCTCAGAACCAAAAGAAAATAAATTAAAAAAATACAAATGAAAAAAAAAGACATCGCAAAATACAAGAAAAAAACTCAACCTTCAATCAAGGTCGCAAACGGACGCACCGTGCAAGGCATATAAATAAAACTAGCGCAACGCCGAGTACCAGTAACGCCTAGTAACGGTAACGCCTAGTAACGGTAATGCCAAGTACTGGTATATTTGGTGTCAGAAGTGGGATTGTTGTTCGTTCGTTCGTCTCTCTCTCTCTCTCTCTCTCTCTCTCTCTCTCTCTCTCTCTCTCTCTCTCTCTCTCTCTCTCTCTCTCTCTCTCTCTCTCTCTCTCTCTCTCTCTCTCTCTCTCTCTCTCTCTCTCTCTCTCTCTCTCTCTCTCTCTCTCTCTCTCTCTCTCTCTCAGCAAATTTTAAGCGATTTGGTAAAAATAAAATAAATTACATCAATTAACGAGACTGAGACAAGGACAGACAGAGAGAGAGAGAGAGAGAGAGAGAGAGAGAGAGAGAGAGAGAGAGAGAGAGAGAGAGAGAGAGAGAGAGAGAGAGAGAGAGAGAGAGAGAGAGAGAGAGAGAGAGAGAGACAGAGAGACAGAGAGACAGAGAGACAGAGAGACAGAGAGAGCACTATGATTTGCATAAAGTTTAAACAAATCTTTTTTTTGTCTTGTCTTTAATTTAACAACAACAGCAAAAATACAGTTATACGTAATTTGAACAACGAACAGACTGTAATTGGTACATACTACAAACCATAAAGAAAAACGAGAATTTTGCAGAAGATGTTTAACAGCGGAGTTAATTCCAAATAGGCCTATCAAGCAGCAATTAACTGACCATAGAAAACATAGTAAGAGCTCTGTTGACTGTGTTACTGAACTTATTATTGCTCCAAAAGAAGGTGATAAGGTGATTATTAAATACTGGAAAAAGCTGCATATGGGTCCGTATGCCTGCTAAGCTAGACTTAAGTTTGTGATATTATAGTCACTTATGATTGTGATACCAAGGCATCTAAAATATGAATGAATGAAAAATGGTGTTTTACGTCCTCTCATTCATAGACACATATGGGACATTTTGTAAATACAAAGACGGTTGGAACAATACTGGCTGCAATGCCCGGAGGCAGTGCAGCACCAGTAAAGTCCCGAGTTTTTAATAATATAGATATGTGCAGCGGTAACCACGCCTCGGATAAACCTCATCGGCTATGGTACCGCCACAATAGTATGATTAAGATCAAGTGAGAGGATGAGGGGGCATCTAAAATATTATCCTTTCTGTATTTCATCATTTACGCGGCATTGGACTGTAGAGAGGAAGTATTGTTTTTTTAATTTTGATCTTTTTTTGTTGTTGCTCCTTTTGTTGCCTGCTCTTTGCTCCTTTTGTTATGTTTGCTGTTTGCTGTTTAATTGTTTGTCTGTGTTGATAAAGGCGCGCCGGCATTCGCCGAAATATCCAGTAGATTTGTTTTGTCTCTTGTGAATAAAAATAACGTCACGTACTTTTATTTGTCGTGTAGTTGTTTGTTTGTTGTATATTCAAGTAACGGTTTTGCAGTCTGTTTCAGTTTTTTGGTATTTATGCAAGTTAATCTTATTGTTTGCTTTTAAATTATGAGTAGTGCATTTCACTAAAGGGATATCTTTGTTAGGTTTAACTTGCTTTGTGTGCCGTGTGTGTGTGTGTGTGTGTGTGTGTGTGTGTGTCAAGACAAGTCAAGTCAAGCCAATATGATCTTTATTGAGGGTTAAAGAATAAGCTAACAAGGCTTTTTTTCCATCAAGCCCTCCAACAAAAATACAAAGAAAATGTATAATAATTACAGGGACCCCCCCCCCCCCCCCCCCGCAAAGAACATTCGTAAATGAGTATTTATAAAAATAATAAATCAAGCAAGAAAGAGAGAGAGAGAGAGAGAGAGAGAGAGAGAGAGAGAGAGAGAGAGAGAGAGAGAGAGAGAGAGAGGGCGCACACAAAACATAATAATTGAGAAAAAATAAAAAATGGGGGGGGGGGGAAGAAAGAAGAATGACATTTTTTACACTATATATATACATACGACAAGTGGGGAGGAGGGTTTGGGAAGGAGGGTGTGAAGGAGGAGACCTGGAAAAGAGGGGGTGGGTCGGCGTTGGGCGGTAGCTAAGGATAGGAATCAAATTGATTATTATTGGCTCTTGCAACCATAGTTGGGATTATTCTTTTGTGAAGAATAAACTCCCAAATAGAGGCTCAGGGTGGTTAATTCGGCTCTGTCTTTTGAGAAAGATTGACTCACTACAATGGATACTAAAGGACAGGCTTGCATTGTGGGCTCTCGCAGCTATAGTTCGGTTTGGTCTTTTGAGAAGATTGACCCACTACAATGGATACTAAAGGACAGGCTTGCATTGTGGGCTCTCGCAGCTATAGTTCGGTTTGGTCTTTTGAGAAGATTGACCCACTACAATGGATACTAAAGGACAGGCTTGCATTGTGGGCTCTCGCAGCTATAGTTCGGTTTGGTCTTTTGAGAAGATTGACCCACTACAATGGATACTAAAGGACAGGCTTGCATTGTGGGCTCTCTCGCAGCTATAGTTCGGTTTGGTCTTTTGAGAAGATTGACCCACTACAATGGATACTAAAGGACAGGCTTGCATTGTGGGCTCTCGCAGCTATAGTTCGGTTTGGTCTTTTGAGAAGATTGACCCACTACAATGGATACTAAAGGACAGGCTTGCATTGTGGGCTCAGTCTCGCAGCTATAGTTCGGTTTGGTCTTTCATGAAAGATTGACCCAAACAATCTCGGAGGGTTTTTTTCTCTGAGAACTTCCCGCGTTTTCCCCCTCACCAGGGTGCCAGGGTGGGGCAACCCACTTTGGGGTCAGATCAGGGTTTGATGCGCTATAGGCGGCTACCCCCCCCCCCCCCCCCCCCCCCCATCTCTCTCTCGCCCCTGGTCGGGGGGATAGGGGTTCAACAGCCACAGCTAAACGAAGAAGGTCCATCCCCACTGCCCTCCCCCCTTCCCGAGTGTTGAACTCTGTATTCCCTGAAAATTTACTAACCTTCTGGTCAGTGTAACATCTAGTTATTTAGTTTTTATATAATTTTCAGTAATGTAATGTCAGCTTCTGCTACATGCGTCCACTTTAACACGAGATTTGTTCTCTTCACCCAACAATCTAAACCCTTTCCCCCCTCTCCCTACCATCTACTCCACACCCAAGTGACCCTTGTTTCCAACTTCTGCCATCATAATGATTGCGTACTCACTGTCCCCAACCTCTCTCATCTCAAAACATGTCTTTCTTTCTTTCTTTCTTTCCTTTTTTGTCTGATCTGTGTTCACAAATGCATGCCTTGCTCTGGGCTTTCAACTTGGTTGTATCATTTACGCATTGGACTGTAGAGGGGAAGTGGTGTGTTTTGATCTTGTTGATTTTTTGCTCCTTTTGTTGCCTGATTTTTGCTCCTTTTGCTATATTTGCTGTTTGCTGTTTTCTTGTTTGTCTATATTGATAAAGGCACATTCGCCGAAATATCCAGTAGTTTTGCTTCGTCCTTGTGAATAAAATAACGTCACTTTACACTTGTCGTGCATATTCTTGAGTGCATGAGTTAGAAAGCTAAATCGAAAGTAGCAGACACCGCACAAGGGAAATCACCCATGGTGACAGGAAGTGCGGCCTTTCGCAGATGCTCTCCTAATGGAGACCCGCAAGCGTAGGATTAGATGCCATCGACCGCTCCAAAAAATATTTGTCAAAGAATTAATCAGTCCTCTGCCAAGATTTTAAGCTGCGTGGTAAGTAATACACATATTTTCCAATGAGTTTTAGAGATGGATTTGCAAGAAGCATTGAACTGAACAAACGAAAACGAGCGACGATTGTTGCCTGCTTTAGTTTAGAAGAAGTGTGAATGTTAGGTAGTGTGCCGATTGTACAAGCTCCGCATAAATAAAGTCAGCTGTTTTCTTGTGTCGGCACGCCAACATAAAAATAGGTCATCATTGTGTTTATTTAGTCAGCTGAAATATATCGAAACTGAATTCCTGTTTACTCAAACATTTTCCAATGTTTGGCAATGTCAGATTACCAGGTTGTTTTGTTTTTGAGGCTGAAACTGAAAGGTCATCATGAAAATGAAACAAATAGGTCAGGTCAGGCTCTTAGGGCAGCTAGGCCTCGCGGCCTCTTTATGTACATTTTCTTTGGATTATTAGATTGGCATAGCTGTGACGCTTTTTGAGCAATCGTTGAAGCATTAAATTAATCATAATTGTATTTCAACACAGCAATTTTGGGATCACTATCCATAATGTTACCAGCAAATTTAGTTTGTGCAGGAAGATTGTTCCAATATTGAGTGACTGTTTAGTGTTAGAAAATAAATTTTTCCTAATGTTAATTCTGCTGTATTGAGTTAGTATTTTTAATTCACTATTACTATAGTATTACGGGTTCTCAAGTCATTAGATAATTGAAACAAACACATTTGTTAGTATTATCAGGCTTATGCAAAATTTTATACACATTTATTAAATCTCACCTCTTATTTAGTCTTAATCTTCTGTATTTTAAGGATGGTAAGTTCAACTTACGAAGTCTTTCTCCATATTCTGGATTTTTTAAATTAATTTTTAGTTTAGTTGCTGGCCTCTGTACCCTTTCAGTTGCAGTGGATTGTCTTGTCAGAAAAGGGTTCCAAATTAGATTTCCATACTCAAGATGAGGTCTTATTAAAGTTTTATAGAGGTTTATGAACACTTCTCTATTTATTTCTATAAAACATCTTCTAATTAAACCCAAGATCATATTAGCTTTGTTTATTGCTGTTGTAATGTGTTTATCGAATTTGAGTTTTGAGTCAAATGTGACTCCTGAAGTCCTTTTCGTCTGAACAGGTTTCCAATACATGTTTAGTTGAACCATTACCATGACGGCATGAGAAATTTCATAATTTTGATTTTGATTTTGATTATATATCCCACATGCTTCATTATGTGCTGCCAGGGTTCGGGTTCATATGACCCATGAAGTCTGAAAACAATCTGAAACTAGTGGCCCCTTATTTTGAAAATTGACCCCTCATTGCCCCTGTGGGGATATGGGTGTGAGTGTGTGTGTCTTCCATACAAATAGTTCCCCCACCTTCTGGAAGTTCTGTGCTTGTAGCTACTTCTAATCTGTCTCTCTCTTTGACTCCGCCTTTTCCCTTGCTTTGTGTCATGAATTCTACTATCTTTCTGACTTTTTGGCCCATTCTCCTGCCTTTTTTCCAAAAAATCTTACTCTTGTGCGCTGATGTGTTTAGTGTTTGCATGCATGCATGTGGTGTGTGTGTGTGTGTGTGTGTGTGTGTGTGTGTGCATGTGGTTGTGTGTGTAAGCGCATGGGCAGGAATTGGGGTGGAGTTTCTCGCATGTTTTAGAATTGACTGTTTAAAATTTGGAATGGGATGTGTGTGTGTGTGTGTGTACACACGTGTGTGTAATGAGTTAATTGACTAGGTAGAAAAGTAAAAATAGTAAGTACTACTACAGTACTAGTAGCACGCACACAGACACCCACCCACACATGTACACATTGCCCTCTCACGGTGTCTGTCTCTTGCCACCACCCCCTTCCCTCCTGCTTTTTCCTCTGTCTCTGTCTCTCTCTCTGTCTCTCTCACGGTGTCTGTCTCTTGCCAACACCCCATTCCCTCCTGCTTTTTCCTCTGTCTATGTCTCTCTCTGTCTCTCCCTCTCTCTTTCTTTAAATACATGTCATTTTTTATTTTTTACAAACCCTACGATAAGATTAAGGAAAGCAGTGCTTCGAACTCCATAGTAGTAATAATACTAATAGTACTAACAGATTTAAAAAAAAAAAGGGACCTGTGTTTACAAACTCAGCTGGCTTTCTTTGTTTCAGGACCAGTCAACCCCCCCTCACACACACACACACACACATACTACAGGGCCAGTTAGCAGTAGATGACATGGGCAGATAACCCTGTGCTGAGTTGGGAGACATGGGCAGATAACCCTGTGCTGAGCTGGGAGACATGGGCAGATAACCCTGTGCTGAGCAAGGATTTGGGGAGTCAGTGGCATTGGGGGTAGGACTGGTCTCCGTCTTCCAAGTGAGATAAAGAGGGCGCCCTTATCCACTGGTGTGATACCATTCACACTCTGATAGACTTGGCATGGGAGAACCCTATGAGTATGACTAGTATGTTGACAGTCCAGCATTCTATGGCTTTGAGTTTGACCCCTGACCTTCTATGGCTTTGAGTTTGACCCCTGGCCTTCTATGGCTTTGAGTTTGACCCCTGGCCTTCTATGGCTTTGAGTTTGACCCCTGGCCTTCTATGGCTTTGAGTTTGACCCCTGGCCTTCTATGGCTTTGAGTTTGACCCCTATGTCATTAGGCATGAAGTAACAAAACCTGAGTGCTAAAATTGGCAGCACAAATAACACAAGAGCAACTACCCATTTTTGGTGTGATCAAGCTGTGAGTCTGAAATGTGGAAGAGTTTGGAGGAGAAACGCCAGATTATGAATATGGTTGACATTAGCCCCACAAAGACAGTGACGTTCTGAACGGCATGGAAAGGACCTGCTGCGATGTGACTTGACTAACCGGACCCAGGGCACGTGAGAGTTAATTAAATATTAGTCCTAACGGGAACATTGACGAGGGCATGTTCATTGAAGATTGAATGACACTGACACTGACAGGTTGACAAGAGGGTGTGGTCAGAGACATAGAGGGCGTGTCGAAATGTTAACTTGAAGGTGTGTCCAGAGACAAAGAGGGTGTGTCCATAGGTCAACACGAGGGCGTGTCTATCCGAAGTTGTTGGACTGATGTGATTTGAGCTGCACAGACGACACAATGTGGATGTGAATGTTCCCAGCAAGATGGCGCCTGCGTTTCCTTCCGATGCAATCCTCCCCTTCTTCTTGAGCAGACCTGCCTTCACTCTCCTTTCCCTGCTGGTGTGTGTGCTCAGCGCAATCCATGGGGTCAGTTCAGCAAATGTTACCAACCTGCTCCGCGATGCCGAAAAAAAGCAAAACCTCCGCACTTTTTCCCAGCACACCGCCACAAACCAATCAAATGTCCGCTCCAAGCTGATGACGGCCATCACGGACGGCAGAGAGCGGCTCTTACAGCCCAGCAAGGGAGCTAACTACAGCGATGGCGTCACAGGGTCCACGGTGACGGAGAAAGTGAACGTATGGTACAGCACGGGGGATTGGTTGCCTCCCGGCGGTATCAGGCCGGACCGCTCGGTCAACTTAGCGGTTCTGCCCATGCTAGCCCTGTTCTTCTTCGTGTTCGGTGTGTGCATCAAGTGCTATTCCTGGGTTAGGGATCAAGACCGCTCCAAGGCGCGCGGGACGCTGGATTTCGAGGATGGTGATGAAGTGAATTACGGGATAATCATCGCTGGGGAGCAAGGGTACCGCGAA
>CM065700.1:49561490-49596490 GCA_017654935.2 Phymorhynchus buccinoides | reverse complement strand
ATGTTCAAATTTGTCACATGATCTACTGGAAATCCTACAGTCTTGACGCGCTAACCGTATAACTGGCACTAACTGCCGGTACAGAGATTGAAGCTGTCGATCTCCCATTCTTTGCAACTCCGGCGTTAAGCGTGTAACTGAATTATCACGAAAACTTTAGGTGTTAGGCAACTTTTATTGTGTCCCATGTTTGCGCATCGGTAAAGAAGAAGAGTCCAGCGTATATCAAATGGGGAATGACATTATAGCAGATGACAACATGTTTTTTGATGCTTCTGTAAAATCACTGATTTTGTAGATACACTGTTAGCGTCAGACAGCGACGGTGTGCACACATGCACCCACGCGCAGCATAGCCACACATGAATCATTGAATGTGTTGTTCTCAAACTATGGCACGATTGAGAGAGAGAGAGAGAGAGGAGAGAGAGAGTGTGTGTGTGTGTGTGTGTCTTGATTGAGTGTGAATGAGTATTTGTAAGAGTGTCTGTATGGAATCACATATTATCTATTAACTTTTTATAAGTGACATGTGTACATACATGTAGAATGCATTTTTATATTGTAGCATTGCAGTGCATAAAGAGAATGGTTAGATTTTTCTTTATGATATTTAACCCTTTCACCGCCAATATCGCATTTCTGCACCACAATGGCTTAACACCCAGGTCACTAAAAGGCATCACATCAGGACCTGTTATCCGAAGACCCTATTTTCGTAATTTTGGGAGGTAAGGCTAGGTCTAATGTTGTACATGCCACAGAGGAATTCGCAATATTGATGATTTTTTTTCTTCTCTACACAGGTAAGTTCAATGGTATTCTTGGGCTGGAAAATGGCTGGCAGTGAAAGGGTTAAATAATTATTTTTTTACATGAAATAACTTTAATAAAGTATTATTTAAGAACTTTGACCTATTGTTCACTATTGTTCAGCCATTTGTTTCCTACTATGGGGCGTATTGGTCAAATGGTAGCTTGTGTACATGTTTGACTTTGGAACTGGAAGAAAACATTTTCATCCCAGTGTCAATAGTTTCTTTAATTCCTGAGAAAAGAATGAAATGCATACATGTAGAAATAAAGAGTGTTATATGTGCACACAATACATGATATATATATTACTACTTTAGTGAAAGCAAATTTCTTCAGTTTTTTGTTATCTACCGTAAAATGTGGACTATAAGCCGCTACTTTTCCCCTCAACTTTGGCCCATGTGGCTTATAGACAGATGCGGCTTATCTGTTGTTGTTTTTCCATTATACGTTTATCAGTATGATTAAATCTGTTTCTGGCCACATTCTTCAGCCTATTTTGAGCTTCTTTAGACTCAAAACTGGTTTTGGTAATCAATACTGACAATAGATTCAAATCATGTTTAATGTATCTGAGAGCATTAAATACTCATGTTCTGATAGGAGAATTTCTATATTTATGTTGCTGTGTGCACATATAATTTTCTCTGCGGCTTATAAACTGGTGCGGCTTATAATTTATGTGAATAAATACCTAATATTTTGTTAATTTAAGGGATGCGGCTTATATACAGGTGCGTCTTATAGTCCAGTTTTTGCGGTACAAACATGTTTAAATCTTCTAGCGCCATGTAATGTGTTTTTTAACGTTCTTGGTTAAGACGTTGCATCTCAACGGACAAGAGGGAAGTAATGTTTTTTGATAGTCCGCATGCATTACTTTAACGACAGAAACAGCGACAAAAGCTCTGGAAACAAACACACGGCAGGGTGCTTGGCAGTGAATGTCTTTGCATTTGGTGGGAGTGTAGAGTGATCATGTCTTGGGCGAATATTTTCGCCCATGTTGCTTGCTGGAAGAGTTAATCTGCTGTTAGGATTATAAATAATGATCAATAATAAATAAAGTGTTTTTTGGGGGGGTGATAGGGTTTCTTGAATGATTAATTAACTATCCACAGGGCTATTGATAATCAATTTGATTATGTTACCGTTTATGACTTCTGGTAGAACTTAAAAGGGTCACAACCTACAGTGTGGTTTCTCAAATCACGAGTCATTTTGATTAAATTGTAGTTTAGAGACCATGGTAGTTGAGGCAGATTTTGAAAGAGAAGAGTGCGAGTGAAGTCAGTCATGCAAAGAGACTATCCGGAGAGTGGGACAACAGAGGGTGTTCAGAGGAGAAGCCCCCCTCAATCAAGTGTTTGGTTCTGAACTCCTTACACTCTAAGGGAAACTCTACAGAGAGCCGGACAACAGAGGGTGTTCAGAGAAGAAGCCCCCCTCAATCCAGCGTTTCTGCCCTGAACTCCTTACACTCTAAGGGGGCCGGGCCACACCCAGGTCATGACTCTGGGTGACCCTCTGCTGTCAACACTTTATTTTATTTTTAGTTTCAAACTGAGAAGAGGTGAAGTCGATAACTTATTAAAGTTACACTGTATAAACGACAATACATTTATAATTTTACCTTGGTCCCCTACTGACCTGAGTTATACAGTCGCCCGGTGAAAATTCTATTCTATAAATATTATAAGTTACACCATTTTGAAGAAAGATAATGAAACATGATACCAAAGACTCCAAGAACTGAAAAAGTATTGATTTTTGTTGTTGTGTTTTTGGTTCTTTTTGTGCTGGTGTTGTTGTTGTTGTTGTTGTCTATTTGTCGTATTTGTTAAACACTATTGATTTTTGTTGTTGTGTTTTTGGTTCTTTTTGTGCTGGTGTTGTTGTTGTTGTTGTTGTCTATTTGTCGTATTTGTTAAACAATATTGATTTTTGTTGTTGTGTTTTTGGTTCTTTTTGTGCTGGTGTTGTTGTTGTTGTTGTTGTTGTTGTTGTCTATTTGTCGTATTTGTTAAACAATATTGATTTTTTTTCTGAAATTAAATTATAAACCCACTTGCCCACCACTATTCAACTTCAAGTTTGTCTTCTTTATTTATTTTTATTTCAATGTTATTTATCTATTGGTATCACTGTATATGTATGCATGCATGTATGTATGTATGTATGTATGTATGTATGTATGTATGTATGTATGTATGTATGTATGTACCCTTGCTTGTATGTGTGTATGTATGCATGTATGTATGTATATGTATGAATGTATGTATGAATTATTGAATAGTTCACAGTAACTGGTTTTGAGAAAGATAATAATAATAATAATGAATATTTATATAGCGCCTATTCTCTGATTTAGGGCTCTAAGTGCTTTACATATTTAATAGAAATACAACATAAAATATACATTATCTTATACAATCAGAACATGACGAAGGTACATACATTTTACATGATGTTCAATACATGGCATTTGGATACAAAAGTTGGATAAAACTTATGTATGTATGTATGTATGTAAGCATTATTCTGAAAGCACACTCTGTATGATACAGAAGGAAACAGTATTTATTGGGAATGCGTTTGGTGTGCTTGTGGGCAACGAATTGGTAATTCAATATGTTAAAATATTTCAGAATAAGATTATAATATATAGCATTATAGATCACATTAATTGTTCTTGATCACATTGCTATCTGAATATGGATTTAGATGAAAGATGTTTGAAGGAAAGAAAGAGATGATAGATGTTTTTATTTCTGTACAACTGATTTAAAAAAAAAAAGTATGCTGAATGTGACAGCTTTTGAATATACAGGTACATATTGTGGCTATGTATATTTTTATAAAAAAATATGTGTCTTATGATTCGATTAAAGTTGCGATTGTGAATATGAATGGATTGTTGGATGAAACTGTGTTCAGTATTGCTGTTGTTGTTGTTTGTGTGTGTTTTGTTGTTTTTTGTTTTGCAACAAGCAATTCTTTTTAAAAATGTTTTGCAAATGTAATGCGCTCATGTGTTTTAAGTTTACAATGTTGGCGTGAAGAGAAAAAGTTTTCTGCTTTTGTTGCTGGTGTTGTTGTCAATGAAAAATAAAAGTATTCACATGTAGAAAATGTTGATTATGTCAGGTTTTATTATGTTTTACCATGTTGTTTAAATTGAAAATGCTTTGTTATGCTATGCTATGCTTTGTCATGTTAACAGTTAAGTTACCCTATGCTTTGTCGTGTTAACAGTTAAGTTACCCTATGCTTTGTCGTGTTGACAGTTAAGTTACCCAATGCTTTGTTGTGTTGACAGTTAAGTTACCCTATGCTTTGTTGTGTTGACAGTTAAGTTACCCAATGCTTTGTTGTGTTGACAGTTAAGTTACCCTATGCTTTGTTGTGTTAAGTTACCCTATGCTTTGTTGTGTTAAGTTACCCTATGCTTTGTCGTGTTAACAGTTAAGTTACCCTATGCTTTGTCATGTTGACAGTTAAGTTACCCAATGCTTTGTCGTGTTGACAGTTAAGTTACCCAATGCTTTGTCGTGTTGACAGTTAAGTTACCCTATGCTTTGTCGTGTTGACAGTTAAGTTACCCAATGCTTTGTCGTGTTGACAGTTAAGTTACCCTATGCTTTGTCGTCTTAAGTTACCCTATGCTTTGTCGTGTTAACAGTTAAGTTACCCTATGCTTTGTCATGTTGACAGTTAAGTTACCCAATGCTTTGTCGTGTTGACAGTTAAGTTACCCAATGCTTTGTCGTGTTGACAGTTAAGTTACCCTATGCTTTGTCGTCTTAAGTTACCCTATGCTTTGTCGTGTTAACAGTTAAGTTACCCTATGCTTTGTCGTCTTAAGTTACCCTATGCTTTGTCGTCTTAAGTTACCCTATGCTTTGTCGTGTTAACAGTTAAGTTACCCAATGCTTTGTCGTGTTGACAGTTAAGTTACCCAATGCTTTGTCGTGTTGACAGTTAAGTTACCCTATGCTTTGTCGTCTTAAGTTACCCTATGCTTTGTTGTGTTAAGTTACCCTATGCTTTGTTGTGTTAAGTTACCCTATGCTTTGTTGTGTTAAGTTACTCTATGCTTTGTCGTGTTAAGTTACCCTATGCTTTGTTGTGTTAAGTTACTCTATGCTTTGTCGTGTTAAGTTACCCTATGCTTTGTCGTGTTAAGTTACCCTATGCTTTGTCGTCTTAAGTTACCCTATGCTTTGTTGTGTTAAGTTACCCTATGCTTTGTCATCTTAAGTTACCCTATGCTTTGTCGTCTTAAGTTACCCTATGCTTTGTCGTCTTATGTTACCCTATGCTTTGTCGTCTTAAGTTACCCTATGCTTTGTCGTCTTAAGTTACTCTATGCTTGCATTAAGTTACCCTATGCTTGTATTAAGTTACCCTATGCTTGTATTAAGTTACTCTATGCTTTGTTGTGTTAAGTTACCCTATGCTTTGTCGTCTTAAGTTACCCTATGCTTGTATTAAGTTACCCTATGCTTTGTCGTCTTAAGTTACCCTATGCTTTGTCGTCTGAAGTTAACTTACTCTATGCTGTGCTATATTTAATTGTTATGTAGGCTATGTTATCGTATGGTATGTTCATATATACCTCTTACTTTGTGTCTCCCACCAAGCTTTAAGCCCTTTACAATTATGCAGTGTACAGACACAGTGAAAAAGAAATAGTGCAAAGTAAGCACCCTCCCACCCACCGCATATTTAGCTATTATGACGATAGAATCTCAGTGTATATGCACTTTAGCATCAGTACATGGGGTACTCAATTCATTGCTCTAATTCGCCCATTTGTTCGCTGATTCTTTTGCTTTCTCTCTAGCTCACTAACTTATCGACTAACTTATGTTCGTTGACTCACTTAGGGCACACACACACATTAGATCAGCAATCCGCAAGTTCCGTGAGGAAACCCCATAGACTTCTACAGTGGAACCTCCCTTGTAAGACCTCGCATCATAAGACTCCCTCCCACATAAGACCTACTTCTCTAAGACATTGCCCTTCTTTGTAAGTATTAATATTACCTCTCTTATAAGACCCCTCCTTTATAAGACCTCATTTGGGATGATTTTAGGTCTTATAATATAAGGGAGGTTCCACTGTGTAAGAAATAAGCAGATGGGATTGCGCGTGTAATGTGCACACTGTCATTTTTACTTCCAGATTTTTAATTATTTTTGTGGATTGCACGTGGTTTCTGCACGGAACTTGCGCATATATGTGTGTGTGCCCTCTTTATCTCTCATTTGCATATTGCTCATCGACTCACTTGCTCAGTTTCTCATTTACTCGCCTGCTCGCTCACTAACTGACTCACTCTCTTACTGTCTCACTCATCCCACCATATAACACCAATTCAAGTCTCCGCAGAATCTCCATAGTGTGCTGGCTTGTCAGATTGTCGTGGCCCTAAATTTCTGAATAGATAGTTACGAAGATTGGTTTTCGCTTGCCTGTGTATTCCCTTCGGTGTGAAAAGAGGGTTAATTTTTTTTTAATTTGTAAATTTTTTTTACGAAAGTGTTTTTGGGTGTTTTTATTGCCTTTGTTTTTTACTTTGGAGTGACAAGTGCGGGTTGGTTTTATGAAGGGGTTACCTTTGTATGTCAGACGCAGCATCATGTCGGGTGTGTCCGCTGAACGGGCCCTGACTGGCTGGGTCACATAGTTTCGGTTTTGTTTGTCTTTTCGGCTTTCCTTTAATTTCTTTGTCCGTAAGGCGCTTCTTCCGTAGATCCCCCTGTTTTAGGTGACAAGCTGGTCGCTCAGACAGAAGGGGGAAGGAAGGATTGGCTTTGTCACCTTTGTCAACAAGTTTGCCTTTGTTTGGGGGATTTGTTTTTAAAAGGAAGGCCTGTTGTTTTGTGGGTTTGATTGTTTGTTTCATTTGTTTCCCAAAAGAGCTGATGTTTGTGTTGGGTTTTAGCAGTGTTCCTCCCCCCTCTCTCTCTCTGGTGACCTAGAATTGTAATATCATCCTTGTTACGTTTGGTTATTGAACCTGACAGCTGTACACACACATGTATGTGAGCTTGCCCGCATGTACACACTCACATATGTGCATGTGCCTGCCTCCCCCCCACATACGCACTACAGCTACACCCACATACATGCAGATGTGCACAATGCCCGCACACAACGCACACATACACATGTGAGTTTGCCCACTCACAGGCACACACACACCCGCACACACAGTCACACACACACAACACACACACACACCTGCACACACAGTCACACACACACACACACACACACACACCCCGCACACACAGTCACACACACACACACACACACACACACACCCCACACACCCACACACACAGTCACACACACACACAACACACACACACACCCGCACACACACACACACACACACAACACACACACACACCCGCACACACAGTCACACACACACACACACACACACACACCAGCACACACACACACACACACACACACACACACACACACACACACACACACACAGTCACACACACACACACACACACACACACACATCTGCACACACACACACACACACACACACACACACACACACACACACACACACACACACACACACACACACACACCCGCACACACAGTCACACACACACACACACGCACACACACACACACACACACACACACACTCACACACACACACGCACACACACACACACACACACACACACACACACACACACACACACACACACATTAAAAAAAGGATGTATGTTTGCTCATTCAATGTCCATCTTTAAATACAATGTTGACTTGACTTGACACACACTGTTTCAAATTGTGCTGCTCACACTTAAAAGTGTTTTCCTATTTCTTCGTGTTGCTATGAACCCAAACCTGCTGAGTGCATGTTCCGATGCATCATTGCTGTGTAGGGTTTCCACTGCGACGGGCTGTGTGGCAGGGACACTGCTGCATGCTGCTCAAAAGCGCAAGACTCTTCTCGGATTCCAGCCAACAATCAAAATGAAAATCGGAAGCCAAAATTGTCGATGTAGAAATTTAAAACTTTGAGTTTAAGTTGAAGAAATAAAAAAAGTCATGTATTGGATTGTTGGATCATATGCTAAGTAAGGTAATGGATGAGTTGGAGTGCCGTGAGATCTAGTAGTACAAACTGGCTTTGAAGCACCCGTTCCGTTCTGTCTTGTTAAAACAACTGTATATTGGCTTGACAGTGTGAAAGTGTAAAATGGGGCGAAGGATGCCGGAACTTTTCCTAGATTCCAAAGGTTTTCAGAGATGGTATCTTTTCCTCAGTGAGTGCTACAGTAAAACTGTGTGGGTTCTTAGTTGTAGGACCGTATTTTACGGACTACAAGGCACACCTGATTATAAGGCGCACCCCCCATTTTACACATAATTCAGATTTTGTGAATCCACTAGAATTGTGTAGTGTAAAGCTTCTTGGTAAATCATTGTTGATATTTGAAAAGTTGAATGCATCTAGAATTTTGAAATGTGATGTTTCAAGTTAGATAAAATATTTTGTTTGTTGAAAGTTGAATGCATATAATAATCTGATAATCTAATCTGATTGTAGACAGTACTTGGTCATCTGTTTATACATATTTGAATGGGTGACAGTTACACTATTTGTTCACCGAATCAGTGACTGTTAGAGAGGGTCCGTGTGGATCTGAACTGCATTTAAAAAGTAGGTACAGTGGAACCTCCCTTATAAGACTCCCTCCCACTTAAGACCTAGTTCTGTGAGACAATACCCGTCTTTGTAAGTATTAAAATGACCTCCCTTATACAACTCCCTCCCATTCAAGACTTCATGTTGGATGATTTTTGAAGGTGTTATAAGGGATGTTCCACTGTATATTGTTTACCCCCCAGCCAGTGTTTAGGTCAGGGTGTGCATTTATTCGCTTTGGGGTTGTAGCATATCTTACGGACTATAAGGCGATACTTTGTTCTAGACTGAGACCCCTGCGTCTTATAATGTGGCTGCTTATTATGGTAGTCTGGGGTCCGTTGTCTCAAGCATTGCACCGTTTCCAAGACTGAGACCCCTGCGCCTTATAATGTGGCTGCTTATTATGGTAGTCTGGGGTCCGTTGTCTCAAGCATTGCACCGTTTCCTAGACTGAGACCCCTGCGCCTTATAATGTGGCTGCTTATTATGGTAGTCTGGGGTCCGTTGTCTCAAGCATTGCACCGTTTCCTAGACTGAGACCCCTGCGCCTTATAATGTGGCTGCTTATTATGGTAGTCTGGGGTCCGTTGTCTCAAGCATTGCACCGTTTCCTAGACTGAGACCCCTGCGCCTTATAATGTGGCTGCTTATTATGGTAACTGGGGTCCGTTGTCTCAAGCATTGCACCGTTTCCAACCAACCCAACTATGATAGAAAAATCTGGAAAACCTGTTATTTGTTTTCCTTTTGTGTGAAGCGTTCAAAAATGCTTTGTTTGTTCCGTCACAATGAAGTGGTGTTGCTTGACTACAAACCTACCGTGCTCTTGTTGCTCTGTTAGAGACAAATATGTCAGTGTGTTTCTCCGATTCTTTCCAGTGTTGAGGCATCATGCCTGGGTAGATTTTCTCCATGTTCTGTTTATTTTAAAGAATACTACTACTGATAATCTTTGGTGCCATGTTCTGACCAGCATGTCTGCTATGTATGTAGTTGATGTTCCATTGTTCGTAGTCATGGAAGTTGAAGTTTGTGCACAATGCGATATCATTCACCCGATACGTTTTATCTGACACGTTGATCATGCATGGAAATGAAAAATGGCACCTTTTGTTGTCGTTTTATCTAATAATCTTGCATTTGAAAGAAAATTGTTTATTTTTTTTCTTGTTCTATAGTATGTGTGTGTGTGTGTGTGTGTGTGCGCGCGTGCGCACACACATGCGCACTTTACTACTTTAAAGAAAATGTACATGTTTGTAGTTTGTCTCTTATTCTCTCACTCATTTGTTCAATAAAGCACCTTGCATGATGTTGACTGTTTCAAATTGGTAAAGTCATGTTTAAAAACAAAAAAAAGGCCCATCCCACTGTTCCAAGTTTTTAATGTAATAATTGTTTGTTTCTTTTGGTTTTTGACTGATTCTTTGCAATGAAGCGAGTTAACGAGAAAGTGTTGCTTGTACGCGGCTTGAGAATGACGATGATAAGATGTCGGAAAGTAGATGACAGAAAGAGCGAAGCCTGTCTTATGTTCCTTCAACCCATTAAAGACACACTGACGCACCACGATTAAGTCGCTTGGTTTTTTCTGGGTTGCTGTGACTCACATACACATGTCCCCATCTTCAAATTGAGGCTGCTCTTTAAAATGATGTTTCGGTTTGAATTTGGGGGCATTTGTATGGGAGTGAGACCTGGTCAAAGCAAGATTTCTTTCCAGCTATAAGAGGGAAAACACGTGAAACCCGTGATTTTGACACGTGATCTGGTGGATCTTTAAGCTTTCACCACCCCCTCCTTACCCCTCTGTCACCCACCCAATGAGTAACCCCTCCCTCTCTTCCCTCCATTAACCATCCTCACCCTCCCTCTTCACATTCTGCCCTCCCTCCCTCTCTTCCCTCCATTAACCATCCTCACCCTCCCTCTTCACATTCTGTCCTCCCTCCCTCTCTTCCCTCCATTAACCATCCTCACCCTCCCTCTTCACATTCTGTCCTCCCTCCCTCTCTTCCCTCCATTAACCATCCTCACCCTCCCTCTTGTTCACATTCTGTCCTCCCTCCCTCTCTTCCCTCCATTAACCATCCTCACCCTCCCTCTTCACATTCTGTCCTCCCTCCCTCTCTTCCCTCCATTAACCATCCTCACCCTCCCTCTTGTTCACATTCTGTCCTCCCTCCCTCTCTTCCCTCCATTAACCATCCTCACCCTCCCTCTTCACATTCTGTCCTCCCTCCCTCTCTTCCCTCCATTAACCATCCTCACCCTCCCTCTTGTTCACATTCTGTCCATTCCCTCCCTCTCTTCCCTCCATTAACCATCCTCACCCTCCCTCTTGTTCACATTCTGTCCTCCCTCCCTCTCTTCCCTCCATTAACCATCCTCACCCTCCCTCTTGTTCACATTCTGTCCTCCCTCCCTCTCTTCCCTCCATTAACCATCCTCACCCTCCCTCTTGTTCACATTCTGTCCTCCCTCCCTCTCTTCCCTCCATTAACCATCCTCACCCTCCCTCTTGTTCACATTCTGTCCTCCCTCCCTCTCTTCCCTCCATTAACCATCCTCACCCTCCCTCTTGTTCACATTCTGTCCTCCCTCCCTCTCTTCCCTCCATTAACCATCCTCACCCTCCCTCTTGTTCACATTCTGTCCTCCCTCCCTCTCTTCCCTCCATTAACCATCCTCACCCTCCCTCTTCACATTCTGTCCTCCCTCCCTCTCTTCCCTCCATTAACCATCCTCACCCTCCCTCTTCACATTCTGTCCTCCCTCCCTCTCTTCCCTCCATTAACCATCCTCACCCTCCCTCTTCACATTCTGTCCCCCTCTCTTCCCTCCATTAACCATCCTCACCCTCCCTCTTGTTCACCTGTCCCTCCCTCTCTTCCCTCCATTAACCATCCTCACCCTCCCTCTTGTTCACATTCTGTCCTCCCTCCCTCTCTTCCCTCCATTAACCATCCTCACCCTCCCTCTTGTTCACATTCTGTCCTCCCTCCCTCTCTTCCCTCCATTAACCATCCTCACCCTCCCTCTTCACATTCTGTCCTCCCTCCCTCTCTTCCCTCCATTAACCATCCTCACCCTCCCTCTTGTTCACATTCTGTCCTCCCTCCCTCTCTTCCCTCCATTAACCATCCTCACCCTCCCTCTTGTTCACATTCTGTCCTCCCTCCCTCTCTTCCCTCCATTAACCATCCTCACCCTCCCTCTTGTTCACATTCTGTCCTCCCTCCCTCTCTTCCCTCCATTAACCATCCTCACCCTCCCTCTTGTTCACATTCTGTCCTCCCTCCCTCTCTTCCCTCCATTAACCATCCTCACCCTCCCTCTTGTTCACATTCTGTCCTCCCTCCCTCTCTTCCCTCCATTAACCATCCTCACCCTCCCTCTTGTTCACATTCTGTCCTCCCTCCCTCTCTTCCCTCCATTAACCATCCTCACCCTCCCTCTTGTTCACATTCTGTCCCCCCTCCCTCTCTTCCCTCCATTAACCATCCTCACCCTCCCTCTTGTTCACATTCTGTCCTCCCTCCCTCTCTTCCCTCCATTAACCATCCTCACCCTCCCTCTTGTTCACATTCTGTCCTCCCTCCCTCTCTTCCCTCCATTAACCATCCTCACCCTCCCTCTTGTTCACATTCTGTCCTCCCTCCCTCTCTTCCCTCCATTAACCATCCTCACCCTCCCTCTTGTTCACATTCTGTCCTCCCTCCCTCTCTTCCCTCCATTAACCATCCTCACCCTCCCTCTTGTTCACATTCTGTCCCCCCTCCCTCTCTTCCCTCCATTAACCATCCTCACCCTCCCTCTTGTTCACATTCTGTCCTCCCTCCCTCTCTTCCCTCCATTAACCATCCTCACCCTCCCTCTTGTTCACATTCTGTCCTCCCTCCCTCTCTTCCCTCCATTAACCATCCTCACCCTCCCTCTTGTTCACATTCTGTCCCCCCTCCCTCTCTTCCCTCCATTAACCATCCTCACCCTCCCTCTTGTTCACATTCTGTCCTCCCTCCCTCTCTTCCCTCCATTAACCATCCTCACCCTCCCTCTTGTTCACATTCTGTCCCCCCTCCCTCTCTTCCCTCCATTAACCATCCTCACCCTCCCTCTTGTTCACATTCTGTCCTCCCTCCCTCTCTTCCCTCCATTAACCATCCTCACCCTCCCTCTTGTTCACATTCTGTCCCCCCTCCCTCTCTTCCCTCCATTAACCATCCTCACCCTCCCTCTTGTTCACATTCTGTCCCCCCTCCCTCTCTTCCCTCCATTAACCATCCTCACCCTCCCTCTTGTTCACATTCTGTCCCCCCTCCCTCTCTTCCCTCCATTAACCATCCTCACCCTCCCTCTTCACATTCTGTCCTCCCTCCCTCTCTTCCCTCCATTAACCATCCTCACCCTCCCTCTTGTTCACATTCTGTCCTCCCTCCCTCTCTTCCCTCCATTAACCATCCTCACCCTCCCTCTTGTTCACATTCTGTCCTCCCTCCCTCTCTTCCCTCCATTAACCATCCTCACCCTCCCTCTTGTTCACATTCTGTCCCCCCTCCCTCTCTTCCCTCCATTAACCATCCTCACCCTCCCTCTTGTTCACATTCTGTCCTCCCTCCCTCTCTTCCCTCCATTAACCATCCTCACCCTCCCTCTTGTTCACATTCTGTCCTCCCTCCCTCTCTTCCCTCCATTAACCATCCTCACCCTCCCTCTTGTTCACATTCTGTCCTCCCTCCCTCTCTTCCCTCCATTAACCATCCTCACCCTCCCTCTTGTTCACATTCTGTCCTCCCTCCCTCTCTTCCCTCCATTAACCATCCTCACCCTCCCTCTTGTTCACATTCTGTCCTCCCTCCCTCTCTTCCCTCCATTAACCATCCTCACCCTCCCTCTTGTTCACATTCTGTCCCCCCTCCCTCTCTTCCCTCCATTAACCATCCTCACCCTCCCTCTTGTTCACATTCTGTCCCCCCTCCCTCTCTTCCCTCCATTAACCATCCTCACCCTCCCTCTTCACATTCTGTCCCCCCTCCCTCTCTTCCCTCCATTAACCATCCTCACCCTCCCTCTTGTTCACATTCTGTCCTCCCTCCCTCTCTTCCCTCCATTAACCATCCTCACCCTCCCTCTTGTTCACATTCTGTCCTCCCTCCCTCTCTTCCCTCCATTAACCATCCTCACCCTCCCTCTTGTTCACATTCTGTCCTCCCTCCCTCTCTTCCCTCCATTAACCATCCTCACCCTCCCTCTTGTTCACATTCTGTCCTCCCTCCCTCTCTTCCCTCCATTAACCATCCTCACCCTCCCTCTTGTTCACATTCTGTCCTCCCTCCCTCTCTTCCCTCCATTAACCATCCTCACCCTCCCTCTTGTTCACATTCTGTCCCCCCTCCCTCTCTTCCCTCCATTAACCATCCTCACCCTCCCTCTTGTTCACATTCTGTCCTCCCTCCCTCTCTTCCCTCCATTAACCATCCTCACCCTCCCTCTTGTTCACATTCTGTCCTCCCTCCCTCTCTTCCCTCCATTAACCATCCTCACCCTCCCTCTTGTTCACATTCTGTCCTCCCTCCCTCTCTTCCCTCCATTAACCATCCTCACCCTCCCTCTTGTTCACATTCTGTCCCCCCTCCCTCTCTTCCCTCCATTAACCATCCTCACCCTCCCTCTTGTTCACATTCTGTCCCCCCTCCCTCTCTTCCCTCCATTAACCATCCTCACCCTCCCTCTTGTTCACATTCTGTCCCCCCTCCCTCTCTTCCCTCCATTAACCATCCTCACCCTCCCTCTTGTTCACATTCTGTCCCCCCTCTCTCTCTTCCCTCCATTAACCATCCTCACCCTCCCTCTTGTTCACATTCTGTCCCCCCTCCCTCTCTTCCCTCCATTAACCATCCTCACCCTCCCTCTTGTTCACATTCTGTCCCCCCTCCCTCTCTTCCCTCCATTAACCATCCTCACCCTCCCTCTTGTTCACATTCTGTCCCCCCTCTCTTCCCATCCTCACCCTCCCTCTTCACATTCTGTCCATCCATTAACCATCCTCACCCTCCCTCTTGTTCACATTCTGTCCCCCCTCCCTCTCTTCCCTCCATTAACCATCCTCACCCTCCCTCTTGTTCACATTCTGTCCATTCCCTCCCTCTCTTCCCTCCATTAACCATCCTCACCCTCCCTCTTGTTCACATTCTGTCCTCCCTCCCTCTCTTCCCTCCATTAACCATCCTCACCCTCCCTCTTGTTCACATTCTGTCCTCCCTCCCTCTCTTCCCTCCATTAACCATCCTCACCCTCCCTCTTGTTCACATTCTGTCCCCCCTCCCTCTCTTCCCTCCATTAACCATCCTCACCCTCCCTCTTCACATTCTGTCCTCCCTCCCTCTCTTCCCTCCATTAACCATCCTCACCCTCCCTCTTGTTCACATTCTGTCCTCCCTCCCTCTCTTCCCTCCATTAACCATCCTCACCCTCCCTCTTGTTCACATTCTGTCCCCCCTCCCTCTCTTCCCTCCATTAACCATCCTCACCCTCCCTCTTGTTCACATTCTGTCCTCCCTCCCTCTCTTCCCTCCATTAACCATCCTCACCCTCCCTCTTGTTCACATTCTGTCCCCCCTCCCTCTCTTCCCTCCATTAACCATCCTCACCCTCCCTCTTGTTCACATTCTGTCCCCCCTCCCTCTCTTCCCTCCATTAACCATCCTCACCCTCCCTCTTGTTCACATTCTGTCCCCCCTCCCTCTCTTCCCTCCATTAACCATCCTCACCCTCCCTCTTGTTCACATTCTGTGCCCCCCTCCCTCTCTTCCCTCCATTAACCCCCCTCCCTCTCTTCCCTCCATTAACCATCCTCACCCTCCCTCTTGTTCACATTCTGTCCCCCCTCCCTCTCTTCCCTCCATTAACCATCCTCACCCTCCCTCTTCACATTCTGTCCCCCCTCCCTCTCTTCCCTCCATTAACCATCCTCACCCTCCCTCTTGTTCACATTCTGTCCTCCCTCCCTCTCTTCCCTCCATTAACCATCCTCACCCTCCCTCTTGTTCACATTCTGTCCCCCCTCCCTCTCTTCCCTCCATTAACCATCCTCACCCTCCCTCTTGTTCACATTCTGTCCCCCCTCCCTCTCTTCCCTCCATTAACCATCCTCACCCTCCCTCTTGTCCTCACATTCTGTCCATTCTGTCCCTCCCTCTCTTCCCTCCATTAACCATCCTCACCCTCCCTCTTGTTCACATTCTGTCCCCCCTCCCTCTCTTCCCTCCATTAACCATCCTCACCCTCCCTCTTGTTCACATTCTGTCCTCCCTCCCTCTCTTCCACCATCCTCACCCTCCCTCTTGTTCACATTCTGTCCTCACCCTCCCTCTCACATTCTGTCCCCCCTCCCTCTCTTCCCTCCATTAACCATCCTCACCCTCCCTCTTGTTCACATTCTGTCCCCCCTCCCTCTCTTCCCTCCATTAACCATCCTCACCCTCCCTCTTGTTCACATTCTGTCCCCCCTCCCTCTCTTCCCTCCATTAACCATCCTCACCCTCCCTCTTGTTCACATTCTGTCCTCCCTCCCTCTCTTCCCTCCATTAACCATCCTCACCCTCCCTCTTGTTCACATTCTGTCCCCCCTCCCTCTCTTCCCTCCATTAACCATCCTCACCCTCCCTCTTGTTCACATTCTGTCCTCCCTCCCTCTCTTCCCTCCATTAACCATCCTCACCCTCCCTCTTGTTCACATTCTGTCCCCCCTCCCTCTCTTCCCTCCATTAACCATCCTCACCCTCCCTCTTGTTCACATTCTGTCCTCCCTCCCTCTCTTCCCTCCATTAACCATCCTCACCCTCCCTCTTGTTCACATTCTGTCCTCCCTCCCTCTCTTCCCTCCATTAACCATCCTCACCCTCCCTCTTGTTCACATTCTGTCCCCCCTCCCTCTCTTCCCTCCATTAACCATCCTCACCCTCCCTCTTGTTCACATTCTGTCCCCCCTCCCTCTCTTCCCTCCATTAACCATCCTCACCCTCCCTCTTGTTCACATTCTGTCCCCCCTCCCTCTCTTCCCTCCATTAACCATCCTCACCCTCCCTCTTGTTCACATTCTGTCCTCCCTCCCTCTCTTCCCTCCATTAACCATCCTCACCCTCCCTCTTGTTCACATTCTGTCCCCCCTCCCTCTCTTCCCTCCATTAACCATCCTCACCCTCCCTCTTGTTCACATTCTGTCCCCCCTCCCTCTCTTCCCTCCATTAACCATCCTCACCCTCCCTCTTGTTCACATTCTGTCCCCCCTCCCTCTCTTCCCTCCATTAACCATCCTCACCCTCCCTCTTGTTCACATTCTGTCCCCCCTCCCTCTCTTCCCTCCATTAACCATCCTCACCCTCCCTCTTGTTCACATTCTGTCCCCCCTCCCTCTCTTCCCTCCATTAACCATCCTCACCCTCCCTCTTGTTCACATTCTGTCCTCCCTCCCTCTCTTCCCTCCATTAACCATCCTCACCCTCCCTCTTGTTCACATTCTGTCCCCCCTCCCTCTCTTCCCTCCATTAACCATCCTCACCCTCCCTCTTGTTCACATTCTGTCCCCCCTCCCTCTCTTCCCTCCATTAACCATCCTCACCCTCCCTCTTGTTCACATTCTGTCCTCCCTCCCTCTCTTCCCTCCATTAACCATCCTCACCCTCCCTCTTGTTCACATTCTGTCCCCCCTCCCTCTCTTCCCTCCATTAACCATCCTCACCCTCCCTCTTGTTCACATTCTGTCCCCCCTCCCTCTCTTCCCTCCATTAACCATCCTCACCCTCCCTCTTGTTCACATTCTGTCCCCCCTCCCTCTCTTCCCTCCATTAACCATCCTCACCCTCCCTCTTGTTCACATTCTGTCCTCCCTCCCTCTCTTCCCTCCATTAACCATCCTCACCCTCCCTCTTCACATTCTGTCCTCCCTCCCTCTCTTCCCTCCATTAACCATCCTCACCCTCCCTCTTGTTCACATTCTGTCCTCCCTCCCTCTCTTCCCTCCATTAACCATCCTCACCCTCCCTCTTGTTCACATTCTGTCCCCCCTCCCTCTCTTCCCTCCATTAACCATCCTCACCCTCCCTCTTGTTCACATTCTGTCCTCCCTCCCTCTCTTCCCTCCATTAACCATCCTCACCCTCCCTCTTGTTCACATTCTGTCCCCCCTCCCTCTCTTCCCTCCATTAACCATCCTCACCCTCCCTCTTGTTCACATTCTGTCCCCCCTCCCTCTCTTCCCTCCATTAACCATCCTCACCCTCCCTCTTGTTCACATTCTGTCCCCCCTCCCTCTCTTCCCTCCATTAACCATCCTCACCCTCCCTCTTGTTCACATTCTGTCCCCCCTCCCTCTCTTCCCTCCATTAACCATCCTCACCCTCCCTCTTGTTCACATTCTGTCCCCCCTCCCTCTCTTCCATTAACCATCCTCACCCTCCCTCTTGTTCACATTCTGTCCTCCCTCCCTCTCTTCCCTCCATTAACCATCCTCACCCTCCCTCTTGTTCACATTCTGTCCATTCCCTCCCTCTCTTCCCTCCATTAACCATCCTCACCCTCCCTCTTGTTCACATTCTGTCCTCCCTCCCTCTCTTCCCTCCATTAACCATCCTCACCCTCCCTCTTGTTCACATTCTGTCCTCCCTCCCTCTCTTCCCTCCATTAACCATCCTCACCCTCCCTCTTGTCCTCCCTCCCTCTCTTCCCTCCATTAACCATCCTCACCCTCCCTCTTGTTCACATTCTGTCCCCCCTCCCTCTCTTCCCTCCATTAACCATCCTCACCCTCCCTCTTGTTCACATTCTGTCCCCCCTCCCTCTCTTCCCTCCATTAACCATCCTCACCCTCCCTCTTGTTCACATTCTGTCCCCCCTCCCTCTCTTCCCTCCATTAACCATCCTCACCCTCCCTCTTCACATTCTGTCCCCCCTCCCTCTCTTCCCTCCATTAACCATCCTCACCCTCCCTCTTGTTCACATTCTGTCCCCCCTCCCTCTCTTCCCTCCATTAACCATCCTCACCCTCCCTCTTCACATTCTGTCCCCCCTCCCTCTCTTCCCTCCATTAACCATCCTCACCCTCCCTCTTCACATTCTGTCCCCCCTCCCTCTCTTCCCTCCATTAACCATCCTCACCCTCCCTCTTCACATTCTGTCCCCCCTCCCTCTCTGGTTGATAAGTTTTGTCCCGGTCTGATATTACCAGATGTATTGTTTATTGATCTGATCCACGTGTGTGTGCATTCAATGGTGTGTTGTTGCACTGTATTTCATAGGCGTTTTAAAAGTGTTTGAATACAATAATAATAATAATGGGAATTTATATAGCGCTCTTTCTCACATGAGCTCAGTGCGCTTTACATTGATAACAAGAACATTAAAGGCAAACAAATAATTAATCATTAGAAAGTAAAATAAGCACGATGCTTACACACAACGTTCTCTTACTTCCTTACTCACACACACACACACGCACACGCACACGCACACATACACACACATGCATGCGCGCACACGCACACTCGCACACAATTAATTATACAAGAGTAAAATAGTTACAACATGAACATTCTAAGAAGAAACATAGAGACCACATTCACATTCCCAATCAAGTTGAACCTCCCTACTAAGAACTTCCCTATGAAAGACCCACTACGCCGATGTGTATTTTCCCTCTCTTGCTCGGGACATTTCTTCAGATTTCTTACCAGCGAGAGGGAAAACACGTGAAAACATGGGCGTGGTGGGTCTTAAGAAACCCCAAGATGTGACCAGGCAATGAGGCATTGTTCACCAATTTATTCCGTCATATCCGGACCACTGAGTGTCCACCTCCCTATAAAGACCCCTCCATATGAAGACTTTTGGGGGGCTGATTATTCAAGGTCTTTGTAGAGAGGTTCGACTGTATTTAGCATGGCATTTGAATGGAGTTGTGTCGTTTTACCCGCTATAGTATATTGCAGTGTACTGTAGTGTAATGTTTTGTGTTGTATTGTAGGCTCTGTTGTATTGTATTGTATTATTGTACACACTTTATTGTCATGGTAGATCTCACCCTGCCAAGTTCAGGCTCCTTTCATCGGGAGTGTGTGTCGCTGATAATGCAGCACTGCTTTTTTGTCCATGTTACTTGAAGTGTATGATCCAACTGGGAAAGGACACGAGAGATGGGGAGGAGGGGGGGGGGGGGGGGGGGGAGGAGGACAGACAGAGGGAGAGCGTGTCGGTGATAATGCAGCACTGCATTTTTGTCCATGTTACTTGAAGTGTATGATCCAACTGGGAAAGGACACGAGAGATGGGGAGGAGGACAGACAGAGGGAGAGCGTGTCGGTGATAATGCAGCACTGCTTTTTTGTCCATGTTACTTGAAGTGTATGATCCAACTGGGAAAGGACACGAGAGATGGGGAGGGGGGGGGGGGGAGGAGGAGGAGGACAGAGGGAGAGCGTGTCGGTGATAATGCAGCACTGCATTTTTTGTCCATGTTACTTGAAGTGTATGATCCAACTGGGAAAGGACACGAGAGATGGGGAGGAGGACAGACAGAGGGAGAGCGTGTCGGTGATAATGCAGCACTGCTTTTTTGTCCATGTTACTTGAAGTGTATGATCCAACTGGGAAAGGACACGAGAGATGGGGAGGAGGGGGGGGACAGACAGAGGGAGAGCGTGTCGGTGATAATGCAGCACTGCATTTTTGTCCATGTTACTTGAAGTGTATGATCCAACTGGGAAAGGACACGAGAGATGGGGAGGAGGGGGGGGGGGGGGGGAGGGAGGACGGGACAGAGGGAGGGGTGGGGAGGGGTTGAGAAATGTTGAACATGTCACTGGATTTTTTAACTTCTGCAGAATGATTGGGTGCACACAGGATCTTGATTTTCTGTATTACCATTAGGAAGTTGAGCAGAACTGTCTGTCCAAGTCTTAGTATTCTGCCTGTCCACCTGTCCATAATATGGACAAAGTTTTTTTTCTTTGTCAATCGCTCAGACAGTTTCCTGTCATATGAGCGTTAAAAAAAAGAAGGGTGGCGCGTCTGGCTGCGATTCGCTCTCCAGGTGGGAGCAACCCGAATTTCACAGAGACGTCTCTTTGACTGTAGAGTACCAAATACCAAATAAGAGTTTCTAGAACAAAGGCAGGAGAATGGACCAGTAACTGAGTAAGGCAGAAAAATAGTAGATAACAGTATGAGTAAGCAAAGGGAAAAGGCATGACTCAAAGAGAGTGACAGATTAGAGGAAGTTACAAGCACAGAACTTCCAGAAGACGGGGGAACTATTTGTGCAAAGGCCCCCCTGGTATCGCCACATAAAGAGGGGGGGAGGGGGAGACACGGTTTAACGACCCTATTACCCACAATAATAATATTATTAGGGTTCAGCGACTGTTTTAGTTTTACCCCAATTATCACCAGTCTTCTTCTTGACCTCAGCATCTTGTTCTGGTCTATGTGTCCTGTGACCCTATCTTGATTCCTTCTGGTTTATCCAATCCTGTCTTGTTCTGGTCTATGTGTCCTGTGACCCTATCTTGATTCCTTCTGATTTATCCAATCCTGTCTTGTTCTGGTCTATCCTGTCTTGTGTCCTGTGATCCTATCTTTATTCTAATTGATCCAATCCTGTCTTGTTCTGGTCTACCCTGTTGTCCTATTTGTTGTTGGGGGGGGGGGGGGGGGGGGCTACCCACACCCACACCGCTTTACGTTGAAACATTATATATTTCAAATTTATCTATTCTTCCTATGATCAAATCAACCATGGGCTATTTTGTTACCGATTTCTTCAAAGTCTGTCCTTGTTTTTTAAAAGAACTTTTCGATATGCGAGTGTGTGAAATATTTCTAAAACAATATGTGCTAGTTTCTAAAAACATGGAGTTTGAGTTTTGATATTAGTTTTCTTGTTTTGATATTTGTTCTGTTACTGAATGAGATAACTGTAGTTTGTGTTCTGATGCTTTGTTACGTGTCTCTGGCTGAAAGAAGTTGTCCTATGCTGTGCTTCGGCACTTGTTCTGGTGTGTTGCGTTTTGATTCTATTCTTCTGAATAAGAGAACATAATAATGTTTTGTTGACGAGATTGTTCTGAGAGTTGAAGACTTGTGTACATTTTATGAAAATTTGAAGGGAAAAAAAAAGTGCCTTTTTGAGGTGACCCAAAAGCATTGTGGTGTGGTGTGTTTTGGTTGGTGAAGAATTGGCGTGTGTCAAAGGAAATAGAAAGAATGAGTGGTTGTAAGAAAGTCACTGCGTTGGGTCGCTTGATGGGTATATTGTTTGATCACCAGCCGCGCGCAAGCAATGTTTTCAGTGGCGTTTGTCCTTGCCTGACTGACTGGCTGATTGTACCTGTTAACGCAATAACGTGTCAACGGAGGGACTTAAGAGGCTCACATTGTTCATGCGCATAGGTAGTTAGGATATCTAGGCCGAGTTCAAAAATGGTCTTTGGTCAAAGGTCTAAAGGCACTGGAGCCGAAAATGCTGCCTCGCAGCTGCTTGATTTATCGTTTTCACTCTCTAAAAAAAGAGGAATCATATGCATGTAAACTTGTGTCTTTGTGTTTATGGCGTGCGTGTGCGCGTTTATACTGTATATGTCAGTGACTCTGTGTGTGTCCGTGCACGCGCACACTCACTTCAGTAGGCCTTTGTGTGTTTGCGCGCTCGCTTGCATATGTGTGTGTGTATGTTTGTGTATCAGTGAGTGTGTGTGTGCGTGTGTGTGTGCGCGTGCGTGAGTGTGCGCATGTGTGTGTGTGTACGTGCATGCGTGTGTGTGTGTGCGCGCGTTCGTGCGTGTATGTGTGATTTATGTTTGTGTTTGTGAACGTAAAAGTGTGTATATAGATGCATGACGATTAACCTTTACCGGATGTTGCTTGTGATTATACTTCTCCAGATGATGTTTATCCCTGTCCAGATGATGCGGGTCCTCCAGGACCCATACTCGTCAAAGAGTCACCATGTGTTTATACTTCTCCAGATGGCACGGGTCTCCCACGACCCATACTCAATGCACTGCAGTGACATATTTCTGCTCTTTAAAGTATGGTTCGTAGGAGACCCGCGCCATCTGGACAAGTATGTTAAAATGACGCGTCATATTACGTCATTTATATTTTATACACATTAATGAAATTTAACACACTTAAAGCCATTTACGTTTTTGACAAAGTCATGAAATTTCATGAAGATTGCTTAAATAGTTTTAGAGATATAACATGTTTTGTGTGTCAAGGGGTCGTGGGCGATCCCAGAAGTCCGGTAAAGGTTAACTAGTTTTAGATACATTTTTTGTGTGTCAATGGGTCGTGGGCGACCCGGGAAGTCTGGCAAAGGTGAATGCACTGATGGGTAAGCTCATCACACCGAACCAGTCACAGTCACAACAATTACTGAATGAACAACACTTTCAAGACCAGTAGTGCAGGCGTGAAGAAATTTAATTATTTCATTTGCCGGACATCTTGTCAGAAAACTCCATCATCCAATACAGCACAAATGCAGTTAAGTTGCGAAGTTAAAGTTTTACGTCCTCTCGGCATAGCCATACGGGACATTACTGTGACTTTAGATTTGAGTTAAGTTGGAGTTGTGTTTTACGTCCTCTCGGCCGGGCAGGCACATATGAGACAATTTGAGTTCAGTTGGAATGACTGGGATGTTTTACCTGCTGAATCAGCCTGATGAAATGTTGGTGTTCGTCTTTCATTAGCTGAGCTTTGCTTCTTTTGAAACCTCAAGACAACAAACTAGAACGAGTGAATCAAATCGACAACCGAAAGGGACGTCAGCAAATTTGTGATGTATATAAAAGAAATGGACATTCGGCATAACGTAAATTTAAATGGACAATTATGAGCAGGGTGCTTACAATATTTCACGAGTGGATTAGAAATGGACGTTGAGCGGAAGACATGTTCTGATTAGTAGACGACCATTATAGCGTGCTATCAAGTCTCCACATGTAAATTAGAAATGGACATAGAGCAGATGATGAATTCAATTAGAAATGGACATAGAGCAGATGATGAATTCAATTAGAAATGGACATAGAGCAGATGATGAATTCAATTAGAAATGGACATGGAGCAGATGATGAATTCAATTAGAAATGGACATGGAGCAGATGATGAATTCAATTAATCCAAATATCACCAGCTTCACTGTCTTCATTCGCGGCTGGTAACTATAAACCTTTACATCGCGCTTTTCAAGTTTTAAATCAGTGTTGTCTGCAAAGCAGAAAACAAACAGCTGAAATCAACGTTCAGACTTTCATCAACGTCTCAAAATCTTCGAAGAAAGAGGCAAGAGAACAGGAAATGTTAACGGCTGTAAAGGAGTTTGAAGCTTCAAAAACAAGATGATGCTGGAAGGGGGAGGGCGAAGGAAGGACTGAATCAGTCGGTTCTCCGCCCTTGGCGTCTACTTGGAGCAGACGACACAGGCAGCCACTTTCTGATCTTTCTCAGGCAAACAGGACAGGCTGTCGCACATGTAGACCGTGTATTGGAACGCCCTGCCATTTCCCTCGGCATTCTGGCCTGCATTCTCCGGATCGTTGTCCAGACAGACGTACTCACTGGCGGCCAGGTGATGGATCCCCCCAGCAGCCAGGTGTCCCATGTACTGCTCGGTCCAGTCCAGGGGGCAGGTGTGGGTGGCGGGGATCATGATGCTGACGGAGTGGCGGGTGAGGCACAGGGCGCAGGGCACATCATAGTGGGTGTGGCCTAGGATAGACTCATACTCTGCTCCAAACACACGACTGTAGTGTGTTGGCTTAGCTGTGTTGTCGGTGCCAAAATCCAGGTTCAGACAGAGGGTGTTTGCTGCAGCACCTTTGTGGCCACTATGAGAGCCTCCAGCCACACCTGTTCAATCATCATCGTCGTCATCATCATGGATGTCATCACCATCATCATAGTCATCAGCATCTCTTCATCATCATCGTCGTCGTCATCATGGCTGTCATCGTCGTCATTACCATCATCATCGTCATCATCATCGTCGACATCATCATCATCGTCGTCATAGTCCAACATCAGCATCTCTTCATCATCATCATCGTCACCGTCATCGTCATCATCATCAATCATCATCATCATCATTATCGTAACTAGAGGGCTAATATTTGGGATAATTCTCCATACCCTCTTCCTCCACACCCATCTCTCTATGCACAGACTCTGCCCAATTCAGCTCCTCTATGGCCCATATCCCATTCACTCTCTGCCCAATTCAGCTCCTCTATGGCCCATATCCCATTCACTCTCTGCCCAATTCAGCTCCTCTATGGCCCATATCCCTGCCCAATTCACTCTCTGCCCAATCTCCTCTATGGCCCATATCCCGTTCACTCTGCCCAATTCAGCTCCTCTATGGCCCATATCCCGTTCACTCTCTGCCCAATCCAGCTCCTCTATGGCCCATATCCCGTTCACTCTCTGACCAATTCAGCTCCTCTATGGCCCATGGCCCATTCGCTCTATGCCCGAGCAGCTTTATGCCTTTAAAAAAAATGGTTTCCATATCAATCCTACATAGGTAATGGCCTTAGTACCCTACTAACCCAAGGCTGTAGCACTCAGTACAATCCTACATAGGTAATGACCTTAGTACCCTACTAATGCCCAAGGCTGCAGCACTCAGTACAATCCTACATAGGTAATGGCCTTAGTACCCTACTAATTCCCAAGGCTGTAGCACTCAGTACAATCCTACATAGGTAATGGCCTTAGTACCCTACTAACCCAAGGCTGCAGCACTCAGTACAATCCTACATAGGTAATGGCCTTAGTACCCTACTAATGCCCAAAGCTGCAGCACTCAGTACAATCCTACATAGGTAATGGCCTTAGTACCCTACTAATGCCCAAGGCTGTAGCACTCAGTACAATCCTACATAGGTAATGGCCTTAGTACCCTACTAATGCCCAAAGCTGCAGCACTCAGTACAATCCTACATAGGTAATGGCCTTAGTACCCTACTAATGCCCAAGGCTGCAGCACTCAGTACAATCCTACATAGGTAATGACCTTAGTACCCTACTAATGCCCAAGGCTGCAGCACTCAGTACAATCCTACATAGGTAATGGCCTTAGTACCCTACTAATGCCCAAAGCTGCAGCACTCAGTACAATCCTACATAGGTAATGGCCTTAGTACCCTACTAATGCCCAAGGCTGCAGCACTCAGTACAATCCTACATAGGTAATGGCCTTAGTACCCTACTAATGCCCAAGGCTGCAGCACTCAGTACAATCCTACATAGGTAATGGCCTTAGTACCCTACTAATTCCCAAGGCTGCAGCACTCAGTACAATCCTACATAGGTAATGGCCTTAGTACCCTACTAATGCCCAAGGCTGCAGCACTCAGTACAATCCTACATAGGTAATGGCCTTAGTACCCTACTAATGCCCAAGGCTGCAGCACTCAGTACAATCCTACATAGGTAATGACCTTAGTACCCTACTAATGCCCAAGGCTGCAGCACTCAGTACAATCCTACATAGGTAATGGCCTTAGTACCCTGCTAATTCCCAAGGCTGCAGCACTCAGTACAATCCTACATAGGTAATGGCCTTAGTACCCTACTAATGCCCAAAGCTGCAGCACTCAGTACAATCCTACATAGGTAATGGCCTTAGTACCCTACTAATGCCCAAAGCTGCAGCACTCAGTACAATCCTACATAGGTAATGGCCTTAGTACCCTACTAATGCCCAAAGCTGCAGCACTCAGTACAATCCTACATAGGTAATGGCCTTAGTACCCTACTAATTCCCAAGGCTGCAGCACTCAGTACAATCCTACATAGGAAATGGCCTTAGTACCCTACTAACCCAAGGCTGTAGCACTCAGTACAATCCTACATAGGTAATGACCTTAGTACCCTACTAATGCCCAAAGCTGCAGCACTCAGTACAATCCTACATAGGAAATGGCCTTAGTACCCTACTAACCCAAGGCTGTAGCACTCAGTACAATCCTACATAGGTAATGGCCTTAGTACCCTACTAATGCCCAAGGCTGCATCACTCAGTACAATCCTACATAGGAAATGGCCTTAGTACCCTACTAACCCAAAGCTGCAGCACTCAGAGGCAGTGCAATGCCTGTTAGAGTTCCACTCACCTTCGTACACCAGTTCAGTGCCGTCAGGGCAGGTCGTTCTCCCCCAGCGGATGAACGTGGAAGCTGTGTGTACGCACACGCACACGAGCGCGCGCACGCACACGCACACACACACACACACACACACACACACACACACACACACACACACACTGAGATACTAATTACATACGGAATATATACCATTACAAACTACAGCAATGCTGGCCTATTTAAAGGGGGCTTAATCTTGGAAGAAAAAATCAAATCAAAGCACATACACTCAATAATCATAGGCCCTACCCATTGAAACAAAACCACTATGATTATTACCTAGAAGAACAAACCAGAGCTCCCGCACTTGCGACATGTTAAAGAGAGGAGACAACAATTACTAATAAGTCTAAATATATTATGGTTCTTCTATTCAAAACTCTAGTAAGACCTGTTCTAGAGTATGGAAACCCAGTGTGGTGCCCACACCTAAGAAAGAGTATTGATCTGGTTGAAGGGGTGCAGCAAAGGTTCTCAAAGAAAATTCAGGGCACAAGCAATATGAGTTATCAGGAAAGACTGACGTACTTAAAACTACCAAGCCTAGAATACAGAAGACTTAGAGGTGATCTAATAGAAGTATACAAAATTCTCCGTGTTTTTTATGACTATACTACCACAAAACAATTACTAACTCTGTGTGAGGATGAAAGAACCCGCGGACATACTTTTAAACTAATAAAAAAACTACTAATACTAAATTTGCACAAACCTTTTTCACTAACCGTATTACTAACCCATGGAATAACCTTCCAAACGAAGCAGTAAATGCATCGTCACTAAATGCATTCAAGAACTCATTAGATCGATATTTTCAAAAGACACACGTGCTGCACCCCGTTTGATCATCACATCTCCCCCTTGTTACCTCCCTTGTTAAAAGAGGGGAGACAACAAGGCAGACACGTGCTGCACCCCGTTTGACCCTCATCACATCTCCCCCTTGTTACCTCCCTTGTTAAAAAGAGGGGAGACAACAAGGCAGACACGTGCTGCACCCCGTTTGCCCTCATCACATCTCCCCCTTGTTACCTCCCTTGTTAAAAGAGGGGAGACAACAAGGCAGACACGTGCTGCACCCCGTTTGACCCTCATCACATCTCCCCCTTGTTACCTCCCATGTTAAAAGAGGGGAGACAACAAGGCAGACACGTGCTGCACCCCGTTTGACCCTCATCACATCTCCCCCTTGTTACCTCCCTTGTTAAAAGAGGGGAGACAACAAGGGAGACACGTGCTGCACCCCGTTTGACCCTCATCACATCTCCCCCTTGTTACCTCCCATGTTAAAAGAGGGGAGACAACAAGGGAGACACGTGCTGCACCCCGTTTGACCCTCATCACATCTCCCCCTTGTTACCTCCCATGTTAAAAGAGGGGAGACAACAAGGGAGACACGTGCTGCACCCCGTTTGACCCTCATCACATCTCCCCCTTGTTACCTCCCTTGTTAAAAGAGGGGAGACAACAAGGCAGACACGTGCTGCACCCCGTTTGACCCTCATCACATCTCCCCCTTGTTACCTCCCTTGTTAAAAGAGGGGAGACAACAAGGGAGACACGTGCTGCACCCCGTTTGACCCTCATCACATCTCCCCCTTGTTACCTCCCATGTTAAAAGAGGGGAGACAACAAGGGAGACACGTGCTGCACCCCGTTTGACCCTCATCACATCTCCCCCTTGTTACCTCCCATGTTAAAAGAGGGGAGACAACAAGGGAGACACGTGCTGCACCCCGTTTGACCCTCATCACATCTCCCCCTTGTTACCTCCCATGTTAAAAGAGGGGAGACAACAAGGGAGACACGTGCTGCACCCCGTTTCTCCCTCATCACATCTCCCCCTTGTTACCTCCCTTGTTAAAAGAGGGGAGACAACAAGGGAGACACGTGCTGCACCCCGTTTGACCCTCATCACATCTCCCCCTTGTTACCTCCCATGTTAAAAGAGGGGAGACAACAAGGGAGACACGTGCTGCACCCCGTTTGACCCTCATCACATCTCCCCCTTGTTACCTCCCATGTTAAAAAGAGGGGAGACAACAAGGCAGACACGTGCTGCACCCCGTTTGACCCTCATCACATCTCCCCCTTGTTACCTCCCATGTTAAAAGAGGGGAGACAACAAGGGAGACACGTGCTGCACCCCGTTTCTCCCTCATCACATCTCCCCCTTGTTACCTCCCATGTTCCGGTTAACAAAATACAGCCCGGACAGACAGAAAACAGTCAAGGTCAAAGGTCAAGGTCAAGAGGCTTCTGAATGTCTCCCCGTGCATTCCTTGAGTGATGCCCATAGTCGTAGAGAATATGTATGGTTACATGCATGTACGATCAATGTTTTTTAAAATCTAATAGCCTCAAGGTCAGATGTCACGTTCAAGGTCAAGAGGCTTCAAATATCTGCCACTGCATTCCTTAGGTCATGGTGATCAAGAATATATATGGTTATGTAGTTGTACACTCTATGGTGTTCAAACCACAGCCACTGCTAAAAGGAACAAGATCAAAAGTCAAGGTCACCAATGAAATGAATACTTTGCATTAGATATAACCTTGAACCAGTTTAACTGCCTAAGCCTGTAACTGCAAAAAATGTGAACGATATGACTAAAACACCAATTTGACAATTTCAAGGTCTACATTCTTGTCCTTGACCTGGACCTTCATCGGTAACCAATAATATCATTTGGAATCACCATAAGCCAATGTACCCATATACCAAGTCTGAACATCATAAGTCCAACAATGTCAAATATATGGCAACAAAAAGAGATTTCTGTTTTCAAGGTCAAACGTCATGGTCAAGGTCAGCACGCCAATAATTAATACATGGATTTCTTGTACTCTAGGTGATGCACAACAACGCAAAATTTTAAGCGATTCTGTCAAGCGGTTCCCAAGATTCAGAGTAGAAATTTAGACCAACAAACAGACGCGAGTGATCGCAAGCTGCTCCGCCCATAGTATGTATGCATATATGGGGTGGAGCACACAAAAACCGAGCGTCACCAGACGCGTGACACATTTTCTCCTCCAAAATGGCACATTTTCTGCTCCAGTGACCGTGACCTTTGACCAATGACCTTCATTTTCGATCTTGGCCCAGATATCCTAACTACCAATAAAATAAAAGTTATGTTTTACGTCCTCCCGATCTTAGGAGATCATATGGGACATTCCTAACTACCTATGCGCATGCACAATTTAAGTCTCCTAGGTCTCCCCGTTCAAATGTTGTCAAGTTAACATAGCCAGCCAGCCAGGAACAGTCACAAACTAGAGCGTTAAGATGCTAGACCACCATCTACGGGGCAGCATTTTCGGGTCCAGTGACCTTGACCTTGGTTTTCGAACTTGGTCCAGATATTCTTTGTACCTATCCAAAAGAAAAAAATTAATGTCCTAGGTCCCGGCTTTCAAACGTTATCGTGCCAGGTGCTCGGCAGCATTTTCGGCGCAAATGACCATGGCCTTGACCCCTGCACTATGACCTTCATTTTTTAACTTGGCCTAGATATCTTTAGTACATATCCGCATGCAAAATCTGAGCGTCCTAGGTCATTCCGTTATTGTGCCAGGTGTTCGGCAGAATGTTTGGCTCCAGTGACCTTGACCTTTGACCTTCACTTTTTAATTTGGCCGATATATTCTTAGTACCTATCCACATGCAAAATTTGAGCGTCCTAGGTCCCTCCGTTCAATCGTTATCGTGCCAGGTGCTCGGCAGCATTTTCGGCGCCAGTGACCTTGACCATTGACCTTCATTTTTTAAAACTTGGCTTAGATATCTTTAGTATCTACCCGCATGCAAAATTTGAGCGTCCTAGGTCCCTCCGTTATCGTGCCAGGTGTTCGGCAGCATTTTCGACTCCAATGACCTTGACCTTTGACCTATGACCTTCATTTTCGAACGTGGCCTAGATACTCTTAGTACCTATCCGCATGCAACATCTGAGCGTCTTAGGTCCCTCCGTTCAAACGTTATCATGTTAAGATAGATAGATAGTCAGTCGGAACGGAATCCACTGAAAACGTTACCAGCCGCAATGGAAGAGAGCGGCTGGTAATCACTGAAAACATAATCTGTTTCGTGATTGGTAAAAAGCACACAACAGAAATGAACCCAAACTGATACTACAGTGGAACCTCCCTTATAAGACCTTAAAAAATCATCAAAAATCAGGTCGTTATAAGGGAGGGGTCTTAATAAGGGAGGTAATTTTAATACTAAAGAAGGGCAGTGTCTCAGAGAAGTAGGTCTAATGTGGGAGGGAGTCTTATAATGGGAAGTCTTATAAGGGAGGTTCCACTGTATTAATCTAGAGAGAATAAAAAGAGAGTAAACTTTATTGACGAGGGGGAGGGCGGCGGCTACAGGTGAGTTACTAGGCCTAGTCAAATTAATTTTGAAGGCAGTGAGGGTCGGTTGCTGACGGAGCTCTGTGTTCTCTCGGCTCCCGCACAAGTCTAAGCTGCGTTATGTTTTCTATTGCTGCAGAAAATCATTGACTATACAGCTCTCATTACTAGCCTATTAGTATTGGTCTCAACTTCACTCTGTACAGCTCTCATTACTAGCCTATTAGTATTGGTCTCAACTTCACTCTGTACAGCTCTCATTACTAGCCTATTAGTATTGGTCTCAACTTCACTCTGTACAGCTCTCATTACTATTAGTATTGGTCTCAACTTCACTCTGTACAGCTCTCATTACTATTAGTATTGGTCTCAACTTCACTCTGTACAGCTCTCATTACTATTAGTATTGGTCTCAACTTCACTCTGTACAGCTCTCATTACTATTAGTATTGGTCTCAACTTCACTCTGTACAGCTCTCATTACTATTAGTATTGGACTCAACTTCACTCTGTACAGCTCTCATTACTATTAGTATTGGTCTCAACTTCACTCTGTACAGCTCTCATTACTATTAGTATTGGTCTCAACTTCACTCTGTACAGCTCTCATTACTATTAGTATTGGTCTCAACTTCACTCTGTACAGCTCTCATTACTATTAGTATTGGACTCAACTTCACTCTGTACAGCTCTCATTACTATTAGTATTGGTCTCAACTTCACTCTGTACAGCTCTCATTACTATTAGTATTGGACTCAACTTCACTCTGTACAGCTCTCATTACTATTAGTATTGGTCTCAACTTCACTCTGTACAGCTCTCATTACTATTAGTATTGGTCTCAACTTCACTCTGTACAGCTCTCATTACTATTAGTATTGGACTCAACTTCACTCTGTACAGCTCTCATTACTATTAGTATTGGACTCAACTTCACTCTGTACAGCTCTCATTACTATTAGTATTGGTCTCAACTTCACTCTGTACAGCTCTCATTACTATTAGTATTGGACTCAACTTCACTCTGTACAGCTCTCATTACTATTAGTATTGGTCTCAACTTCACTCTGTACAGCTCTCATTACTATTAGTATTGGACTCAACTTCACTCTGTACAGCTCTCATTACTATTAGTATTGGTCTCAACTTCACTCTGTACAGCTCTCATTACTATTAGTATTGGTCTCAACTTCACTCTGTACAGCTCTCATTACTATTAGTATTGGACTCAACTTCACTCTGTACAGCTCTCATTACTATTAGTATTGGTCTCAACTTCACTCTGTACAGCTCTCATTACTATTAGTATTGGACTCAACTTCACTCTGTACAGCTCTCATTACTATTAGTATTGGTCTCAACTTCACTCTGTACAGCTCTCATTACTATTAGTATTGGACTCAACTTCACTCTGTACATCTCTCATTACTATTAGTATTGGTCTCAACTTCACTCTGTACAGCTCTCATTACTATTAGTATTGGTCTCAACTTCACTCTGTACAGCTCTCATTACTATTAGTATTGGACTCAACATCACTCTGTACAGCTCTCATTACTATTAGTATTGGTCTCAACTTCACTCTGTACAGCTCTCATTACTATTAGTATTGGTCTCAACTTCACTCTGTACAGCTCTCATTACTATTAGTATTGGTCTCAACTTCACTCTGTACAGCTCTCATTACTATTAGTATTGGACTCAACTTCACTCTGTACAGCTCTCATTACTATTAGTATTGGACTCAACATCACTCTGTACAGCTCTCATTACTATTAGTATTGGACTCAACTTCACTCTGTACAGCTCTCATTACTATTAGTATTGGACTCAACATCACTCTGTACAGCTCTCATTACTATTAGTATTGGTCTCAACTTCACTCTGTACAGCTCTCATTACTATTAGTATTGGTCTCAACTTCACTCTGTACAGCTCTCATTACTATTAGTATTGGACTCAACTTCACTCTGTACAGCTCTCATTACTATTAGTATTGGTCTCAACTTCACTCTGTACAGCTCTCATTACTATTAGTATTGGTCTCAACTTCACTCTGTACAGCTCTCATTACTATTAGTATTGGACTCAACTTCACTCTGTACAGCTCTCATTACTATTAGTATTGGACTCAACTTCACTCTGTACAGCTCTCATTACTATTAGTATTGGTCTCAACTTCACTCTGTACAGCTCTCATTACTATTAGTATTGGACTCAACTTCACTCTGTACAGCTCTCATTACTATTAGTATTGGACTCAACTTCACTCTGTACAGCTCTCATTACTATTAGTATTGGTCTCAACTTCACTCTGTACAGCTCTCATTACTATTAGTATTGGTCTCAACTTCACTCTGTACAGCTCTCATTACTATTAGTATTGGTCTCAACTTCACTCTGTACAGCTCTCATTACTATTAGTATTGGACTCAACTTCACTCTGTACAGCTCTCATTACTATTAGTATTGGTCTCAACTTCACTCTGTACAGCTCTCATTACTATTAGTATTGGACTCAACTTCACTCTGTACAGCTCTCATTACTATTAGTATTGGTCTCAACTTCACTCTGTACAGCTCTCATTACTATTAGTATTGGACTCAACTTCACTCTGTACAGCTCTCATTACTATTAGTATTGGTCTCAACTTCACTCTGTACAGCTCTCATTACTATTAGTATTGGTCTCAACTTCACTCTGTACAGCTCTCATTACTATTAGTATTGGACTCAACTTCACTCTGTACAGCTCTCATTACTATTAGTATTGGTCTCAACTTCATACTTCTATCGACGATAAAACCTCAAACCTCTCACACACGGTGAATGTTTCCGTCCAAGACAAAGTTGTCTAAACTGGGCCGACCAGGTAATGCGTAAAGTGTGTGTGTGTGTGTATGTGTGTGTGTGTGTGTGTGTGTGTGTGTGTGGGCGTGTGCGTGTGCGTGTGCGTGTGGTGTGGTGGTGTGTGGTGTGTGTGTGTGTGTGTGTGTGTGTGTGTGTGGGTGGGTGGGTGGGTGGGTTGGGGGGGGGGGTGTCCGCCGAGTTCTAGGGAGCTGCATGATAGGTCGTGGGTTAAGGGGCAGTGGGTTAAAGGTTAAAGGGAAAACAACCGATCCCATGGATCGGGTCTTTACAACAGGGAACAAACTAAGAAGGGCGAACCGTCTCTCTCGCCAGCTGTGATTCAAATGCGGCGCGCGCTACGAAATGTAAAGTTTTACGTCCTCTCGGCCGAAGGCCATATGGGACATGAATGAAAATCCGTTTAACGTCCTCCGGTCTGAAACAGACACATATGGGACATTAGTAGAGATAAAAGATGGTGGGAACGATCCTGGAGGCAATTCCCAGGAGGCAGTGCAACTCCAGGAAAGTCCCGATTTTTTTTAACGATACAGATGTATAATCTATATGGGACATAGCGCTTCCCCTCTTTTATAGTCCGGCCGTGCCTTTAAGGGGCAGTGGGTTAAGGAACCAATTTTCTTATCTTTTCCCCTTGTATAAGGTACATGTTTGGGGTAGGGGGGGGGGGGGGGGGGGGGGGCATGGGTGCAGGAAACCAGGAAACCCTCCTGGATCCGGCTCTGCTAAATGAAATCCTCTTACTTGTTTCAACGTCCGTATCGGCGAACGATGCTGGGACCAGCATCAGCACCAGCCAGGCCGCAGCTTTCAGATCCATCCCGTGAGAAGTATGTGTGGGATAACACACAATGTGCAAGATGAATGGGAACACTGTCTGAGGGTTTGTAAGGAGGGGGAGGGGGGGGGGGGGGGGGGGGGGCAATGTAGGTGACAACTAAAAACCCACTCCCCAGTAAAATTGGGTGTATGTCATTAAATCACACATCTGTTGTTCTGAATTGAATATGCGATATTTCATTTCTGATATCAAGAT
>CM065700.1:49551490-49556490 GCA_017654935.2 Phymorhynchus buccinoides | reverse complement strand
GCTCCATTAATTTGCAGACATGAGATGTGAGCGCTATGGGTCTATAACTATTTACATTATGCATTGGTTTACCTTGCTTTAAAATAGGAACAATAATTGAATCTCTCCATATAGATGGAATATTCCATTCAACCCAGCATTTTTTGATAATTTCATGTAGGAATGTCAAAAAGATTTCTGGTAGATGTATTAGCATTTCATTGGAAATGGCATCTAAACCAACCGATTATGCAGGTAGATGAATCCCATTTTTCATTTCATGGACCTTGTTCCAAATCTTTTTTGTATCCTTATGGTCATTTATTTCATTAAAACAAAACGATGACCAATATTCGCTTTTAGCATTTTCAATAACTCTATTTCTTTGGTTCTTTGCAGTTTTCACAGGAATGCTGCCTTTTACTTTTTTAACCTTTGCATGCATTTTAAACGTGTTCTTATTTGTTTCAACAGCATTTTTACATGATTCTGTCCACCACGCTTTGCCAGTATGTTTAGAAGACCTTGATTGATTAAGTTTAGGAACTGCCTCACTTGCAGCATTCAGAATAGACTTGGTAAAACAACTATGCATAGATTCGATGTCTGTCTTTTCAAAAGTGTTTTCGTCAATTGACTTTAGAATAGATTTAAAGTTAGCCCAGTCAGCTCGCTTATAATTAGATTTGAGGATTTTATCCTTTATATTATTATGTGTAACGTCAAAACCTCCAAGGGAAATAATAATAGGAATGTGATCACTCCCTAAAGTATTATCAAGTAATTGCCACGTGCAGCTAGGCACTACTGATGGAGAAATTAAAGTCAGGTCAATTGCTGATGGTTTGTGGCTGGGAACATCAGGGAGCCTGGTAACATTTCTATCATTTAAGATAAATAGCGGAGAATCTGAAATGTTCTCCACTAAACGATGAGAGCTAACGTTTGAGCATAATTTATCCCAAAATGGGGCGTGTTCGTTAAAATCCCCTGCTATTAACCATTGACCTTTTTTTAGCGTTTATATAACGAATCCAGTCAGAATTGCTATCGATGACCCCTTTAGGAAAATATACTGAAGCTATATTTAAAACTAAAGATTTTTTAAATTTGACACATGCTGTACAAGAATACAAGTCTGTTGTGCCAGTTGGTACAGGTGACTGATTGGATGGTAAAACAATTGATCGTTGATGTAAATGGCGACAGACACTTTCACAGTTTCATCAGTTTCTTGGCAGACTGGTGGATAGAAGAAATGATTTAGTCGTGGTAAGTCTTTTTTTGATACATTTAGAGATTGAAGGATAAGGACCATATAGGTATTACTCTCAAGATGTTGTTGAAGATTTACTAAATTAGTACTAACTGACCGGCAATTCCATTGTAGGATGTTAATATTTGATTTCTTTGCCATACAAGATGTTCTTTATAACATCAAATAAAATGTAGAATATACTTTAAAATTGACAACTAAAACGAAAACATCTAAAACGAACAGTAAAACTAAAACGAAAACAAGTCAATTATTTTCCAAAACACAATGACAACTCAATAGGGATAATGGCGAACTGAAAAAGGGTCATCCACTTTTCCTAACAGAAGACTGCAAAGGTCAAGATGTGCCACCCCCCCCACCTATCTCGGTTAATTCTATTTTTTCCGTTATTGTCTTTCTTACCATACATAAAGCTGTATTTTAGGAACATTTTTAGCTAATAACCTTTTTGGAATACTAGCCCTATCCCTAACCCTAGCCCTAAACCTAACCCTACCTCCCACCCTATAAGACGGAAAAACGCAACGAACCACAACTGTGACAAATCGCGGTGTACTGCAGTACATAGTGGGGGTAGGGTTAGGTTTAGGGCTAGGGTTAGGGCTAGGGCTAGGGTTAGTATTCCAAAAAGGTTATTTGCTAAAAATGTTCCTAAAATACAGCTTTATGTATGGTAAGAAAGGCAAAAACGGAAAAATAGAATTAACCGAGAAATGCAGGGGGGTGGGGGGGGGGTAAAAAGTAGACATCATACACCCATTCTGTTCACTTCATAATATGTAGTAGCCTATATTATATTGAACAACATCCCTTTTCTAATTTTCCTTACACACGCATGCACGTACGCACGCGCGCGCAGAGAGAGAGAGAGAGAGAGAGAGAGAGAGAGAGAGAGAGAGAGAGAGAGAGAGAGAGAGAGAGAGAGAGAGAGAGAAGAGAGAGAGAGGAGAGAGAGAGAGAGAGAGAGAGAGAGTATATGAGTCCGAGAGAGAGAGAGAGAGAGAGAGAGAGAGAGAGACTGAGAGAGAGAGAGAGAGAGAGGAGAGAGAGAGAGAGAGAGAAGAGAGACTGAGAGAGAGAGAGAGAGAGAGAGAGAGAGAGGAGAGAGAGAGAGAGAGAGAGAGAGAGAGAGGGCGAGAGAGAGAGAGAGAGAGAGAGAGAGAGAGAGAGAGAGAGAGAGAGAGAGAGAGAGAGAGAGAGAGAGAGAGAGAGAGAGAGAGAGAGGAGAGAGAGAGAGAGAGAGAGAGAGAGAGAGAGAGAGAGAGAGAGAGAGAGAGAGAGGGGAGAGAGAGAGAGAGAGAAGAAGAAGAAAAAGAAGAAGAAGAAGGAAGAAGAAGAAAAAAAGGTAGTGTTCTCGTTCCGTTACAGACATTATTAAAAACCACACACATACAGATGCTACCTATTGTACATATACAGTTCTAACCTCAGTGCTGAACAGTGACTAATCGTATGTCAGTAGGGTATGTCGGTGAAAGCTACACGCATCGTTATTAACCCTTTCACCGCCAGCCATCTTTGAGCCAAAAAATTTCCCATTAAACTTTACTTGGCTACAGAAAAGATTTCGTCTGCAATATTGTGGGATTTCTCTGTGACACATTTAGAATAGGGTCAATCCTTACTGCCCAAATTTAGAAACACAATATCATTGAATAACAGACTCTGATTTCAAGGGTTTTAATGACATGGGTGTTAAATCATTGTGGTGCAAAAATGCGACATTGGCGGTGAAAGGGTTAAGCATGAGGCTTTGTTTGTATAATCCTCTTTCTAATCCTTTCCCCAAACAATAGCTAAATCTGTTTTGATGTGAAATGCACATGGAAACAGGTGCTGCATCTCTTTACGTTTTGCTTTTGCCTGTCACGCTTTTCTGAAACAATGAATGCTCTCTCTCTCTCTCTCTCTCTCTCTCTCTCTCTCTCTCTCTCTCTCTCTCTCTCCTCTCTCTCTCTCTCTCTCTCTCTCTCTCTCTCTCTCTCTTTCTCTCTGTCTCTGTCTCCGTCTCTCTCTCTCTCTCTCTCTCTTGAGTGGTATGATCGTTTTGAGTTAATGATGGAGGAAGCAATAGGTTATTCTACAGAAATCATTTTACTAGGCGACTTCAATATTGATCTGTCGAAGCCGCAACATAAATGGAAACAAATATATGAGATGTGTCATCTGATTCAGTTAGTAAATTCCCCAACTAGAACAACTTCCCACTCACAAACCCTAATTGACCATAATTATATACGTTACTAACCCAGACAATATCATAGAAACTTCTGTACCTATATTTGGCATTAGCGATCACTTTCCAATATGTGTCACCTGGTCGAAGAAAGGAATCAAGATACCTAGGTGCAACCACAAATGCATTACTTATCGTAACTACAAAAACTTTAATGATGATGACTTCCTATCCGACTTATACCAAACTGATTTCTCTGACACTTATCAGTATAGTGACCCTGACGAAGCACTTCAGGCTTGGTATGGAATTTTTCTCCCCCTCTTTGATAAGCATGCCCCACTTAAAACTAGTCGCGTAAAACTAACTAAAAAACCACAATGGTTAACTAAGGAAATAGACGATGAAATACAAATAAGAGGGGATCTATTACTAACAACTGGTAAGTCTAAAGATTTTAAGAAACAAAGAAATAAAATAACTTCTATGAAACGCACAGCTCGTAAGCAATACTTCAAAGAACTAATTGCGACAAAACAAGATACAAAAGCCATATGGAGTGCAATCAACCAGTTGTCAGGTAAAAGGTCGGTTACCCCCCCTGGAAATGATATATCTGCTGACGAATTTAACAATATTTTTGTATCTGTTGCCCAAAGAACGATCCCCACAGACAAGAAAAAAACTACTGACTTACACTTACTGAAAGACTTTTGCACCTCAAAAAACATACACTCTAAACTTCATATTCCATTCATAAGTGTACACGAAGTATGCAAAGAATTATATGAATTAAAACAGTCTAGTTCCAGGGGATTGGATGGTTTGGACAGTAGAATCCTAAAGATGTCAGCACCGATTATTTCAGAACATATTACATATATTTATAACTTATGCATAGATAAATATTACTTCCAACAAATGTCTAAGGATGCTAAAATACTCCCAATTTACAAATCTGGAGATACAAATGACCCATCAAATTACAGGCCCATATCTTTACTCTCTGCACTGTCTAAGCCTCTTGAGAAGCATATTAAACATAGCCTGATCGCTCATTTTAATAAGTACAATTTATTCCACCCTAATCAAAACGGCTTTCGTGAAAACCATTCCTGTCATACTATGCTTTCAAATGTCATTGACGAATGGCACTTAAACATAAATAACGAATTACTAACTGGTTCTGTATTTGTAGATTTCACTAAGGCCTTTGATACTATTGATCATTCACTTCTCTGTAATAAGCTCTGTGCCTATGGTTTAACTCCCGGCACCATTGAATTCTTATCATCTTTTCTAAACAACAGGAGACAGCTGGTTTTTCAAAACTCCTCAAATTCTACCTTCATGCCTGTCCTATATGGAATCCCCCAAGGCTCTGTTTTAGGCCCCGTTTTATTTTCAATTTATATAAATGACCTTCCATTACATTTACAAAATACCTGTGAACTCTTCGCTGATGACACAACTCTTCATTCTAAACACAAAGACATGAGCCAACTTTGTTCAACCTTACAGAACGACCTTGATAAGCTTACAAATTGGACTAGTGCTAATCATATG
>CM065700.1:49541490-49546490 GCA_017654935.2 Phymorhynchus buccinoides | reverse complement strand
TAAAACTCAATTATATCTACAAAAGAGCAGCTAAAATTATTCTTCCTGACGCAAACCTCACCACATCAGAAAAACAAGCAAAATTAAACATCCTTCCGTTAGATTCACAATTAAAGTACAACAAAGCAATCATCATGTACAAAGTGCATAATGACTTGGTCCCACAATACCTAAAATTATTAGTTACCCCGGCATCACATCGTTATGGTTCCAGCAACTACATTTTGCCAAACACTAGAATTGACAAATACAAATCAAGTTTTGCCTTCTCAGGTTCCTCAATTTGGAATTCCCTTCCCTCTGCCATTCAGTTATGCCCTTCCATCTCACGATACAAAAAGATGGTGCGGGCAAACATAATTTACAGCCCTGCTTAAATCCTGTGTCATTTTGAACGCACACTGTATAACTGTATTGCCTTGTGTACACCTACATGTGATATGCATGGTATATGTCAATTGATTGTTTACATCTCAGTTTTATGCTTTGTTTATTTGTTTGCCTTTAAACTGCTTGTTAAATGTGTTTGGATTGATGTTGCTTTCACCTCCTACTTGTCATCAATTATTTGTTTCACTATGTGGTTGTTTTTTGTTGTTGTTGTTGTTGTTGTTGTTGTTGTTGTTGTTGTTGTTGTTTTTGTTTTTGTAAACAATGTATATGTGTATGAGAGAGAGTCAGAGAGAGAGAGAGAGAGAGAGAGAGAGAGAGAGAGAGAGAGAGAGAGAGAGGAGAGAGAGAGAGAGAGAGAGAAGAGAGAGAGAGAGAGAGAGAGTATACAAATGTTTTTTTTAGTTTCTTAAATTTGTTTTTCTTTTATCCAAGGACAGATTGTAAGAATAGGCATCGCCTAAAATCTTTATCCTTGTCAAATAAAGTTTTCCAGTGTCCAGTGTCCAGTGTCTCTCTCTCCCCCTCTGTTTCTCTCGAGCGCGCAAATTCTATCTTTCTGTCTGTCTGTCTGTGCGAAAGCATCATCATGATGTGTGAGCGCACGCGTGTGTGTATATGTGTGTTGAGAGTGTGTGTGTACAAAACGTGCACATGCATGCGCGCGCGCGCGTGTATGTGTATGTGTGCTGCTCGTCTCTTCCTCAAGAAGAAAAAGTTTGATCATGTTAGCCCTCTTCTCCGTTCTTTGCACTGGCTACCTGTGGCAGACAGAATGGAGTATAAAATAAAGTCTATCCATCAAGCTGCCCCATCTTACCTCTGCGACAATATTGGTCGGCGGTCTTTTGCTGTTTGAGGACCAACCTCCTGGAACAAACTTTCTCTCTCCCAACCGTCAGCGACCGACCCTCTCAGCTTTCAAATCAAACCTCAAAACCCACCTGTTTCCCCGTCATTGAAGCTAATTCTCTCTTTCTCTCCTCTCTCTTACCCGTAGGTCTATTTCTTTAAAAAAAAAAAGTGTGTTTCTGTTATTTTCTTGTTCGTCTTTGTATAGCGTCTTTTGTTTGAATGCGTTGTGGCTGTTTAACGTGTGTGCGCGCTTCGATTTGATTTCTACCAAGATTTAGCGCCGTATAAATACTGTATGATTTGATTTGATGTTGTTTATAGCCCCGTCGACTGCTACGGCCATGTCAGGGCTGTCACCACGTCAACATTTGAGCACATAAGATCATAGTTTACGACCACGTGATAAATACTGTATGTTGTTGTTGTTGTTGTGTGTGTGTGTGTGTGTGTGTGTGTGTGTGTGTGTGTGTGTGTGTGTGTGTTGTTCTTTAATTTAACGTCTTTTCACTTAGAAGTGATATTAGACATGAAAGTGTGTGTGTGAGTGTGTGCGCGTGGGAATGTGCATGTGTATCTGTGTGTGCTTAAAGTGCATATTTATAAGTAACATTAGGGGATGTATGCTTAGTTAAAACAGTTTTTAAAAAAACCCATAATAATAATAATAATAATAATAATAATAATAAGATAAAATAAAAACTCCAGAATTGAACTATTATAAAATAAAAATGCAAACATTCTATCAACAAAAACCCAACAGCAATCATAGAAACGAGCCAAATGGACTTAACATTAAAGTTTGTACAAAATTCAAAAGAGATACGGCATCTTGGAATATACATTTGGATTCATCTTTTCTGAATTCTGAAAGGGCCGATTCAAAATAAGGGCAATAATATAGAATGTGTGTTGTTGTACAATTATCAATAGCACCGCATACACATTGAAGATTTTTTGTGAATTTAGTTTTAAAAGCATTTAGCTTAAGTCTATAAAGTAGTGAAACAAACTTTTTAAGGCGTCTTGGATGTTTGTTTACATTTCTATTAAGAAATACATAATTTACTAAGGAATCTCTTTTCTGAGACTTCCATGATCGGGAGTTTAAACAACACTTTATGGAAGATTCAGGTTTATGTATTTTGTGAAGCATGGATTCTTTGTAGATTTTATCAAAATGTTCAAAAGAAGCTCTTTGTAAGAGAGAATAGCCTTCTTGCAAACTCCAGGGAATGTGAATATCCGTAGAATTAGCAGATTTGTTTGCCCCTGCCCGAGCAGTACGATCAGCCCATTCATTTCCAGAAATCGAACAATGAGATGGGATCCAACAAAAGTCAACTGTGATGCCTCTTAATATAAGAATATGGATAAGTATTCTAATTTCTGTAATGATTTCAGCCCTGGTTTTTGGACTTGTTGATTCTAAAGCTTGAAGAACAGATTTAGAATCTACACAAAAAAGAACACTGTAGAAGTTAAATGGAACATCTATAACATACTGACTAGCCATTAAAATTGCTACTAATTCAGCTGTGAAAATGGAGAAGTCTTTACCAAGATAAAAAGATTTTTCGATTTTTAAAGTGGGAATGACAAATCCACAGCCTGCATTATTGTCTAGTAAAGAACCGTCAGTAAACATTTTGAAATGATTGGGATAACAATTGTTGATATGAGATTTAGCCTCACAGGCAAGAATGTTAATGTTATCATTTTTAGATATAGTTGTGTAGTTATAATCAAATTTTGCCTTGCAAAGCTCCCAGTTTGGAATGGGACTTACTGGAAAACGCACAGCCAAGTTCTTTTGATTTACACCTGATTTTGTCAACAGTTTAGAAGAAAATGTTAATATAGTTTTATTAGAACGAATATGCGTATATGCGTCTAGCACGTTTAGGAAAATGGATGTCAGACCTTATACCGAGTTCCGTTTGATTTGAATTTTGAACTGTAGAGCATCTTAAAATGTATTTAGCACACGCTAATTTGCGATGATCTTCAAGAGGTAAAACACCTGCTTCATGGTAAGTTCCTAAGATCGAACCATGAAAGGGAACGCCAAGGGCTAATCTAAATGCCTTACAATCTATGCTTTGAAGTTTTTTCAGGAAGTATTTGGGGGCATTAAAAAAGACCTCTTGTGCATATGATAATTTAGATCTAACTAATGCGGAAGACAAATGAATTAAGGTTTGTGTGTCTTGGCCCCAACTTTGTTTACTAATTACTTTAAGAAGATTAAGTGATTTTCTTGCTTGATTTATAGCATGTTCCAAATGTAGATTCCAAGAAAACTTAGATGTAATATATACTTCAAGAAATGTAATATCTGTAGCATAATTTAGTGTGATGTTATTTACTTTAAAGGGGAGAGCCTTATGAACAGATCCTCCTGCATCAAATAGCATCATATGGGATTTTTCAGGAGAAAGACATAAACCGTTGTCAGACATAAAATTAGCAATGTTATCCAGATCTTTTTGATATATTCTTCTAATATAGGAAAGAGCCCCCCCAAAACCCAACCCACGAAAAAAAAAAAAGAAAAAAAGAAGAAAACACCCCCCCCACACCCCCCCCCCCCCCCCAAAAAAAAACACAAAAACCCCCCCCCCCCCCCCCCCCCCCACAACACCACCCCCCCCAAAAAAAAAAAAAAACACCCCCCCCACAAAAAAAAAAAAAAAACCAAACAAAAACAAAAAACCCAACACACAATTTAAATACCTTTTTGATGTTTTGTTTTTCAAAGTAGCATTCATCCATAAACAAATATCGTCTGCGTATTGAATTAAGTTACTATTTTTTGAAATATATTTTGGTAGATCATGAGTTAAGATGTTAAAAAGGAGAGGCGCAATTACAGAGCCTTGAGGGGTACCCATGTCAAGGAACCTCTTTGAGTAAACAAATATCGTCTGCGTATTGAATGAAGTTACTATTTTTTGAAATATATTTTGGTAGATCATGAGTTAAGATGTTAAAAAGGAGAGGCGCAATTACAGAGCCTTGAGGGGTACCCATGTCAAGGAGCCTCTTTGAGGAATATGTATTACCAATTCTTGTTTGTATACTTCTGTTGGCCAGAAATGTTTTAATATAGCTATAGATATGACCAGAGAGACCAATAGTTTTGAGCTTATATAGTAGTCGTTCATGCCAAACTTGATCATACGCTTTGTTAATATCAAAAAATGTGGCGAGAACATTTTGTCTTCTAGCAAATTGACGTTTTACTTGCGTTGTTAGCTTTACTAAGTGATCAATAGTTGATCTACCTTTCCTAAAACCAGCCTGATTAACAGGAATAATACCACGTTTTTCACAGTAGTATGACGCTCTATTTAAGACAATTAGCTCCATTAATTTGCAAACATGAGATGTGAGCGCTATGGGTCGATAACTATTTACATTATGCATTGGTTTACCTTGCTTTAAAATAGGAACAATAATTGAATCTCTCCATATAGATGGAATATCCCCTTCAACCCAGCATTTTTTGATAATTTCATGAAGGAATGTCAAAAAGTTTTCTGGTAGGGGAAGACGGGGTAAAAAAAAAAGCGCATGGGCGGGTAAGAAGCCCACCCCAATTATCTCATGAAATAAAGAAAATGTCAGTCAAATTTGCCCATGAGACGAATGCTAGACATTTAACGCTCGTCTCATGGGCAAAAATGAGACTGAAATTTGCTTCATTTCATGAGATAATTGGGTGGGCTTCTTACCCGCCCATGCGCTTTTTACCC
>CM065700.1:49526490-49536490 GCA_017654935.2 Phymorhynchus buccinoides | reverse complement strand
CTCTCCAAGATGTCTCTCTTTCTCTCTGTCTCTGTCTCTCTCTGTCTCTGTCTGTCTGTCTCTCTCTCTCTCTCTCTCTCTCTCTCTCTCTCTCTCTCTCTCTCTCTCTCTCTCTCTCTCTCTCTCTCTCTCTCTCTCCATGGGATCATAATTATCTTCAGTTTAAAGGGAACCAACTTGTTGATGATGTCCTAACTCTCCTCTAAAGTGGACGCGTTTACCTCCCTTCATTGTCTGCCTTTTACTTACAAGTGTCACTGCAAGTCACTGGCAAGAGAGAGAGAGAGAGAGAGAGGCAGAGAAAGAGAGAGAGAGAGAGAGAGAGAGAGAGAGAGAGAGAGAGAGAGAGAGAGAGAGAGAGAGAGAGAGAGGAGAGAGAGAGAGAGAGAAGAGGAGAGAGAAGAGAGAGAGGAGAGAGAGAGAGAGAGAGAGAGAGAGAGAGAGAGAGAGAGAGAGAGAGAGAGAGAGAGAAACTTGTCAGGCCAGGTGTGGGAGAGATGCCTCAATTTTTGTGTCTAGCCATTACAATCACACACGTGTGTGTGTGTGTGTGTGTGTGTGTGTGTGTGTGTGTGTGTGTGTGTGTGTGTGTGTGTGTGTGTGTGTGTGTGTGTGTGTGTGTGTGTGTGTGTGTGTGTGTGTGTGTGTGTGTGTGTGTGTGTGTGTGTGTGTCACTGTGTGTGTGTGTGTGTGTGTGTGTGTGTGTGTGTGTGTGTGTGTGTGTGTGTGTGTGTGTGTGTGTGTGTGTGTGTGTGTGTGTGTGTGTGTGTGTGCGTGCGTGTGTGTGTGCGTGTGTGCGTGTGCGTGCGTGCGTACATACGTACATGCTTGCGTGCATGTGTGCGTGCGTGCGTGTGTGTGTGTGTGTGTGCGCGCGCGTGCGTGTGTGTGTGTGTTCAAGTTCAAGTTCAAGTATACTTTGATATATCTAAAAGAGAAATTCAGGTTAGGTGCAACCACTTTATAGAGATACAACATAACTGAAAGAACATTAATCAAACATGTGAAACGAAATTATACCAACCAAATAATTCTTATTATTGTGTGAGTGGTGGTATATTCAGTGCTTTGAAGTAGATCTGCTAATGGAACGTCTGTGTGTCTGCGTATATAGGCATGTTCACACATTTGTGCCCTTGATATTTTAGGTAGAAAGTATATATTTTTTTAAAATGCTGGCATTTCACCTATGCTCCCAATTTTTCTACCTCTATGATCTCCGCCCCCCCCTTCCCCCTCCACTTCCAATCTATCCCTCTTATCCACTTTATTCCGACACTCTTTACCCCCACCACCTCCCCCCTCCCCCCTCCCTACCCCATATCCTCCATCCCTATCCTTTCTCATTGGATGCAAAATGCGAGGGGTATTTACCCCCACAGTATTATCACAAACGTTCCGAAGAGGACTGCTAGGGGGACATTTTTTCATCCCTCTACTGTACGCCGTGTACCAGTAACGCCTAGTAACGGTAACGCCTAGTCACGGTAATGCCAAGTACTGGTAACGCAGAGTACAGCAAATTTGAAGCGATTTGGTAAAGAAACGGTGGAGTTATAAGGCCCCGTTTCCCGTTGGCGCTGCTCTGAGAGTGATGCGCTCTCCCTAGTAACGGTAACGCCTAGTAACGGTAACGCCAAGTACTGGTAACGCTGAGTACAGCAAATTTGAAGCGATTCGGTTAAGAAACGGCAGAGTTATAAGGCCCCGTTTCCCACGCTGCTCTGAGAGTGACGCGCTCTCCCGATTTTCTTCAAATTTGCTGCCAGGCTTTGCCCCGGTAAGCCTGACAGCAAATTTGACACGATTCGGTTGAAATCCGGCGGAGTTATAAGGCCCATTTTGCATCATGCTGCTGTTATGCGCCTAAGTAATCGATTTACTTCCGGTTTGGCACAACGATAGTCACCGTCCCCAGTCATCTATCCGCCAAATTCGAAGGCAATCGGCCCAGAAACGCCGGAGATACGGGCGCCGATGCGCGTTTCGCGCATTTGCAATCGCCCCGTGAGGGCTCACAGCAAATTTGAAGCGATTCGGTCGAAAAACGGCGGAGTTATTAAGGCCCGTTTTCGTGTTTCAGACACACACCACACACACACACACACACACACAGACACACACACGGACCGTTGGCTTTTTACTATATGATTATTTCGTTATAGGCAAATGCCCCTTGAAATAGGAAACTAAAACGTAAAGCTGAGTAAACCCCTCCACCAATCTCCCCCATCTCTAGTTATTTTTAACCCCCCTCCCCCTTTCCCCCCCTCCTCCCCCCCCCCCCCCCCCCCCCCCCCCCCCCCCCCCCCCCCCCCCCCCCCCCCCCCCCCCCCCCCCCCCCCCCCCAACTAGTGAACTGCTCATTTAGTTTTGGAGGGTGGTTGTGGTTGTGGGTGTATCTTTCAGTCTGTCATATGGCTGTTTCTGAATAGCCTGACCTACCTTCTACCTTTGAAAGAATTGTAAATGTGAAAGGTAATCCTGTCTTTTAGTGTAAGCATTCATGCATGTTCCTGTAGATATACGTATATTGGCATGATAAGTAGGAAAAAGCAAAATTTGAGCGTTCTAGGTCTCCCCGTTCAAACGTTATGGAGCCAGGTGCTTGGCAGCCTTTTCGGCTCCAGTGACTTTGACCTTTTCTTCTTTTTCTTGTTCTGCTTTCCCAGGCCATATGGCCATAATGGGTAAGATACGTATGTGTTCGGTTTTCAGTTTTCACTGGTCTCCCCGCTGCGTACGGCCGACACATTCCGATTTCGGAGGAGCTCAAAGGAGAAACATTATTTGGAAGATGTTTTGAAAAAAGGCAGGAGAATGGGCCGATAAGTCAGAAAGATATCAGATGGCAGAAAGCTGTCGTCGTCATTAGCAGGGCGCTTAGTTGTATGGTGTCCCATGAATGTGAGCTCAGAACAAGCACCATTGAACTCCCCTGAAGGGACTCAGCAGCAGTGCAGTGTCTCCTCTGGTGGTTGCCTATTGACGACAGAACACTGGATGCAGGTCACAGTGTCGGGGCTGCGATTTGACAAACCAGGGTGTGGTTGTGATATCGTATTGAATAACGTGGTCGTCCGTCCCAGAAAATGTGATGGTGAAAAATAGCTTACTTTTTTTATTATTATTTTTTTACTATACTAAACAAAAAACACAAACGCCCATCATATCTTTCGAAATTTGAAGTGAATTGCTCACTTTTTATCAGGCCATATCTATGGTTGTGACACAAGAATTACATGTACGTAAATTTAAAAAAAAATTCTTATTTTCTCTGACTAAGCAGATTTCAATTTAAGTTATTTGGACAAAAGTTTGTATTGATATCGTTGCGTAGAGGTGCTGTGCCACAGCAGAGCGCTCTGTCTGTACAAAACTGCCCAGGTTCTGTAACACACAGTGAGTGGTTTGAGCGATGATGTTTCCTGACGGGAGCTGAAAGGCTGCTGACCCATAGGATGACCCACTACCTGTGTGTGTCTGTGTCCTCCTCGCCATACAGGCCCAGCCACACTGCGTACGATTTGACCACAATGGGATACGATTGTGACGATGTCTGTGAGACACGATTCACGTGAAATACTTCCCTCTACAAATAATTCGGTAATGCACGAATCGAACAAAATGTCCGATACAAACAATAAGATACGTTATCACATTCGTGTACTCAAGACTACAAATATAGTGAACGTAACTGGTAGGATTTTATCAGATTGATTTAGACAGTATAATTTCAGGTCAGTCATGCCGTACAGATGTCAAAATCGGATGGTAGTGAATTGGAATGGTGTGCAGTGTGGAGGGGAGCCAGCCAGGCGGAGCGGGCAGAAGAGAAGACTGGAAAGACAGCGGAAGGACAAACGAGTGTCTGCCTTGATCCCACCTCGGGTTTCTCCGCTCTTTGTGCTCCTTCCTTCTTCGCGGGGGTCTTCCTCTGAAAGATGTCATCAGCTCCCTAGGTGGTCAGGCCAACAAGGCCGCAACAATACACACTGTATATCTCGGGTCCATTTATTAACAAGTAGTTCTTGCGTAGGGTTCTGGGGAGCCAGCTATATACAAATGGTTAGCAGCAATATCAGCTGTCTCTTGTACCTTTGGAAATGCTGCTTGTATGCTTTCTGTATTCAAAATAGTACACTTTACTCAATTTAACATTTTGATGTAACAAGAAAGCAAGTAACTCAATGCTTCTTGTCACAAGCACCCTAAAAAAATTAATCGCGCACAGTTGTCATTGTTTATGCTCAAACTATGAGTATTTTGCTTATTTGTTTATGAAAGAAGTTAGCAAGCATTATTATTCATCGTCAATTTCTGTCTCTGGTCACCTGTGTGTGTGAAAGGAATGCTGATTGTGCATCCGTGACCCTTCGCTCAGAAGGCAACGCAGTTTGCTGTCCTATTTATGGAGTAAGCTTGTATGTATCTTCGTCCGACTTGTGCCTCCAATTCTCAGCTTTCGTCTCCAATGCAATAATATTGTTGGTCTGCTTTTAGGCATATCATTGAAGACTATATGCACTTGCACAAGTGCATAAAGATGTACTACTACTACTACTACTACTACTACTACTACTACTACTACTACTACTACTACTACTAACTACTACTACTACTACTACTAACTAACTAATAATAATAATAGATAATAATAATAATAATATAATAATAATAATAATAATAATAATAATGAGGAACATTTACATAGCGCCCATCCTACTAAGTAAGCAACAGGGCGCTTTGCACATAAGAATATTGAAAGATAGAATACAAAACATGAAACAGAAATCCGATAGCATAGCAAGTGCAGATAACAATCGACATACCACTGTCGTTTTGCCTATATGATTATATAATAAGTCACACACAAAATGTTATGTGGGTGGCTGGGTAAAAGTATGATGAGCAGCCTCTACGTGAGAGGTTAAAGTATATGAGAACAAAGAAGAGAGTAATGATAATTATGTGAACACTTGTTGATGTTGGTTAGGAATGGAAGGAAATCCTTCGACCTCTGCTAATGAGGAACAGGGTGAAATATCCAAACTGACGCTAAACAGGCCCAGTGAGAGAGACAATAACAATCCACGCACTCTAGGTAAATGTGAATTTAACAACAACAAAAGGGGGAGGGGGTAGGGGGTAATGGCCGAAATACACATTGTTATTTTTCATTCTTTCCCTTTGGCAACACTATTACGCTAGTAATGATATTACCACTTTATGATTGTGTTGCCTTTGGGAAAGAGTGAATAGTAACAACGTGTGTTTCGACCTTAACCTCTTTTGATATGGCATCTGGCTCTATATTCTGTTGATGTTGGCGAAACAGATGTCAGTGTAAAGAGTGAATAGTAACAACGTGTGTTTCGACCTTAACCTCTTTTGGTATGGCAGCTGGCTCTATATTCTGTTGATGTTGGCAAAACAGATGTCAGTGTAAAGAGTGAATAGTAACAACGTGTGTTTCGACCTTAACCTCTTTTGATATGGCAGCTGGCTCTATATTCTGTTGATGTTGGCGAAACAGATGTCAGTGTAAAGCTATGATCTGACATGCATTATCCAGCAAAACATGCTGTTTCCTGACAACCTGATGAATGGCTGATCAACTGACCTTGGGGGCCAGGCCTGCATGACCCGTAAGGCAGACAGAGCATGAACCCCGCTGGTGCCTGGGCGGCCCCTGGACCCACAGTTTACTGACCTTGGGGGCCAGGCCAGGATGACCCGTAAGGCAGACAGAGCATGAACCCCGCTGGTGCCTGGGCGGCCCCTGGACCCACAGTTTACTGACCTTGGAGGCCAGGCCAGGATGACCCGTAAGGCAGACAGAGCATGAACCCCGCTGGTGCCTGGGCGGCCCCTGGACCCACAGTTTACTGACCTTGGGGGCCAGGCCAGGATGACCCGTAAGGCAGACAGAGCATGAACCCCGCTGGTGCCTGGGCGGCCCCTGGACCCACAGTTTACTGACCTTGGAGGCCAGGCCAGGATGACCCGTAAGGCAGACAGAGCATGAACCCCGCTGCTGCCTGGGCGGCCCCTGGACCCACAGTTTACTGACCTTGGAGGCCAGCCAGGATGACCCGTAAGGCAGACAGAGCATGAACCCCGCTGGTGCCTGGGCGGCCCCTGGACCCACAGTTTACTGACCTTGGAGGCCAGCCGGGATGACCCGTAAGGCAGACAGAGCATGAACCCCGCTGGTGCCTGGGCGGCCCCTGGACCCACAGTTTACTGACCTTGGAGGCCAGAAAAAACCAGGATGACCCGTAAGGCAGACAGAGCATGAACCCCGCTGGTGCCTGGGCGCCCCCTGGACCCACAGTTTACTGACCTTGGAGGCCAGCCGGGATGACCCGTAAGGCAGACAGAACATGAACCCCGCTGGTGCCTGGGCGGCCCCTGGACCCACAGTTTACTGACCTTGGAGGCCAGCCGGGATGACCCGTAAGGCAGACATAACATGAACCCCGCTGGTGCCTGGGCGGCCCCTGGACCCCTGCCTTTCAGTATGTTCATTTAGGGGAGTTGCACCCGTGTAATAGACGATTTTCAGAAAAAACCTAGGGGAGACCACTTCGTGAAAATTTGAGTTGTTTACCTTCATTACTCTGTCAAATACCATTTAACTATGCAACAATGGCGTCGAAGCTTGATACCGCAGGATGCGAGCCAGCGACTTGCCAATTTTTTTTATAGAAAAATTAGGGGTGGCCAGTGGCCACAAACTGATAGAACTTGCAAAATGTGATATAAAAATATAAATGACAAATTTTAGAATGACGCACGGTGTTCTAAGTGCTGTATGTCTGCTCAAACACACGAGGCAAGAGCTGATGGTAGAGTAGCTTCCCCTGTTTGACCGATTGAACTAGGCGAGCTCACTCCCACACACCATGAAATTACTCCCCTTAATTATTTCCAAACAATTCCTATTGTGATTAGTCCACAAGCTGCTGTCATCTGTCGCGTCATTTTGTTTGCTATCCTTTCCCTTCCTTCCTCCCAGGCGTTATTTCCCTTCCTTCCTCCCAGGCGTTATTTCCCTTCCTTCCTCCCAGGCGTTATTTCCCTTCCTTCCTCCCAGGCGTTATTTCCCTTCCTTCCTCCCAGGCGTTATTTCCCTTCCTTCCTCCCAGGCGTTATTTCCCTTCCTTCCTCCCAGGCGTTATTTCCCTTCCTTCCTCCCAGGCGTTATTTCCCTTCCTTCCTCCCAGGCGTTATTTCCCTTCCTTCCTCCCAGGCGTTATTTCCCTTCCTTCCTCCCAGGCGTTATTTCCCTTCCTTCCTCCCAGGCGTTATTTCCCTTCCTTCCTCCCAGGCGTTATTTCCCTTCCTTCCTCCCAGGCGTTATTTCCCTTCCTTCCTCCCAGGCGTTATTTCCCTTCCTTCCTCCCAGGCGTTATTTCCCTTCCTTCCTCCCAGGCGTTATTTCCCTTCCTTCCTCCCAGGCGTTATTTCCCTTCCTTCCTCCCAGGCGTTATTTCCCTTCCTTCCTCCCAGGCGTTATTTCCCTTCCTTCCTCCCAGGCGTTATTTCCCTTCCTTCCTCCCAGGCGTTATTTCCCTTCCTTCCTCCCAGGCGTTATTTCCCTTCCTTCCTCCCAGGCGTTATTTCCCTTCCTTCCTCCCAGGCGTTATTTCCCTTCCTTCCTCCCAGGCGTTATTTCCCTTCCTTCCTCCCAGGCGTTATTTCCCTTCCTTCCTCCCAGGCGTTATTTCCCTTCCTTCCTCCCAGGCGTTATTTCCCTTCCTTCCTCCCAGGCGTTATTTCCCTTCCTTCCTCCCAGGCGTTATTTCCCTTCCTTCCTCCCAGGCGTTATTTCCCTTCCTTCCTCCCAGGCGTTATTTCCCTTCCTTCCTCCCAGGCGTTATTTCCCTTCCTTCCTCCCAGGCGTTATTTCCCTTCCTTCCTCCCAGGCGTTATTTCCCTTCCTTCCTCCCAGGCGTTATTTCCCTTCCTTCCTCCCAGGCGTTATTTCCCTTCCTTCCTCCCAGGCGTTATTTCCCTTCCTTCCTCCCAGGCGTTATTTCCCTTCCTTCCTCCCAGGCGTTATTTCCCTTCCTTCCTCCCAGGCGTTATTTCCCTTCCTTCCTCCCAGGCGTTATTTCCCTTCCTTCCTCCCAGGCGTTATTTCCCTTCCTTCCTCCCAGGCGTTATTTCCCTTCCTTCCTCCCAGGCGTTATTTCCCTTCCTTCCTCCCAGGCGTTATTTCCCTTCCTTCCTCCCAGGCGTTATTTCCCTTCCTTCCTCCCAGGCGTTATTTCCCTTCCTTCCTCCCAGGCGTTATTTCCCTTCCTTCCTCCCAGGCGTTATTTCCCTTCCTTCCTCCCAGGCGTTATTTCCCTTCCTTCCTCCCAGGCGTTATTTCCCTTCCTTCCTCCCAGGCGTTATTTCCCTTCCTTCCTCCCAGGCGTTATTTCCCTTCCTTCCTCCCAGGCGTTATTTCCCTTCCTTCCTCCCAGGCGTTATTTCCCTTCCTTCCTCCCAGGCGTTATTTCCCTTCCTTCCTCCCAGGCGTTATTTCCCTTCCTTCCTCCCAGGCGTTATTTCCCTTCCTTCCTCCCAGGCGTTATTTCCCTTCCTTCCTCCCAGGCGTTATTTCCCTTCCTTCCTCCCAGGCGTTATTTCCCTTCCTTCCTCCCAGGCGTTATTTCCCTTCCTTCCTATCCAGGCGTCATAAACGTGAAGAATCCTAATGGAGGGGAGAGCACTCTGCTTGTTGCTCCCACCACTAGTCTGTCCACTTCCAGTCTTAGTAGCAGTGCATCTGCACCCATTCCCATCACCATGGTGGAGAGTAAACTCATTCGCTTTTTCATTTGCACTTCTCAGTGCTGTGCTTTTTTCTTCTGTTCCTTTGTCTGTTTTTTTTTTTAACCCTTTCGCCGCCAGACATTTTTTAGCCAAAAAATACCATTAAACTTAACTGGGAACAGAAAACAAATTCTGCAATATTGGGAATTCCTCTGTGACATGTATAACATTAGGCCTATCCTTACCTCCCGAAATTAAGAAAATAGGGTCTTCGGATAACAGGCCCTGATTTGATGCCTTTTAGTGACATGGGTGTTAAACCATTGTGGTGCATAAATGCGACATTGGCGGTGAAAGGATTTCCTTGTTGGAATACCAGTGAAATTCCATCAACGGCTTTGTCACGTTCTCTGAAAAGGAAGAAGACAGGGACGCCCAACCTGGGAGGACCGTACGTTCAAAATACACGTTGCTATTTTTCGCTCTTTCCCCATGGCAACACAGTGATACGCGAGTAATAATATGACTTGCACATCATGGGGAAAGAGCGAAAATAGCAACGTGCATTTTGACCCTTAGGGTCCATGGTTGAGTGCAGCGGGCAACACCTTTCTTAAGCCTCTTGTCTTGTCCCTGTGATGAAGTCTTCCTTCTCTGACATCACTGCGAACCACCGGTCAGTCACGGTTTCTTTGGGTGGTGTGGGTGGGGGGGGGGGGGAGGGGGGGGAGGGGGGGGGAGGGGGGGGGGGGGGGGGGGCTGTCGTTTTACTCTTGGCCTTTTATTGTTGATGTCCCCTTTGGTACAAAATAAGCATACAGGGGATCATCCAGCACAGGAAGCTGTTGGGATCAAGGGGAGATGATTTATGGTTTCGCTTCCGGCTTCAACAATATGGGTCAGCTTCTTTTCTTTCTTTCTTTCTGGGCGATACTAGTAACTATGGTTTGAGAGTACTTTACTTACTGGACACTAATTCTTGTTTTATCTCTCCTTATCACGTCATTTCCTCCACCCCACCCCCTACCCCCATATTCTTGTAGGCGCCATTCTCCTCCTACCCATTCCCTCTTCTACAGGCAGGTATAAAAACAGACGTGTATGAAGGTGTGCTACTATAACCACCTAGTACAAATATCAGTAGCTAGATGGTACGAATTACATAACAGGTCTTGTAATTCGTACCCTTTGAAGAAAACAATCTTATTAATCCCAAAGCATGAACTTCTTG
>CM065700.1:49493990-49518990 GCA_017654935.2 Phymorhynchus buccinoides | reverse complement strand
TCACGTTTTCTTCTGAAGATGGGATTTGTTAAAGAGAAAAGGGTATTTTTGTAGTTATTGTCCCCAGCCTGGGGTAGCTGTTGGCCCTTCAGCCCATCCCTACCCCGCGCCGGTTGTCCAGCAGGTGACAGCCAGAAGGCACCGGGACCACGCGAATCATACACACTGATACTGTCGTTTTAGTCACTATATGTGGGCTCCCCGTACACCAACCTGACGAAATATCTGCAGTTGTGTATCAGACATTTTATGTCATTCCTGTTTTGGGGACTCACATGAGTATGGTGAACGAAAACAGTGGCATTATTTTCAGACGGAAGTATTTCACGTGACTCATGCCTCACATGCACCGTCACACTGGGATCGTATCGTGTGCAGTGTGGCGGCCCTTCAATCTCTCCCCACCTCCCACCCCTTCTCAAATTTCAAGATAACTTACCCTATTAGAATCTTGAGTCTAATGTCTTCATATTCTGCGCATTTCTGCAAGTAATTAGCGACTTAGTGGGATTTTTCCCCCGCCAGGGGGCATGACGCTCGAGAGGGGCTAATCACGCTATATTCTTAGTTGGGCGTAGTGAGAGAGAGAGAGAGGGTTGGACTCCTCCCTATCCCTCTCTCTCTCTTTATTCCCAACTAAGAATATAGCGTGATAAGCCCCTCTCGAGGGTCATGCCCCCTGGCGGGAAAAAAATCCCACTAAGTCGCCCATTGGGAACCCTTTTTGTGCGCAGTGTATGGTGTTTGGTGTTCAATGGTGAGGATGTAGTGTACTCTACTCCCAGCCGTCAGTCACATAGTCAGGGCCTCCAGCCGAGGGGATCACGAGGGGCTTAGCACGCCAAAACCACCCACGAACTCCGTATGTGGGTGTCTGTGTTGTGAAGAGCACTATAGCAGTGTCAGGCCTCATCCCCCGATGGTCGGACAGTTATCAGGGACTAGCTGGGTGTTTGGGCTGCTTTTGAAGTGCTGGGTGTTTGGGCTGCTTTTGAAGTGCTGGGTGTTTGGGCTGCTTTTGAAGTGCTGGAGTGGAACGTGTGATTGTGGATTGACTGTCGTTGGCAAAACACCCGTTGTCAGTGCTACAACGGATGTTTTTTCTTCTGTAACTCGTGTTTTTAATTTTTTTAAATCAGTTTTTGTGTTGTAATTTTAAGGACTTGTCACCTTGGCAGATTATTTTGCTCATGGTGTGGTATGCTTCTTTTAAAAAAAAGTTATATTATTGATTTATTTTTGAAACATTTTCTGTGGTTGTTAAAAAGATGATATTTGCTACAAGAAGAAGAAGAAGAAGAAGAAGAAGAAGAAGAAGAGGTTATGTATACGGCAAGCTGGTTTCCACCATTTCTTGGCGTTAGCGCGTGCTCTGTAAATGTTGGTATTATACATAATGTTTTGAACCCTCGTCGATTTAGTCAAGGTGGTTAAGCACTCTTGTTTGTTCAATAATGGGGGATTTTAAACCTAAGTCTTTGCTAGTCATGCCCGCCCATCTTTTGAAGCTTTTGTGTGAGGATTTTGAAGTCAGTCTTTGTCATGCTGTTTGGATGGTTACACACTGTGTGTATTACTTCGGGTGATCTGGGTTCAAATCCCTCCTCGTTCTGTTTGTCGCACCCAGCCATGTTTGTCAGCTTTTCTCTGTGTAGTTTGTAGCAGTTTGCCCGCCTTCTCATTCCCTGCTGACTTTGGAGACGGTTGTTTGAATGGTTAAGCGCTCTGTGGTTTAAATAATCTGGTGCCGTAGTCACGAGTGAATCTTGAACAGTTAACACGGGCAGTTACATGTGAATCAGAAGAAAGTGCCGAAAGGATTGTCTGTTTCTTCTACATTACATGTTGCTCCCCGTGGTAACTGTTTAAGACGCACGCATGGTTACGGCACCAAGAGATTAGAGGTTTGAAATCCCTGGGGTTGTTTTTTTGCGATGCTCCCAGCCCGGGGCAGGGGTGGATGCCTCGTGCCTCCATACGGGGAGCTGGACGACCCCGCCCTCTCCACGAGTTTCTCCCCGTGGGGATACCGGGGGGATCTTTCGTAAAAAAATGGTTCCCCCACCTTCTGGCAGTTATGTGCTTGCAACTTCCTCTAATCTGCCACTCTCTTTGACTGTCTTTTCCCTTTGCTTTCTATCGATCATCTACTATGTTTCTGACTTATTGGCCCATTCTCCTGTCTTTTCCCTTTGCTTTCTATCGATCATCTACTATCTTTCTGACTTATTGGCCCATTCTCCTGTCTTTTCCCTTTGCTTTCTATCTATCATCTACTATCTTTCTGACTTATTGGCCCATTCTCTTGGCTTTTTCCCCCAAACAAATCTTCCAAATAAGTTTTTCTCCTTTGAGCTCCTCCGAAATCGGAATGTGTTGGCTGTACGCAGCGGGGAGACCAGTGAAAACTGAAAACGGACATAAACGTACTTTATCCATTATAGCCATATGGCCTGGGAACGCAGAATAATAATAATAATAATAATAAGCTCCCAACCATCTTTTGGCGTCATGTAAAGGGATTGTTAGTTGTTACTGATTTACTCAAGCGAAACTCCAGTTTGGAACTTTGTTATTTGTCCTGTGTTCGCATCGTTGTAAAGAGCTTCTAAACTACTGGGGCTTTTTCTGTGTGGCTTTTTAAACAAAGGATGACCTTCAACCCTTGGCATTGTGTAAGGATTTTGTAGGTTAGGTTGTTTCTCGAGTTTTTACCGTTTGACCTTCCCACTTCGTAGAATAGAAAATGTCTTGTGTTGTTCTCAGTTCTGGACGATTTTACGTAAGGGCATTCGAGAGGAATTTAGGTTAGGGTCAGAAAAAACCCAACGTTTTTCAAACTTGAGGAGACTGTGTGTGTGTGTGTGTGTGTGTGTGTGTGTGTGTGTGTGTGTGTGTGTGTGTGTTGTGTTGTGTTGTGTTGTGTTGTGTTGTGTTGTGTTGTGTTGTGTTGTGTTGTGTTGTGTTTGTTGTGTTGTGTTGTGTTGTGTTGTGTTGTGTTGTGTTGTGTTGTTGTGTTGTGTTGTGTTGTGTTGTGTGTGTGTTGTGTTGTGTTGTGTTGTGTTGTGTTGTGTTGTGTTGTGTTGTGTTGTGTTGTGTTGTGTTGTGTTGTGTTGTGTTGTGTTGTGTTGTGTTGTGTTGTGTTGTGTTGTGTTGTGTTGTGTTGTGTTGTGTTGTGTTGTGTTGTGTTGTGTTGTGTTGTGTTGTGTTGTGTTGTGCTGTGTTGTGCTGTGCTGTGCTGTGCTGTGCTGTGCTGTGCTGTGCTGTGCTGTGCTGTGCTGTGCTGTGCTGTGCTGTGCTGTGTTGTGTGCGTGCGTGCGTGCGTGCGTCCGTGCGTGTGTGTGTGTGTTGTGCTGTGCTGTGTTGTGTTGTGTTGTGTGTGCGTGTGTGTGCGCGCGCGTGCGTGCGTGTGTGCGTCTCAATCTCATTAAAGCAGCTTATCCAGCACAGCTTGCAAAGCTGAACATTTCTAATAGGCCTCAATATTTGGACTTTCCTGGTAGTGCAGTACCTCCAGGATCGTCCAGCACAGCATGTAAAGCTGAACATTTCTAGTAGGCCTCAATATTTGGACTTTCTAGTAGGCCTCAATACTTGGACTTTCCTGGTAGTGCAGTACCTCCAGGATCGTCCCACCATCTGTACATTTAAAAACGTCCCACGTGTGCTTGTTCCATGGCGGAGGACGTTAAACGGATGGTGTAATAGGCCTCCAATGTGCGAAGTAAGATAGTAACAGGAACTGATTCATATTACACTGACAACTGGCCCCGTCTGTGTCACTGTCTGTCTGTCTCTCTCTGTCTGTCTCTCTCTTTGTCTGTCTCTCTGTCTGTGTCTCTCTGTGTCTGTCTCTCTGTCTCTGTCTTTCTGTCTCTGTCTGTCTGTATGTCTCTCTCTCTCTCCCTCCCTCCCTCCCTCTCTCTCTCTCTCTCTCTCTCTCTCTCTCTCTCTCTCTCTCTCTCTCTCTCTCTCTCTCTCTCTCTCTCTCTCTCTCTCTCTTTGTTCATGGTGTGGTATGCTTGTGTGTGTGTGTGTGTGTGTGTGTGTGTGTGTGTGTGTGTGTGTGTGTGTGTGTGTGTGTGTGTGTGTGTGTGTGTGGTTTTAAACATGCCTGTTGTTATTTTCTATCCTTTTTATGCATTTTATACTTTCTTTTTGTTTTCCTTTTCTTGTTATTTGGCTTTTCTTTTTTTCTCTCGAGGGCATGGTGTAAAGAAGCTTGAGCTTATCCGTTTACCCTCATTAAACATTCGTATTCGTATTCTTCTCTCTCTCTCTCTCTCTCTCTCTCTCTCTCTCTCTCTCTCTCTCTCTCTCTCTCTCTCTCTCTCTCTCTCTCTCTCTCTCTCTCTCTCAATGTATGTATGGTTATGTGCGCCATATTGCGTGCGTGCGCCAACACTAGCGTGCATGTAAACGGGTATTCGTATGTGTATGCGCACGCGTGTTGTTCGCGTGGCCTGTATGGGCCTGTGTGTGTGTCTGTCTGCTCAGGCGTGTGCATATAATTAGCGCGTTGTAACGAGCATGACTATAGGCGCTTACTTAGGCCTGACATCGCTAGAAAAAAATTCAAGCCCAGCCGGCCGGAATAGCAATCTCCACCCTCTGCTATCTAGCAGTCATGGTCGGACACGAGTGAGTGGCATACATAGTTAGGCCAAAGGATCGTTGTTTGTAAACAATAGTGCAGCATATATAGTACTGAAGGAGCTCTGGATAGATAAAACCCCCAATCTGCTTCCTTCAAGGATGTACATGTAGCTTGTGAAGTGGGTGTGGTATGGTATGGTGTGGCATGGGTTAGCATAGTATATATGTTACAGTCAGTTTACAAAACCAGGACATTTGCAAATTTCCTAAACTTTTCAGGAAATTTGCATATTTCCTGTTTCACTCAGGGATTTTGCAAATTTTCAAAAAAATTCAGGAAATTTGCAAATTTCCTGATTTGGAGGTCCAGGGAATTTGCAAATTTACTGATCTTCCAATCTTCAGTAAATTTGAGAAACAGATGCTTGCAAAACTCAGGAAATTTGCAAATTTCCTGATTTTTTTATATAGGAAATTTGCAAAATCCCTGAGTGAAACAGGACATTTGCAAATTTCCTGAAAATGTTAGGAAATTAGCAAATTTGCTAGGTTTGTACATTTACTGTAACATATATACTATGGTGTGGTGTCAGTACGTATGCATGAGGAGCTAGGGGCGCCTGCTGAATTGATTAACCCAGAGGCCGGGCAGTTAGATACATAACCCTGTCACTTGGCTTGTGTTAGAGGGAGAAAACCTCTCACAACTACTCGGTTTTTGTTCTTATCAAGGGGCAATCTAACAGGGAGGAAAAGCCGCCACCAGAAAAAAAGAACTGTATGTAAGCTGTGTCCTAGCGAGTTTTTGATGAACAAAAAAGTGTTAAACATTTTCTTTTGACAGTTAAATTTGCTGTGCGGTAGCAAGCTTGTTGGAAGAGGAACTGTTTCGTTTTCAAATGTAGTACGTTTTGATGGCCAGTAAGCTTGTATGTGAAGTTTTCTTTTCAGTGAGTGAGGGAGTTCTGGGTTTTTTGTGGGTTTTTTTTCTTCTTCTTTTTCTTCTCAGAGTTAATTGTTTGTGTCCCCTGAGACTAGGAAAGAAGAATAACATGTTCAAATCAAAATGTCAAAGTTGTAAGAAGAGAGAGAGAGAGAGAGAGAGAGAGAGAGAGAGAGAGAGAGAGAGAGAGAGAGAGAGAGAGAGAGAGAGAGAGAGAGAGAGAGAGAGAGAGAGAGAGAGAGAGAGAGAGAGAGAGAGAGAGAGAGAGAGAGAGAGAGAGAGAGAGAGAGAGAGAGAGAGAGAGAGAGAGGAGAGAGAGAGAGAGAGAGAGAGAGAGAGAGAGAGAGAGAGAGAGAGAGAGAGAGAGAGAGAGAGAGAGAGAGAGGAGAGAGAGAGAGAGAGAGAGAGAGAGAGAGAGAGAGAGAGAGAGAGAGAGAGAGAGAGAGAGAGAGAGAGAGAGAGAGAGAGAGAGAGAGAGGAGAGAGAGAGAGAGAGAGAGAGAGAGAGAGAGAGAGAGAGAGAGAGAGAGAGAGAGAGAGAGAGAGAGAGAGAGAGAGAGAGAGAGAGAGAGAGAGAGAGAGAGAGAGAGAGAGAGAGAGAGAGAGAGAGAGAGAGAGAGAGAGAGAGAGAGAGAGAGAGAGAGAGAGAGAGAGAGAGAGAGAGAGAGAGAGAGAGAGAGAGAGAGAGAGAGAGAGTATGAGAGAGAGAGAGAGGAGAGAGAGAGAGAGAGAGAGAGAGAGAGAGAGTCCGTCACCTTGAAACATGGGCGAGAGAAGTAAGCAGAGGGGGAGGAGACGTGGGGGGGAAAACAGTAGCGCGAGAGGATGCAGCAAGGGGGAGGGAGGGGGGGGTAGGATTAGAGCGTTGTTTAATTGTTTCAAAGGCCAGCACGGCGTAAGGGAGCTGTGGTTATGAAGTGGGCCGTGCCCTAACCAAGACACACGGCACTGTACCGGATAGGAAGCACCAGATACACTACGCACGATTCGATTCAATGACACCCGGTTTTCACATTTGTAAGGCATGATACATGCGCAATTCTTCTGTCTAAATAAATATGAGATCCTACTAGTTATGTTGACTAAATGTGTAGTCCGCCGTACACGAGTTGTATGTGACATTTCATTGGATTCGTGCATTGCGGTCTGCTTGAGGACAGTGAGCGGACATAGTAGCATTATTTTTAACCCTTTCAAAGCCAGCCATTTTTCAGTTAAAAATTTCCATTAAACTTACCTGGGTAGAGAAAAGATTCTGTTTACAATATTGGGAATTCCTCTATGACATGCATACAATAGGGCCTATCCTTACCTCCCAGAATGAAGAACATTAAGGTCAGTGGATAGCAGACCCTCATTTGATGCCTTTCATTGACATGGGTGTTAAGTCATTGTGGTGCCAAGAGGCGACAGTGGCGTTGAAAGGTTCGTTAAGACATAAGGTCAGTGGATAGCAGACCCTCATTTGATGCCTTTCAGTGACATGGGTGTTAAGTCATTGTGGTGCCAAGAGGCGACAGTGGCGTTGAAAGGTTCGTTAAGACATAAGGTCAGTGGATAGCAGACCCTCATTTGATGCCTTTCAGTGACATGGGTGTTAAGTCATTGTGGTGCCAAGAGGCATTAGGGAGTATTTCACCCGAATTTCGACTCACAGACATCGTCACAATCGGATCGTATTGGGGTCAGATGGTATGTAGTGTGGCTGGCCATCACTGGGATCTTCTTTAATTGCACACTTTGCAGCCACGTGGCAACTTGAACAGCTTGCGGCAATGTAAGAAAGTTTGACACTGACATGGAACTGAAGAGTTGTATGCATTGGCTGAGTTGGGAACCACAAATGCAAATGGAAAGTTGTAGAAATGTGTAGAGTTTGGGACAAAATGGGACTTAAGAGTTGAATGAATTTGCAGATTTCTGGACCAAATGGAAATTGAAAGTTGTAGAGCTTTTTTGTCTTGATTATTTAAAAAAAAAATCAGGACTTTCCTGGTATTGCAGTACCTCCAGGATCGTCTCACCATCTTTACAGTTATTTATGTCCCATATGTGCCTGCTCCAGGCCGGAGGACGTTAAGCGAACTTTCATTCGTAGGGCTTTGCAGTTTTGGACAAAATGGAACTTCCACTAAAAGTGTTGTTGTTTTGCATTTAGTACGTGGGTGATTTTTTTGGACATCTTTCTACAACTTATGAAATTGGTCTTTTTGCTGTTTGTTGTGCGTTCAACAAGTCTTTTCTCACTTACTCCAGGTTTTGTTTGTTGTTTAGTTGCTTTTCAAAACGGTATGTTTAAACATTTAATGTATGGTCCATAGTTGTATCTATGTGGGTGACATGACTGACTTTGGGCAGTGAAGCGTTTCCAGAATTATTTTATTTTGTGTGTGGATTAAAATGTTCCTGGTGAAACCGGTGTAACACTAGTGACACTGCTGTATGAAACTTGATGTTACGATAGTGGTTCTACTGTCTATTGTGTGTGTGTGTGTGTGTGTGTGTGTGCGTGTGTGTGTGTGTGTGTGTGTGTGTGTGTGTGTGTGTGTGTGTGTGTGTGTGTGTGTGTGTGTGTGTGTGTGTGTGTGTGTGTGTGTGTGTGTGTGTGTGTGTGTGTGTGTGTGTGTGTGTGTGTGTGTGTGTGATTCTTCCGGACTATGTAATGGTAATGTAGGCTACATTGATTTCACTAGCTTTCCGCATAGTGTACAGCCTTGTGCGAGGCAGAAGTTTCGTTTGAGTTTTGCCCTTAGTATATTATCTCCATAACTCCACTTCCTAATCAAACGTGGAGATCTGTATTGTGCCAGGACTTACAACACCCGACTCGAGGCAGGAGTTTTGCCCTCAGTATATTATCTCCATAACTTTAGTTCCTAATCAAACGTGGAGATCTGTATTGTGCCAGGACTTACAACACCCGACTCGAGGCAGGAGTTTTGCCCTCAGTATATTATCTCCATAACTTTAGTTCCTAATCAAACGTGGAGATCTGTATTGTGCCAGGACTTACAACACCCGACTCGAGGCAGGAGTTTTGCCCTCAGTATATTATCTCCATAACTTTAGTTCCTAATCAAACGTGGAGATCTGTATTGTGCCAGGACTTACAACACCCGACTCGAGGCAGGAGTTTTGCCCTCAGTATATTATCTCCATAACTTTAGTTCCTAATCAAACGTGGAGATCTGTATTGTGCCAGGACTTACAACACCCGACTCGAGGCAGGAGTTTTGCCCTCAGTATATTATCTCCATAACTTTAGTTCCTAATCAAACGTGGAGATCTGTATTGTGCCAGGACTTACAACACCCGACTCGAGGCAGGAGTTTTGCCCTCAGTATATTATCTCCATAACTTTAGTTCCTAATCAAACGTGGAGATCTGTATTGTGCCAGGACTTACAACACCCGACTCGAGGCAGGAGTTTTGCCCTCAGTATATTATCTCCATAACTTTAGTTCCTAATCAAACGTGGAGATCTGTATTGTGCCAGGACTTACAACACCCGACTCGAGGCCTTCCGCGCCAGGGATATTTGCTACCCACTAAACACAGACAATTGAAGTGACACTCAGGGAAGTCTACTTCTCTGTCTTCTTCTTCCAACTACTGCACCGGGCCTTGCTGGCCTCGTTCAAGTCCAGTGACGTCCAGTGACTCTTCACGTGGCTCACTTGGTGACTGTTCCAGAGAAACAAATTCTGATGTTTTTGGTGTGCACAGATGAACTAATGACCGTAAGATTCCAGAACTCTTATTAGTATTTTGTCGTCAAACCATCTCAAGAAGTTTACTGCATTCGTGCGAACTTGTACAAGAATCCTCGTGGAGGGGGGAGTGTGGTGAGGGAAGAGAGGGAGGAAAGATGGAGAGCGAGGGAGTGAAGAAGGGGGAGGGGGTGGACTCTACAACCCCCACTACTACCCCCCAGCAGCCCACGGGGCAGGGGAAGAGGGAGGGTGACGGGGAGAGGGGGGAGGGTCGTCGCGGGGGGGCAAGAAGAAGCTGATCCGCATCACCTCCAAAGCCGGTGAGATGACGTTTGGCAAACTGATGATCACTCCACAGGTGAGTGGGGCTGGGGGGGACTCTCCTCTCTCTCTCTCTCTCTCTCTCTCTCTCTCTCTCTCTCTCTCTCTCTCTCTCTCTCTCTCTCTCTCTCTCTCTCTCTCTCTCTCTCTCTCTCTCTCTCTGTGCGTGCGAGTGCGTGCGTACGTACATGTGTGCGTTTTTAGGTGCTTCTTCCTGATCTGTGGTTTTATCTCTCTGTATATTTGTCTCTCTCTGTCTGTGTGTCTGCGTGTTTCTGTTGCTGTTTCTCCCAGCTTTTGCCGCTGCCTGTCTCACGCTCTCTGTTTCTATGGCTGTCTCCTTGTGTCTGTCACTGTCTGTCTCCTTATCTCTGTCTCTGTCACTGTCTGTCTCCTTATCTCTGTCCCTGTCTGTGTCGTTTGTATACGTTTGTCCCCGTGGCTCTGTGTTTCTCTGGTCTTGAGGCCCGTCGCTGTATTTTTACTTCTGTCGTACGGAGCTGTGGGTGGATGCCTCGTGCCTCCATACGTCTCTCCCCTGTGGGGATACCGGGGGGTCTTTCGTAGAAATAGTTCCCTTACCTTCTTAAAGTTCTGTGCTTGTAACTTCCTTAAATCTGCCACTCTCTTTGACTGACTTTCCCCCTCGTTTTCTACCATCTGCTATCTTTCTGCCTTACTGGCCCATTCTGCTGCCTTTAAAAAATATTCCAAATAATTTTTCTCCTTTGAGATCCTCAGAAATCGGAACTTGCCGGCTGAACGCAGCGGGGAGACCAGTGAAAAGGCACCAAAAGGCACATCTACAGTACCTAGCCTACATGCACGTCAAGTTTCATCTTCCTATCCTTATTCCTTCATGGTGATATGCCATGGTGATATGCTGTTATCTTGGGAACTCCATTTTTCCGACCCCCGATTTTCAGGGTCCAGCGATCTCCTTCACCTTGACCTTGACCTTGATTGGTCAACAATATTCGGAAGGAGCATAAGTCAAACCACCTTCAAACCAAGTTTCAACATCCTATGTCGACTGGTGCGTAAGATATGGCTAAAAATAGATGTTCAGTTTTCAAGGTCATACGTCAAGGTCTTGACCTTGACCCCAAAAGGCACATCTACAGTACATAGCCTACATGCACATCAAGGTTCGTCGTCCTATCTTTATTCCTTCATGGTGATATGCTGTTAACACACACACACACACACACACACACACACACACACACACACACACACACACACACACACACACACACACACAGAGATGACACTGCTGATGACACTTCATTGCAATCTAACAGTGCCAGTCCTTTTGAATTAGTAGACAATCTGCAGACCAATGTTAATAAGCTAACTGAGTGGACAGAATTGAACCACATGTCTCTTAATGCACAAAAAACAAAATGTATGTATATAACCACACGTCAAAAGCGAAAGAAGATGAACTCTGTGTTTCCTCCATTGTATGTCAAAGATAAAATAATTGAAGAAGTTTCCTCCCATAAAGTGTTAGGGGTTATCATTGATAAGGACTTATCGTGGAGTGATCACATTAATGACCTCGGTAAGCGTATCTCTAAAAGAATTTACCAGTTATCAAAAATAAAGAATTTCTTAGACCTTCATTCAAGAAAACTCTTTTTTCATGCACACATCTTACCTCTTATAAATTACGCATCCACGTTATGGGATAGTGCTAGTGAAAATAATCTAAAATACATAACTCGCTTACACAAAAGAGCTTTAAAGCTTGTCCTACTTAAGTCTACTAGTTTGACAATAATTGACTATAAACAACTAAACATCCTTCCGTTTAAAGAAAGACTTTTCTTAAACAAATGCCTATGTATGTACAACATCGTAAACGGAACAGCCCCAAATAAAATAATAAGTTCCTTTACATTAAATGAAAATCGACATACTCATAAGCTTTCATTTCCTAAGCCCCATAACGATCTGTTCAAATCCAGCTTGACATACTCTGGGGGAAACACATGGAACAACTTGCCATCATTCTTGAAATCATGTCCATCTAAACCAGCTTTTAAAAAAGCTTTAAAGAAGCACCTGGTTGATAAATTGTAATCTGGCATTATTGAGATGTATATATGCATTGCATGTTCTTATGTCTGGAAATATTCTTTTCTTCCTTCTATCTTCCCTTTCCTTCTGTTTTTTGTTTTGTTTTCCAATTGTGTGTGCAGGTGTGTGTGTGAGTGTGTGTGTGTGTGTGTGTGTGTGTGTGTGTGTGTGTGTGTGTGTGTGTGTGTGTGTGTGTGTGTGTGTGTGTGTGTGTGAGTGAGCGTGTGTGTGTGAGTGAGCGTATGTGTGTGTGTGTATATGCGCACACGCGCGCATGTGTGTATGTGAGTGTTTCCTCCCCCAGCTTTCTCTCCCCCTCTCTTCCTCCCTATTCCCTTCTCTCTCTTCTGTTTGGTTCTTTGTTGTTGTTTTTCTTTCATTATACTGATCATAATGTTTTCTGTTTTGTGTTCCTGTAAATATGTTAAGTTCATTGATTTTTGATTGATGTGTATTTTTTTTTTATGAGGGCAGGATGAAAAAAAGCTTTGTTAGCTTATTCTTTAACCCTCAATAAAGATGATTTTGACTTGACTTGACTTGACTTGACTTGACACACACACACACACACACACACACACACACACACACACACACAAAAAACAAGGGCGTCGCCGAGCGGCAGACATGTCCGTCACCAGCAATGCCACGCACTTGCGACACCCCGTAGAGTGTCACATCCTGACACAAAATTGGAAGGGATTCTGTCTTCTAGTTCACGAGATACAGCTTGAAGAAGAAACATATAGCGCAAAGAAGGAAATTTCGGTTTTCAAGGTCACACTTCAAGGTCAAGGTCAGCATGGTGATAATTTATGCTCGGATGTTTTCTTCTCTAGGGTATACAGTACCACACACAATCTGAAGCGCTTCTGTCAAGTACCAATGTGGAAAATATGGCTTAAAACCCAATGTGTAGACCCCTACCACTTTCAAGGCCTACGGATCGCCCGGACCGTGACCTTGACCTTGATCGGTATGCCACCATCAGAACGGGCATAAGCCAAAGTACCTTCATGCCAAATTTGAAGACTCTAACACTAACGGTGTGGGAGTTATGGCCCCTGAAAGATTTTCGGTTTTCAAGGTCGTACGCCAATGTCAAGGTCACGACGGCAAAATGGTTTGCGCGGATGCCTTCCTCTCATGGTGACACACCAGCACACACAATTTGACGTGATTCGGTCGACCCGTTCGAAAGATATCCTTGGGACAGACAGAAGGAGAAAAAATGACCCTCCGATTTTCAGGCTCCAGCGATCTTTTTGACCTTGACCTTGACCTTGATCGGTATGCCATCATCAGAACGGGCATAAGCCAAACCACCTTCATACCAAGTTTCAACATCCTATGTTGATCGGTGCCCGAGATATGGCTAAAAATAGATTTTCGGTTTTCAAGGTCGTACGTCAAGGTCAAGGTCACGACGGCAAAATGGTTTGCGCCGATCTCTTCCTATTAAGGAGGCACACCTTCACACAAAATTTGACGCGATTCGGTCAAGCGGTTCGGGAGATATCCTTGGGACAGACAGAAAACCCCCCCCAAAAAAAACAAAAAACAAACAAACAAACAAAAATACAAACCAGCCCATCGCAATAGTCCGTCTTGGTGACGGACTAACAATATCACCTTCGCTCCGTAATCTCCGCGGGTGATAACAATGCGAAAGACAAAGACACGAGTGCGTTATTAGCGCTAGGCATAGGCTGCTGTTCTAAGATAGCGGCGTGATGCATACAGGGATATGGAAGGAAGGAAGAAGGAAGGAAGTGAAGAGGACAGGAAGGAAGGAAGGAAGGACAAAGTGTGATCCTGTAATCTGCACAGTCTAATTGGGGCAGTATGATTAATGTGTGGAAAGTCTCCTATGTGCACGCTCGGACAAAGACACACACAAACGCACGCACAGACGCACACCTACGCGCGCACGCACACACTCACTCACACGCGCACGCGTGCACACACACACACATTTACATATGCCTACGCATGCGAGCACGCACACCTAAGCGCGTGTGTGCATGCACAAATGTTGATTAGTGTTTGCACCTTTTTCTTTACTTATCAGAAGACCGCACAATCCTTTGCGTGACATGCTCACGCGCACGCATGCACGCTTCCAGACACCAGATATAGGCATGCAAAACACGTATGCGCATACACATGAGAGAGAGAGAGAGAGAGAGAGAGAGAGAGAGAGAGAGAGAGAGAGAGAGAGAGAGAGAGAGAGAGAGAGAGAGAGAGAGAGACAGACAGACAGACAGACAGACAGACAGACAGACAGACAGACAGACAGAGGCAATTCAGTTCACATGGCTTTTAGAGTTCTGTTTATTTAACCTCAAGAAGTAAAGTAATGTATGAGAAAAGAAAAGCGAAGAAAAGGAGAAAAGAGAGAGAGAGAGAGAGAGAGAGAGAGAGAGAGAGAGAGAGAGAGAGAGAGAGAGAGAGAGAGAGAGAGAGAGAGAGAGAGAGAGAGAGAGAGAAAGAGAGAGAGAGGTGGGGTGGAAACTAGAGTATCTTTATAATGGAAAGAAGAGAGGGATGGATGGATGGGTGGGTGGGTAGGAAAATGCTAATATCAAACTGTTAAAGGGCACCCTGAAGGAATGGTTTTTGTAAAAAACACGTCGAGATCACAAGGAAAGCAACATTTGCAGAGATCGCAACACTCACTTTGCTCTGGTTTCCTATAAATCAAACCGTCAAATCGGCGATTCCTCCTTGGCGGAGGTGCTGGAAGTCAAATTATTTCACCCAAAGAGAAGGCGTGTGCCGTCTCTTATCTAATGGCCGCCAAATGGTTTGCACGAAATGTTTGCAATACAAGCCTTTTTTTCTTCTTTTTATTTTTAAATTTTATACAGTTTATCTAAAGGAGTTTCGCTCACAACAAAGGTCTCAAGGAAATAGCTCCCTTTTTTTTTTACTGCACTACAAAAAATGAAAATGCTTCAACCACAATGAGTGACCTCCACCCACCCCATCCAAAATGGCAACTCTCGGGCATCTCCGCCAAGGAGGAATCGCCGTTTTGACGGTTTAATTTCTAGGAAACCAGAGCAAAGTGAGTGTTCCGATCCTTGGAATGCTGTCTTTCTGGTGATTTCGACGTGTTTCTTGCAAAAACTCAATCGTCAGGGTCCACCTTTTCATGTCATGAGATTATTTCGCACAATGCATCTTCAACCTTCCCTCCTTATCTCCTTACCCCCCCCTTTTCCCCGGTGTGTTGATCGTGTACAACTATAGCTTCCAAATAGCAGACAGAGGTGGCCCCTGCTATTCTGGACAACTGGGCTGAATTTGTTTGTTGTTGTTGTGGAGGTGCCCCGCCCAGGGTACATCCCCATCCCCACTCTCTTTGCATCGAGAACATTAGACGTGTTGGCTTTGAGGAGTGTAAACAAAGGCCAACTTATCCCCGAAGCCGCAGCACGAATAGCCAGTGCCAGAGGCGCTTAATTTGAGAGCCATGTATGTCAGTCAGACGTTTCCGACCATGACTGCCAGAGGGGGCAGATGTTATTCCGGCGGGCTGGGCTAGAATTTGTTTATAGTGGAGTTGTCTTGCCGAGGGTACATCCCCACTCGGCCAGAAGGGATATTCGAGGACTGCTGGCGTTGGGGAAGGTCCCCAAAGACCAGCCCACCCCTTTGGCTGCAGCACCAGAGCCGGGGCCAAGGCCCCCGCGTTTGAGAGTCATAGTCTTCCACAAGAGACTAACAGTAAAACTGTACCGCGATTTTCCATCACTGTAGATATCATGTATTGTACAGCTCTCATGCTACTGTTGGCCCACACTGCAGACTAAAGTCAGCCAATGATAAAAGCCATTTGAGCAAAGGTCATTTTTTTCTCAGAACCTTAGTCCTTCACCAGAGGCCAAAGGGGAGACCCACTCGTCCAACTGCAGTCGTACAGCCATCCAACTGTGACATTTGTCAGGCATGATTCTCATGAAATACCTCTGTCTAAATGAATCTGACGAAATCCTACTGGTTTCCTTCACTGTATTTGTAGCCCCCGTACACGACTCTGATGAAATATCCGTGTTCCTGTGTCAGACATTTCACCAGGTGTGTGCATTGGGGTTTACAGGAATCTGATGAAATATCCGTGTTTCTGTAGCAGACATCAGGTGTGTGCATTGGGTCTACAGGAATCTGATGAAATATCCGTGTTCCTGTGTCAGACATTTCATCAGGTGTGTGCATTGGGTCTACAGGAATCTGATGAAATATCCGTGTTTCTGTAGCAGACATCAGGTGTGTGCATTGGGTCTACAGGAATCTGATGAAATATCCGTGTTCCTGTGTCAGACATTTCACCAGGTGTGTGCATTGGGTCTACATGAATCTAATGAAATATCCGTGTTTCTGTAGCAGACATTTCACCAGGTGTGTGCATTGGTTCTACAGGAATCTGATGAAATATCCGTGTTTCTGTAGCAGACATTTCATCAGGTGTGTGCATTGGGTCTACAGGAATCTGATGAAATATCCGTGTTCCTGTAGCAGACATCAGACATTTCATCAGGTGTGTGCATTGGGTCTACAGGAATCTGATGAAATATCCGTGTTCCTGTGTCAGACATTTCACCAGGTGTGTGCATTGGGTCTACATGAATCTGATGAAATATCCGTGTTTCTGTGTCAGACATTTCATCAGGTGTGTGCATTGGGTCTACAGGAATCTGATGAAATATCCGTGTTTCTGTGTCAGACATTTCACCAGGTGTGTGCATTGGTTCTACAGGAATCTGATGAAATATCCGTGTTCCTGTGTCAGACATTTCATCAGGTGTGTGCATTGGTTCTACAGGAATCTGATGAAATATCCGTGTTCCGGTGTCAGACATTTCATCAGGTGTGTGCATTGGGTCTACAGGAATCTGATGAAATATCCGTGTTCCGGTGTCAGACATTTCATCAGGTGTGTGCATTGGTTCTACAGGAATCTGATGAAATATCCGTGTTCCGGTGTCAGACATTTCATCAGGTTGCTGTATCGGGGGTCTACAGGAATCTGATGAAATATCCGTGTTCCGGTGTCAGACATTTCATCAGGTGTGTGCATTGGTTCTACAGGAATCTGATGAAATATCCGTGTTCCGGTGTCAGACATTTCATCAGGTTGCTGTATCGGGGGTCTACATGAATACAGTGGAACCTCCCTTATAAGACTTTCAAAAATCATCCAAAATGAGGTGTTATATGGGAGGGGTCTTATAAGGGAGGTAATTTTAATACTTACAAAGAAGGGCAATGTCTCAGAGAAGTAGGTCTTATATAGGAGGGAGTCTTATAATGGGAGGTCTTATAAGGGAGGTTCCACTGTACAGTCAATGGAAAATAGTAGGGTTTCATCATAATTATTTAGACAGTAGCATTTTCACCAGAATCACGAAACGAGAGAGAGAGGTGCGGGGGGGGGGGGGGGGGGGGGGGGGGAGACAGAGAGAGAGAAAGAGAGAGACAGACAGAAAATCAGTCAGACAGATAGGCAGACCCAAAAAAAACAAGTGCAACGCCGAGCGGCTGCAAAGTCCCCTCGCAGCATGGCCGAGCTACTCCGAAATCGGAATGTGTCGGCTGTACACACAGCGGGGAGACCATTGAGAACTGAAAACTGGACGCACGCACGGACGGATGGACGGCCGGAAAGAAGTGGGACATATCGGGCCTGTGACACAAAGGGCCTAGGGCACAGCGGGCTTATCCCATGTTTAGACTAAATACATCAGTGGATAGCTTGCATCTTGGCAAACTAGTATACCAAATTTGATGATGATAGACTGAATAGTTTTGACGTGGGACATATCGGGCCTGTGACACAAAGGGCCTAGGGCACAGCGGGCTTATCCCATGTTTAGACTAAATACATCAGTGGATAGCTTGCATCTTGGCAAACTAGTATACCAAATTTGATGATGATAGACTGAGTAGTTTTGACGTGGGACATATCGGGCCTGTAACACAAAGGGCCTAGGGCATAGCGGGCTTATCCCATGTTTAGACTAAATACATCAGTCGATAGCTTGCATCTTGGCAAACTAGTATACCAAATTTGATGATGATAGACTGAATAGTTTTTGAGAAAAACGGACGAATAGCCGGACGGAGGCACGCCGGACGGACACCGGACGGACGGACCAGACAGAAACAATAGTTCCCCGAACCTTCGGCTCGGGTACTAATAACCTTTTAAAGCCTAGGTTGGCATTGTAGAGTGTTGATTGGGTTAGGCGGGTCATTAGGCTGTTTCCAGTGCAGATGTAGATCTCTCCCCACTCACTTGTCTGACAGGTGAGTCTGTCTGTATAGAGTTAGCGAGGTGTCGGTCTGCCCTCCTGCCCTCCTGCCCCAGTACTCCGGCCCGTGAGGTAAATTGCCCCACCAGCGTGGGTGAAAGTAGTTCAGGCATGCTCCTGAAATCTGGATTAGAAAAGCTGACAGAAAGTCTTCAGGATGGCCATCTTGTCCTCTGGAATCACGGTCTTATAAAATAAAACGTCTCTGCCAACATTGATGGCGGATGAAAACAAGACGATAGATACATGCAATGTTAACACTGTCTCCACCCATCCTGTATACACAGACACACACACACACATTGGACATTATTGTTAATGTGGTGACCATTTTCAGGATTGGGAAGATTCAGAGAACATTAAAATCTGTCTCCGGATTGAGAGTGTTTGACTTTCACCCATGTTATGATTATCCTGCCCTGCTCCATTACTACTGCTGTCTTTGGCCTTTTGCTTCAATAGCTTTTATCACTGGTTGACGTTAGCCTGTAGTAGGGGCCTACAGTAACGCGAGAGCTGTACAATAGGTGGCTTTCTACAGTCATGGAAAATCATGGTACAGTGCAGTCTTTTGTGGAAGACAATGACTCTCAAACGAGAGAGCCTTTGCACAGGCTCTGGTGCTGCAGCCAAAGGGATGGGCTGGCCTTTGGGGACCTTCCCCCACACCAGTTGTTTTCAAATCCCTTTGGCCGAGAGAGTGGGGATGTACCTTGGGCCAAGCATCTCCGCTATTAATAAATTCTTGCCCGGCCCATCAGAATAGCATCTGCCTCCTCTGCTATCCGGTAGTCATTGTCGGAAACGACTGACTGGCCTAGAGTAGAGTTCTGGCTCTTTCGCTCCTTATGAACTAGTTGGCGTGCTTTTCATGAAACCATTCACAACATAAACTGACTAATGAATAGTCCTCCCCATGGTTAGGTTTGTTTTTCTTTCTTACTGTTATTTACACTATTATCTGATTTTAACCACCCAGTTTTTCGGAATAGTAGTTTCATCTATGCGAGGCGGTTTGCTGCGAATCCGTGTTTCTGGATTAAACCTACTGTTCCCACTATTTGTTACATTGTTTTCAAGTTTGTTTTTAATTCTCCTATCTGTTCATTTCAATCTAATTATTGTTAATTTAGAATGGAAAAGAAGCCGCCAGACTTTGGTCTAATATCTTACTTTCAAATGTCGTTGCCGCCAAGCCCAGTTAAAGGAGAGCGCTTTGCTGAAGCATGGCGTTGCTTCTACACAATGTGACCCAGGAAAAGGAATTATTTAACTTTGGACATAAGGTTAACTTGCCAATTTTGCCAAGAGGTTGTTGCATTAGAACGCTTTACTGAAACAGAGCGTTGCATCTACGCAATTCACCCAGGAAAAGGAAGTCCCCAAGCTTTAGACACAAGTCTAGCTTTCAAATGGTGTTGCAGAGAGGCACTTAAATTGAGCGCTTCACTGAAGCAGAGCGTTACATGTACAAAATGCAGCCCAGGGAAGGACATCCCCAAACTTTGGACTAAAGTTTACCACTCAGTTGTCGGGCGTTGCCAAAGGACAGTTACATTAGAGCGCTTCACTGAAGCAGAGCGTTACATGTACAAAATGCAGCCCAGGGAAGGATATCCCCAAACTTTGGACTAAAGTTTACCACTCAGTTGTCGGGCGTTGCCAAAGGACAGTTACATTAGAGCGCTTCACTGAAGCAGAGCGTTACATGTACAAAATGCAGCCCAGGGAAGGATATCCCCAAACTTTGGACTAAAGTTTACCAACTCAGTTGTCGGGCGTTGCCAAAGGACAGTTACATTAGAGCGCTTTACTGAAGCAGAGCGTTACATGTGCAAAATGCAGTCCAGGGAAGGATATCCCCAAACTTTGGACTAAAGTTTACCACTCAGTTGTCGGGCGTTGCCAAAGGACAGTTACATTAGAGCGCTTCACTGAAGCAGAGCGTTACATGTACACAATGCAGCCCAGGGAAGGATATCCCCAAACTTTGGACTAAAGTTTACCAACTCAGTTGTCGGGCGTTGCCAAAGGACGGTTACATCAGAGCGCTTTACTGAAGCAGAGCGTTGCGCCTTCGCAAACTATCCCAGGTAACAGTACCCAAGGCAAGGCGGAGCGCTGGGGAGGGGTGGTGGTGGTGGTGGCGGAGATGGTGGGAGGAGCATCTGGCCAAGTGAGCGTGCCTGGCGCTAATGACGGGGTGTCCGGATTGGGCCGTGTGTCTGGCCCCAGCTGGCTAAACGGAGCCTCTGTTTTCCCAGGAGTAAGGTGACCCCGGGGTCTTTACAGAGCGCAACCAGGGTTTTTAGCCAACTAGTTGATTATTTCATTACCTCCGCCCCGCTGCCTGCCTCCTGTGTGCCGGGGCTTTTCATCTTCTGTGTGAAGGCACATGGGGTCTGCCTGGCTGTATTTGGCTTGTCCGGGTTGAAGTGTGTTGAAGCTTGGCCTAAGAAAAGTTAGCTTTAGTGTCCTGTCTCTGGTGTCATTGTACTTGGAACGTGGGTCTTTTACTCAAACGGCGTATACAATTGGTCAACTCTGCCCAGGAGCCTGGGACCAATAGTAAAGTCAGATTCTGATTTGGGGGGGGGGGGGGGGGGGGGGGGGGCATGTAGGTGCATTGACTTGTGGCCGTTCTGGAGATGGGGTACCGATTGAGGTCAAGGCCAAGGTCATCGGTAGACCTTGAAAGTGGTTGAGGTCTAAAAATGAGTGTTTTAGCCACATTGTTCGCAATTTTCCTTGACAGAGACGCTTCAGGTTTTGTGTGGTGGTGTATTCGCCTAGACTAGAAGACATCGGAGGATAAAGTATTGGCGTGCTGACCTTGACCTTGAAGTTTGACCGTGAAAACGAAATTTCCTTCTTTGCGCTATATATTTCATGTCTGAGCTGTATCTCGTGAACTAGAAGATATAATCCCTGTAAAGTTTGTGTGAGGGTGTAATGCTAAGAGTAATAGACATTGGTACATATATTATGCCCCATGAATAAAATGTCGCCGAGCGGCAGACATGCTTCCGTTTTTCTTCACCCTCTTATATCTCGTTAAGTACCGCATGGAATCACTTCAAATTTGGTGTGGGGATGTAATACTAAGAGTACTATATCTCTCTCTCTTTGTGTGTCTCTCTCTGTGTCTGTCTCTCTGTCTCTCTCTCTCTCTGTCTCTCAGTGTGTTGCCTTTTTCACTTTTGCTTTGTTGTTTTACATATATCAAATCTCACCCATTGTAATGGGCCAAAGGCCTCCACAATTAAAACATTCTGACTTCCGACTTCCGACTGTCTCTGTCTCTCTCTGTGTGTGTCTGTCTGTCTGTCTGTCTGTCTGTCTCTCTCTCTCTCTCTCTCTCTCTCTCTCTCTCTCTCTCTCTCTCTCTCTCTCTCTCTCTCTCTCTCTCTCTCTCTCGTGCGCGCGCGCAATATCTGTATTGTCATTCCTTTAGTTTTTCAGCATGGAAAGAGCTCTTGGCAGCTAAAAAGAGAAGGAAAGACATTATTGACAAGGGGAACGACTCCAAATACAGTCTTCTTCCCTGTACCGGGTTTAGTTAGTTCCCCTTGGTATATTAATATCTATTGGTCGGGGCTTTTGGTGCGTTCTCATTTCTGTTATAGTGCGTTCTATTTCGAGTTTCTTGAAGCGCTTTCCATCTTTTGTTCCCCCCCCCCCCACTCCTCCCCCCCCTTCCTCCCTTCCTTCTTTCCTCCGTCCTTCCCTACTTCCTGTGCGAGGCTCGTGACCTCTTGTCCCATAGTTTAGAGAAGCCTGCAAAGTAGAGAACTGTCCACACATGGTGGAACTTGGACGACTTCAGGGTCCACTTGGAGTCTCCACAACTCGGCCTATGATTACCTACAGGGGGCAGGGCAGCTGACTGCTTAGCGGTTGTAGGTTAAGACCTCGTGCAATGTTTTCCTGGCAATTCGTTAAGGGGGGATCAGTGCGGTGTGCCCCCATCTCTATGTGTCCCCGTCTCTGTATGTCCCCGCGGATTTGGGTAAAGGTTAGGGTTAGGGGTAAAGGTAATGTTTTGGGTTAGGGATAGGGTTAGGATAAACAAAGAGACAGAGAGATATAAGACGGGGACACATAGCGACGGAGGCTCACAAAGACGGGGACATATAGAGACGAAATTGGGGACATATAGAGACGGGGACACATAGTGACGGAGGCACATAGAGACGGGGACATATAGAGACGGGGACACACAGCGACGGAGGCTCACAGAGACGGGGACACATAGAGACGAAATTGGGGACATATAGAGACGGGGACACACAGCGACGGAGGCTCACAGAGACGGGGACACATAGAGACGAAATTGGGGACATATAGAGACGGGGACACACAGCGACGGAGGCTCACAGAGACGGGGACACATAGAGACGAAATTGGGGACATATAGAGACGGGGACACACAGCGACGGAGGCTCACAGAGACGGGGACACATAGAGACGAAATTGGGACATATAGAGACGGGGACACATAGCGACGGAGGCTCACAGAGACGGGGACACATAGAGACGAAATTGGGGACATATAGAGACGGGGACACATAGAGACGGTGACACGTAGAGACGGGGACACATAGAGACGAAATTAGGGACATATAGAGACGGGGACACACAGCGACGGAGGCTCACAGAGACGGGGACACATACAGACGAAATTGGGGACATATAGAGACGGGGACACACAGTGACGGAGGCTCTCAGAGACGGGACACATAGAGGCGAAATTGGGGACATATAGAGACGGGGACACATAGCGACGGTGACACGTAGAGACGGGGACACATAGAGACGAAATTAGGGGACATATAGAGACGGGGACACATAGCGACGGGGGCTCTCAGAGACGGGGACACATAGAGACGAAATTGGGACATATAGAGACGGGGACACATAGCGACGGTGACACGTAGAGACGGGGGACACATAGAGACGAAATTAGGGACATATAGAGACGGGGACACATAGCGACGGAGGCTCTCAGAGACGGGACACATTGAGACGAAATTGGGGACATATGGAGACGGGGACACATAGCGACGGAGGCTCACATAGACGGGGACACATAGAGACGAAATTGGGGACATATGGAGACGGGGACACATAGCGACGGAGGCTCACATAGACGGGGACACATAGAGACGAAATTGGGGACATGTAGAAACGGGAACATATAGAGACGGGGACACATAGCGACGGGAGCTCACAGAGACAGGGACACATAGCGACGGAGGCTCACAGAGACAGGGACACATAGAGACGAAATTGTGGACATGTAGACACAAGGACACGTGGATACGGGGGCACATTGGTACCAGCCAGTAAGAGCCAGGTCTGGAAGGCCCTGAAATGAACTAGAACCAGAGGGTGGAAACAACGTATCGTTTGTCCATAGCAGGTGGACAAGAAATGAACTATCGTTGCGAGTTTCTATTTGGTTGTTTGTTTGTTTGTTTATTCGTTCTTTGCTTTAAGTCTTGATTATCACAGTTTTCATACAATAGTTATGCATACCACGCCGGCTTGAATTTGAAGAAGTTGGGGGTGGTGGATGGGGGTGGGGGGTTGCAAGACTTCCATATCAAAAATGGATGATTTTCCACTGTCTAAACCCGCCTTTCCTAACACGCATGGTTGGCATCATTTGAGATTTGAAGTAGGTGGCGGGCCGACCTCTTTTTAGACTTTCCTCTCTTGGTTTGGTTTTGGATAAGCATGTTTTTTGGCAAGCATGAAGATCAACACCCCGTCCTCCATTTCTCGTTCCCCCCCGTTTTTTTCAGTCTTGCCTTTCTTATTGCAGATTGAGCAACTAAACCTCTTTTGTTTTCTATATTTAACGTTAATTTTCATCAATTTGCATAATTTAAGATTATGCGTTCAATGATAGTAGAAGATAAAGGCAAGAAGGAAAGAACGCAATGACACCAAGACTCTGACAGGGGGTGTTGATCTGCATCAATGAACCAAGACTCTGACAGGGGGTGTTGATCTGCATCTTTACCATGGTTTTTTCCAGCCACAGTTGTTGTTCCGTTCAGTTTTGTTGTCTTCAAACTCACAAAGTTAGTGCGATTGGGGGGGGGGGGGGGGGGGGGGGAGGAGTTCGGGGAGGGAGGGGAGAGAGCGAGAGGAGAGAGAGAGAAAGAGAGAGAGAGAGAGAGAGACCTGGCCAGAGAGAGAGAGAGAGGAGAGAGAAGAGAGAGAGAGGAGAGAGAGAGAGATGATTTGGAAAATGAAATTATTATTTTTATTCCATAATAATAATAATAATAATAATAATGAATAATATTTATATGGCGCAATATCCTGTTAAATACAGCTCAAAGTGCCTTACAATAACGCATTACAATCAATAGATAAACATTGCGATATATATACATGGCATGCAATCAACAATAAAGAATACATCAGAAATCACAAATACTTGTACCACAGGGAAACAAAAGTTAATTGGACACACACATACTCTCCCCCACCTCCCTCCTTCCCCTCTACCTCCCCGCCACCCCACCCTGGTGGAGGAATAAAAAACAAACATATAAGTAGTAGTAGTAGTAGTAGTAGTAGTAATTAGGGCTAGAAGTGGGCCTCGCGGCCCTTTTACGCCCTTTCTCGTTTGTGACTTTGATTTGTTTCAAGGTGGCATGCTTTCTACAGCTAAAACTATAAAATTTAGCAAAATTATGGAATGGACTTTTTCTCTCCTTTTTTTTTATTCATCAAAAGTATTATAAAAAAATGTGACATAATTGTGTCTTTGTCCAGAAGATTTTTGAATATATTTATGTTAGGTGCAGCCTTAATGTTAGTTGACAAGTTATTCCAGTATTGGACAACTCGGTTAGAAAAGAAAAACTTGCGGATGTTAGTAACTGATCGTCTTAAAAATAACTTCTCTGTACTATTCCGTGTCCTGTTTGTGATACTTTTAACACAAAGGTTGTTAAAGTCAATGTCATCAATATTATTCATTATTTTATATGCTTGTATCAGGTCTCC
>CM065700.1:49483990-49491490 GCA_017654935.2 Phymorhynchus buccinoides | reverse complement strand
CCACCACGAAGAAGCCTCCAGTCAAGAGGACCTCCACGGCCACCACGAGCAGCAGAAGGCCCTCCCTGGGCAACGTCTCCACCAGAAGACCCTCCCTGGGCAACATCTCCACCAGAAGACCCTCCCAGGACGTCTCACCCATGGGCAAACCCAACTACTCCTTCCTGGACCCCGCCTCGTCCTCAGGGAAAGAAGAAGCTCCTGCGTCCAAAACCAAAGCCGCATCCCCCAGAACGGACGCTTCGGCCAGGATCAGGAGTCTACAGACCCCCAAGGCAGTGGCGGGTCCCAGGGCCTCCGGGCGAGGTCGGGGAGGAGGGTTGGTGGGTCAGAGGAGGAGCAGCGTCACGGGAAACATCCCCGTGCGGGACACCCGCTCCTCGGGTGTGGTTCTCCCGGACATTGTTGCCTCTCGCAAGTTCTCCGTGCCGGACGCCCGGGTCTTCTTGCCAGACAGGCTCAAGATGGAATCGGGGATAGCGACGTCCGGCAAGTCCTCTATTCCTGGGCCAGGCCCTGGGAGGAACAGGAGCAGAACGCCTAATGCCAAGGTCCAGGAAAAGAATGCAACAGTTGTCCCGGATGTGCAGCCTAAGACTAAGGTCCAGGAAAAGAACGCCACAGTTGTCCCGGATGTGCAGCCTAAGACTAAGGTCCAGGAAAAGAACGCCACAGTTGTCCCGGATGTGCAGCCTAAGACTAAGGTCCAGGAAAAGAACGCCACAGTTGTCGCGGATGCGCAGCCTAAGACTAAGGTCCAGGAAAAGAATGCAACAGTTGTCCCGGATGTGCAGCCTAATACCAAGGTCCAGGAAAAGAATGCAACAGTTGTCCCGGATGTGCAGCCTAATGCCAAAGTCCAGGAGAAGAATGCAACAGTTGTCCCGGATGTGCAGCCTAATGCCAAGGTCCAGGAGAAGAATGCAACAGTTGTCCCGGATGTGCAGCCTAATGCCAAGGTCCAGGAGAAGAATGCAACAGTTGTCCCTGATGTGCAGCCTAATGCCAAGGTCCAGGAGAAGAATGCAACAGTTGTCCCGGATGTGCAGCCTAATGCCAAGGTCCAGGAGAAGAATGCAACAGTTGTCCCGGATGTGCAGCCTAATGCCAAGGTCCAGGAGAAGAATGCAACAGTTGTCCCGGATGTGCAGCCTAATGCCAAGGTCCAGGAGAGGAATGCAACAGTTGTGCCGGATGTGCAGCCTAAGCCACCCACCCCAACCTTGAGCGATCCCACCCCTGGATCTCTGGATCCCACAGACACAAGTAATCCAAACACTGGGTCGGAAAGAAATAATCCAAACACTGACTCTCTGGATGCAACAGACAAAAGTCAAATTAACACTGGATCTCCAGATAAACTGGATACAAGTAATCCAAACGCTGGATCTCAGGATACGACAGATACAAATAATCCAAACACTGGGTCTTTCCGTGTTAGTGATGCAAGTCATCTAAACAGCGGATCTCGGCGAACCACAGATGTAAGTAATGAGAACACAGAATCGTTGCACACCACGGGCGTGAATAAACCCAGCAGCGCATTTCTGCAAAGTATGGACACCAGTAAGCCAAACAATGGATCTTTGCATTCTGCAGATATGACTGACTCTAACACTGGATCTCTTTGGAGTGTGGCTGCCAGCGATCCAAACCCTGGATCCCTGCATACTTCGGATACGAGTACTCCCAACACTGGCTCTCTGTATGCTGCGGATACCAGTACACCCAACACTGGTTCCCTGCATGCTGCGGATACCAGTACACCCAACACTGGTTCCCTGCATGCTGCGGATACCAGTACTCCCAACACTGGCTCTCTGCATGCTGCGGATACCAGTACACCCAACACTGGTTCCCTGCATGCTGCGGATACCCGTTATGGCATTACTGGATCATTGCGTCCTTCTGTTGCGAGTCATCCGGCCACTGGATCTTTCCATATCGCGGATGCCGGCAGCCTAAGCTCTGGGTCTTCGCGCACCACAGATTCAAGCTACCCAAGTCGTGGCTCTTTCCGTATCAAAGACGCGACGCGCCACAGTAAGCCCAAGGCAGAGGTCCTGCACATCAAAGACAGTTTTGCCGATGACAGGGAGCAAGGCATTGTCGTTTCCCACGATCTGCGCTCAGGAGTCTCAGGGACACACAGGGTTAACATTATCGATGACAAAGCCGCGGTTTTTGGTGACAAAGGAACGATTTCTGACCTCAAACCAACGATTTCTGACCACAAGCCAACGATTTCTGACCACAAGCCATCAATTTCTGATCACGAGCCAACGATTTCTGACCGCAAGCCAACGATTTCTGACCACAAGCCAACGATTTCTGACCACAAGCCAACGATTTCTGACCACAAGCCAACGATTTCTGACCACAAGCCAACGATTTCTGACCACAAGCCAACGATTTCTGACCTCAAGCCAACGATTTCTGACCACAAGCCAACGATTTCTGACCACAAGCCAACGATTTCTGACCACAAGCTGTATAAGATCACCAACGACAAGCCCATGATTGCTGACGACAAGTTTAAGATCACCGAAGACAAGCTTAAGATCACCGACGACAGAGTCAAGCTTTCTGACGAGAAGCATAGGAGCACCGAAGGCAGACTTAAGATCACCGAAGACAAGCTTAAGATCACCGACGACAGAGTCAAGATTACCAGCGACGAGCGTAAGATTGCTGACGACAGACCTTCGATTTCTGGCAACAAGTTTAAGATCACTGAAGACAAGCTAAAGATCAACGACGGCACGGTCAAGATTTCCGACAGGTTTAAGAACACTGAAGACAAGCTAAAGATCATTGACGACAGAGTCAAGATTACAAACGACAACCATAAGATTACTCACGACCAACTTGGGATTCATGACAAGATTGCCGACGACAAGTTAAAGATCAGTGACGCATCCGACAGAGTCAAGATTACCAACTACAAGCTTAAGATTGCTGACGACCGGGTTGAGATTCCTGAGGACAAGACTAAAATTGCCGACAAGTTTAAGATCACCGAAGACAGGTTTAAGATCACCGACGACAGAGTGAAAAGTACTAGCGACAAGCTTAGGATTGCCGACGACCGGCTGAAGATGATCGACGACAGAATCAGGAGGATCGAGGACCGGGGGAAACTGAAGAAGGACGTCATTCAGGGGAACGGCGATGGAAGCAAGGCTGCGCACAATGGTGCAGCCTTGGTGGAGGTTGGAGGCAAGGTGGTCGGGGATGTGAGGGAGGTGGTCGGAGGTGGTGGTAATGATGGAGGAGGAGGAGGAGGAGGAAGAGGAGGTGACATCAACTCCAGTGGTCCCTGGACCCCGCCAGGTTCAAAGGAAGCTTCCGAAAGTCCTTCTGGGGTGAGCTCTTCTTTCTCTGTCTATCTGTCTGTCTGTCTATCTGCCTATCTGTCTGTCTGTCTATCTGCCTATTGTCTGTCTGTATGTCATCTGTCTATCTGTCTGTCTGCCTATCTATCTGTCCGTCTTGGACTCCCTATTCGTATTTTATAACTGTGATCTCTGTCTCCCTGTCTATCTGATTGTCTGTCTATCTGTCTTGAACTTAAATACTTTCTCTGTCTCCCTGTCTGTCTGTCTGTATGTCTTGGGCTTCCTGTTCGTATAAATCCCTTCTCTGTCTCACTGTCTCTGTCTCGGTGACTGTCATTTCAGCCGTTCACAACATGGGAATTTCTCGACAAAAATTAAAATCTCTCTCTCTCTCTCTCTCTCTCTCTCTCTCTCTCTCTCTCTCTCTCTCTCTCTCTCTCTCTCTCTCTCTCTCTCTCTCTCTCTCTCTCGCTCTCTCCTCTCTCTTTGACTCTGTCTGATCACTCTATCTCAGTCTCTCCCCCCTCTCTCTCTCACCTTCCCTCTGTGTGTGTGTGTGTGTGTGTGTGTGTGTGTGTGTGTGTGTGTGTATGTGTCCCTGTCTCCTCCCCCCCCGTCTCTTTAGCCCCTCTCTATGTTTCTTTCTGCCCCCCCCCCACCTCCCCCCCTCCTTGTCTCTCTCTCTCTCTCTATATCTCTCTCTGCCCCTTCTCTCCTCCCTTTTGTCTCTGTCTCTCTCTGTGTCCCTCTCTTTGTACCCCTCTCTCTCTTTCTCTCTCACTCTCTCTTTCCACATCCTTTCTCTCTCTCTTTCTCTCTCTCTCTCTCTCTCTCTCTCTCTCTCTCTCTCTCTCTCTCTCTCTCTCTCTCTCTCTCTCTCTCTCTCTCTCTCTCTCTCTCCTTTTAGACAACTACTAGAAATTCCCAGTTACATGAGCACTATTAAGAACCCAATGCTACGCAAACATTTGACTAGAATGAGACTTGGTGTTTCCCAACTAAAATGTGACAAATGTCGATACTCAAAGTCACAACTCAACATGGACTGTCCTTTTTGCTCTAATGTTCCCGAATCTGAACTGCACTTTATTCTGGTATGCCCTACATATAATAACTTACGTGAAATGTTTATTCCCCCCAAAATACTATGCTCATCCCAATGCATTCAGACTCGCCCTTCTGCTAGCTGATTCTAGAATGTGTTCAAAACTAGATTTATTCATTTCTAAAGCGTTCACTCTAAGAAGTACAGTACATTAACACGGTTATAACTATTATGTTTATATGATTTCAAAATATTTCTGATCAATTATGCCTATGTGGCTTACTATTTAGCCATTCCTGTTGAAAAAAGATTGTCCTTTATTCGTGCCAAAAGAAATTCTATGCATGGGGATTAAACATGTCTGTGCTATATTTTGTTTATGAATCTTGAGTACCTTGTCATAACATGTCTTTATATGACAGCACCAGGTATTACATGCATTTTACTAGTCTTTTTGTATACGATGCCTTAGTGAGCTAGTGTGTAGAATATTCTGAACTGTGTGCACATGATGTATACTTTGCCACTTCTCCATAATTCACTGCATAACACACCTATGTACAAAGGTACACATTTGTAATCATGTTTTGCGTGACTTAGATATATATCTAATTTACTTTTCCATGACATCGAGTTTTTACTTAACTTTGTTTGTAATGTGTTTCTTTTTATTTTATAAATTTGATGACTATGATGTTAGTTTGCTTTTCCTTAACTTTTTGTCAATGTTGTTTAAGCGGGCTAAATTAGGGCCTACAGATGCTGAATTTGCACGTATTGTTATGTATGTACTAGCGCAACGCCTAGTACTGGCAATGCACCGTACTGGTAACGCCACGTATTGGTAACGCTGAGTACTGGTTTCGCCGGGTCCGTGAAATATTATTATTTCTTTTGTCTCTCTCCCTCCTTCCATCATCTTCACTCATCCCGTTCTACTACCATCCGCACCTTACTGAGTACAGCAAATTTGAAGCGATTCGGTTAAGAAAAGGCGGAGTTATAAGGCTCCCTTTCCCGTTGGCGCTGCTCTGAGAGTGATGCGCTCTCCCTAGTAACGGTAACGCCTAGTAACGGTAACGCCAAGTACTGGTAACGCTGAGTACAGCAAATTTGAAGCGATTCGGTTAAGAAACGGCGGAGTTATAAGGCCCCGTTTCACGTTGGCGCTGCTCTGAGAGTGACGCGCTCTCCCGATTCTCTTCAAATTTGCTGCCAGGCTTTGCCCGGGCCATAGCAAGCCTGACAGTAAATTTGCAGCGATTCGTTTAAGCAACGGCGGAGTTATTCGTAAAAAGGTGAAGCGGCGTATAGCGCACACGTTTCTGAACCGATTCGCTTCCGGTTTGGCACACCGATAGTCACCATCCCCGGTCATCTACCTGCCAAATTTGAAGGCAATCGGTCCAGAAATGCCGGAGATATGGGCGCCGAGAGTCCGGCAGATACGCGTTTCGTGCATTTGCCAAACCAGGCAAATGATACGGCCGCCTCGGTTACCGTTGCCAACGCCCGTCAGGGCTCACAGCAAATTTGAAGCGATTCGGTCAAAAAACGGCGGAGTTATAAGGCCCGTTTTGTGTTTCAGACAGACAGACAGACAGACAGACAGACACACACACACACGGACACTTGGCTTTTTATTATATGACTAGCCCAACACCTAGTACTGGCAATGCACCGTACTGGTAACACCATGTACTGGTAACGCTGAGTACTGGTTTCGCCGGGTCCGCGAAATATTATTATTACTTTTGTCTCTCGCCCTCCTTCCATCTTCTTCACTCATCCCGTTCTACTACCCCCCGCACCTTACTGAGTACAGCAAATTTGAAGCGATTCGGTTAAGAAAAGGCGGAGTTATAAGGCTCCCTTTCCCGTTGGCGCTGCTCTGAGAGTGATGCGCTCTCCCTAGTAACGGTAACGCCTAGTAACGGTAACGCCAAGTACTGGTAACGCTGAGTACAGCAAATTTGAAGCGATTCGGTTAAGAAACGGCGGAGTTATAAGGCCCCGTTTCACGTTGGCGCTGCTCTGAGAGTGACGCGCTCTCCCGATTCTCTTCAAATTTGCTGCCAAGCTTTACCCGGGCCATAGCAAGCCTGACAGCAAATTTGCAGCGATTTGGTTAAGAAACGGCAGAGTTATTCGTGAAAAGGTGAAGCAGCGTATAGTGCACGCGTTTCTGAACCGATTCGCTTCCGGTTTGGCACACCGATAGTCACCGTCCCCGGTCATCTACCTGCCAAATTCGAAGGCAATCGGTCCAGAAATGCCGGAGATACGGGCGCCGAGAGTCCGGCGGATACGTGTTTCGCGCATTTGACAAACCGCGCAAATGACATGGCCGCCTCGGTTGCCGTTGTCATCGCCCCGTCAGGGCTCACAGCAAATTTGAAGCGATTCGGTCAAAAAACGGCGGAGTTATAAGGCCCGTTTTGTGTTTCAGACAGACAGACAGACAGACACACACACACACGGACACATGGCTTTTTATTATATGATGATGATGTATTGACTATGCCTCCCATCTCTCTTTTGTCAATACATACTGTTAAACTGTCAACTGATTAGTTATCGTCCTTCGTGGTCTAATACATGTTATGCAAAGTGGACGTGCATATACTCGCTTGAATTTGTTAGTGCTAAACCTAAATTTATTTTGTGTGTTGATCCATTTTCTTACCCCCCCCCCCCCCCCCCACCGTCCCTTATAGAAAGTGTATGTACACAGCGTAACAATGTGTCCTTTAATTATTTTGCTAGTTCTTGGTCTGCCTTTTGATCTGACTAGTTAGTTGATAATCTTAATGTTTGAACCATTTATTTGTCACATAATGATCGGTTTGTCGATTGTCTATTATATTGATTTTTTGGTATAGATGTCAATGCTGACTCACTCCTTTGATGTATATATCAGATGGCTAGTAGTAAGTGTAGTTTGATGTATATATCAGATGGCTAGTAGTAAGTGTAGTTTGATGTATATATCAGATGGCTAGTAGTAAGTGTAGTTTGATTTATATATCAGATGGCTAGTAGTAAGTGTAGTTTGATGTATATATCAGATGGCTAGTAGTAAGTGTAGTTTGATTTATATATCAGATGGCTAGTAGT
>CM065700.1:49476490-49478990 GCA_017654935.2 Phymorhynchus buccinoides | reverse complement strand
CAGAGCGAAGGTGTTTGTGGTGCAATGTTGGCTAATAGTGATCATCAAAGCGAATGTGTTTGTGGTGCAATGTTGGCTAATAGTGATCATCAAAGCGAAGGTGTTTGTGGTGCAATGTTGGCTAATAGTGATCATCAAAGCGAAGGTGTTTGTGATGCAATGTTGGCTAATAGTGATCATCAAAGCGAATGTGTTTGTGGGGCAATGTTGGCTAATAGTGATCATCAAAGCGAAGGTGTTTGTGGTGCAATGTTGGCTAATAGTGGTCATCAAAGCGAAGGTGTTTGTGGTGCAATGTTGGCTAATAGTGGTCATCAAAGCGAAGGTGTTTGTGGTGCAATGTTGGCTAAGAGTGGTCATCAGAGCGAAGGTGTTTGTGGTGCAATGTTGGCTAAGAGTGGTCATCAGAGCGAATGTGTTTGTGGTGCAATGTTGGCTAATAGTGATCATCAGAGTGAAGGTGTTTGTGGTGGAATGTTGGCTAAGAGCGGTCATCAGAGCGAAGGTGTTTGTGGTGCAATGTTGGCTAATAGTGATCATCAGAGTGAAGGTGTTTGTGGTGCAATGTTGGCTAATAGTGGTCATCAAAGCGAAGGTGTTTGTGGTGCAAAGTTGGCTAAGAGCGGTCATCAGAGCGAAGGTGTTTGTGGTGCAATGTTGGCTAAGAGCGGTCATCAGAGCGAAGGTGTTTGTGGTGCAAAGTTGGCTAAGAGCGGTCATCAGAGCGAAGGTGTTTGTGGTGCAAAGTTGGCTAAGAGCGGTAGTCAGTAATCACTGTGTGGATAGGCGTGGATAGTTCTGACGTCGCGTCAAACGTCTGGCGTAATCTACGTAGCCGCTATGAATTACTCCCCTGGAAGCTTCTCGGTGGTGAAAGTCACCATTCAGACTATTTTGGGGCTAGACTGTTTTCGGGTGAACCCTTCGTGAACAGACTAAATGGCTAATTAGGATAATTTTAACACTTGGTAAAGGTGTAGTTTAGCACACACACACCTCCCCCCTCCCCCCTACTCTCCATACGCCTCACACCTCGCATGTTTGCCTTAAAACATTCCACCGAGAAGGAACATTCTGTCATTTTGGGGAAAGGGATAGGGTTAGGATCAGCCTAGGATTATTTTCATAAAGCTGAAAGAAGCAGACTTTGAGATTGAGGGTGGTAAACATGAGGGGTGTGTGGGGGTGGGGGTGGGAGTGGGAGGTGTGTGCTAAATTTAGCATACACGTTTGCCGAGGATATTTCTTTTCTTTTGTTAAAAATTGCGAAGATGAAATTGAAGGGTGATTTGGATAGTTTTGAACTTTGGTGTTTGGTGTTTGGTTGTTGGTGTTTGGTGTTTGGTTGTTGGTGATTGTTATTGTTGTAGTAGAATGTGAAGAATGTGAAATAAATGACTACTTAAGATACTATTGTGTTACAGCTTTCTGAATGGCAGTTCGCCAAAAGCGTTAGCGACCAAAACATGATTTAGTTCTTACGTTTTCTCGTGGTTACTTCATGCACACATAAAGGGCTCAGTAATAATGGCACATTTCGACCTTTAAAGAAAAAAAGAGTTTTACGAGAGCGTTGAATAACGGATTTGTAACCGTATTTGTTCTTCCTATATTTTCTTCTAGTGGACAGTGTGTAATACGTTTGTGCTTAATCCCCTCCCCCCAAAAAAAAATAATAAAAAAAATACTACGAGTGTTTATGGTTTTTTCCTGTGAAATATTTTTAGGTAAAGGTCAAGATGTGCCACCCCCCTGCATTTCTCGGTTAATTCCATTTCCCCGTTTTTGCATTTCTTACCAAACATAAAGCTGTATTTTAATAACCTTTTTGGCTAATAACCTTTTTGGAATACTAACCCTATTCCCAACCCTACGCCATTATCTAATAGGACCCCCACCCCCTATGTATTGCAGTACACGGCGCCATTTGTCACAGTCGTGGTTCATTGTGTTTTCCCGTCTTATAGGGGGGGGGGGGGGGGGGGGGGGGTAGGGTTAGGGATAGTGTGAGTATTCCAAAAAGGTTATTAGCCAAAAAGGTTAATAAAATACAGCTTTATGTTTGGTAAGAAAGGCAAAAACGGAAAATTGCAATTAACCGAGAAATGCAGGGAGGGGGGGGGGGGGCACATCTTTACAACGGATGTTCATGTCTCTCTGATGACATTTTATGATACCTTTCCTTGACTTTTGTTTGAAAGTAGCATTACATTAACATAGATAAATCGTGGTTTGAACCTTGAGCCTATCGTTCCAACTGAAGAGAATGTTTATAAATAATTGGCCGGAGTTTATTCTGTCAAAACATGGGGCGTGTTGTTGACACTGGTGGTTTAGAAGTATTAAAAACAATACAAAGCAAACCTTGTCTGAATCCCTTTGCCTTCCGAAGAATCTGCATGTCTGTTTGTCTGTTTCTGTTTCTGTCTCTCATGGGCGCGCTCGCCACGCACACACGCGAACACACATACCCACACACTTACTCACGCATATTTACGCA
>CM065700.1:49463990-49466490 GCA_017654935.2 Phymorhynchus buccinoides | reverse complement strand
TGTGCGCCACAACCGTAACAATAACTTTTTTTTTTTAAAGAAAGATATTTAATTGCACAATATATACGGAAAAGAAACAAAGAAATAGAACGGGAGAACGGGAGGGTGTTAATCTACATCTTTACCGAGAAATCGATGTACAAACCATTGCCACTTAGTTTCGCACTTTTCAAAATGGCGGACGATGTAAACAAACACCCATGACGCAGAGACAAATAATGAATAATAAATTTGAGAAAAACATCACTGGCTTCTCAACATTTAGTGGCGAATCCTCTGCTCTTCCTGCATGCCACAAGAAGCCTCTGAATGTATTTAGAGGCGAATCCTTCCCAAACAGCAAACAATTCGAAAGAGGAAACGGGACGGATTTCACGCGGGTGAAATGCCACGCGACACACTGTCACCTGTCCTGCTTTGCAGCCGAACAAGGTGTAAGCTGGGACCAGTGGGCAGGGCATCAGTGGAACGAAAGAGGGTTAAACTGGAATAGAATACATGGACTATCTTTGGCGGAACTGTAGGAAAAGGACTTCTCTAAACAAGGCTACGCAGCATTGTGGCCCCGTCTCTATGTGTCCCCAATTTCCACACATAGAGACAGGAACACAATGACGCGGACTTAATAGAGACGGGGACACATAGAGATGGAGACACACAATGACGGGGACACGTAGAGACGGGGACATATAGAGACGGGGACACAATGTCGGGGACATACAGAGACGGGGGCACAACGCACCGATCCCCTGAAGAACGGGGCTGCATGCTATCTCCCGGAGAGGTAGCCCGTGCCCCGGGGCGGGGATGGAGCAGAAGGGTCTCAGTGACCCACCCCAGGTTCTACTGACTAATGGACAGGACCAGCAGAGCGGGGATGGAGCAGCAGGGTCTCAGTGACCCACCCCAGGTTCCACTGACTAATGGACAGGACCAGCAGAGCGGGGATGGAGCAGCAGGGTCTCAGTGACCCACCCCAGGTTCTACTGACTAATGGCATGGACAGGACCAGCAGAGCGGGGATGGAGCAGCAGGGTCTCAGTGACCCACCCCAGGTTCCACTGACTAATGGACAGGACCAGCAGAGCGGGGATGGAGCAGCAGGGTCTCAGTGACCCACCCCAGGTTCTACTGACTAATGGCATGGACAGGACCAGCAGAGCGGGGATGGAGCAGCAGGGTCTCAGTGACCCACCCCAGGTTCTACTGACTAATGGCATGGACAGGACCAGCAGAGCGGGGATGGAGCAGCAGGGTCTCAGTGACCCACCCCAGGTTCCACTGACTGATGGACAGGACCAGCAGAGCGGGGATGGAGCAGCAGGGTCTCAGTGACCCACCCCAGGTTCTACTGACTAATGGCATGGACAGGACCAGCAGAGCAGGGATGGAGCAGCAGGGTCTCAGTGACCCACCCCAGGTTCCACTGACTAATGGACAGGATCAGCAGAGCGGACAGTACACGGGGTGAGCTAGGCGGCAGCTTGGAGGCTGTGGACTACCACGGGGTTTGGTTGGCCCTGGGCGTGTCTGTTCTTTCCTGTGGTCTTTCTGTTGAAGCATAAGTTCAGAGGTGACCATTAACCCTTCCAGTCCCATTGGTTCGTTGTCAAAGAAATTAAAAAGAAAACACGCACACACTCTCACTCTCTCTCTCACTCTCTCTCTCTCTCTCTCTCTCTCTCTCTCTCTCTCTCTCTCTCTCTCTCTCTCTCTCTCTCTCTCTCTCTCTCTCTCTCTCTCTCTCTCTCTCTCTCTCACACGCGCGCACACGCACACGCACACGCACACGCACACGCACACGCACACGCACACACACGCACACGCACACACACACACACTTTCTTTTATAACTTATCTGTCATGATGTTTTGATGCTCACCGTCGTTGTGCAAAAATTCATTATTTTCTTTTGTTAATTTGATCTTCTTGACTTCTTTGAAACATAATTTCAGATCATGAGAAAAATGACGCCGATAACAGACATTCGGTATGTTTGTCTTACGTTAACCTAAAGAACTTGTATCTCTATCATTTGTTCTTCCTCCTCTTCCTCCTCCTCCTCCTTCTCCTCCTCCTCCTCCTCCTCCTTCTCCTCCTATTCTGTTAATTTAATGCCTTTCCTTCTTCTTCGATCGCTCAGACAGTTTCCTGTCAATTATGAGCGCAGATGCGTCATGCTGCCGTTATGCGCCTAAGTAAGAAATAATTAGGCCCAGCATGTCCGACTTCGGCTGGAATAAATCTTTTTGAAAGTGTTTCGTGAAAAAAGGCAGGAGAATGGACTGGAAAGGCAGAAAGGTAGTAGATGACAACAAGCAATGGGAAAAGGCAGAGTCAAAGAGAGTGACAGATTAGAGGAAATTGCAAGCACAGAACTTCCAGAAGGTGGGAGGACTATTTATGCCAAAGACCTCCAGTATCCCCACGGAGGGGGGGGGGGGGGGGGTCCTTCTTCTTTGTTATAAGAAATTAAATTTTTGCTGGGCACAGAAAGGGT
>CM065700.1:49443990-49456490 GCA_017654935.2 Phymorhynchus buccinoides | reverse complement strand
CATAACTGTGTCTCCAGTAGCCTTCAGACTGACCGAGAAACGCACACACAGGCTCTGCTGTCACTCGGTGTTTGGGTAGACTCCTTGTCTTATAAATGTGGGAGAGAGATTGTCATCACGTTTGTCGGTGCAGGTCACAATAATATCTGTATTGTTAAAAATTCGGGACTTTCCTGGTGTTGCACTGCCTCCGGGCATTGCCTCCAGAATCGTTCTCACCATCTTTATATCTACTAATGTCCCATATGTGTCCCAGACCGGAGGACGTTAATCAGATTTTTATTCATCCAGTTTTGGCCAAAGTGTAGGCGCAGTTTAATCAGCTGTTCCTGCTCAGGCTCGCGGCTTTCAGATCATAGACTGCTCCGTTCTTTCCGTTCCAGGACAGCAGCCCTAATCCGCTTTCTAGCTCTGTATCTTACTCCATTAATGCTGTTGTACCATATTGTGTTTCCCTCTGGCATCCCTCCATTCCACAGTTCCTTCTTTCACACCCTCCTACACTCACACCCTCTTACACTCACACCCTCCTACACTCACACCCTCCTACACTCACACCCTCCTACACTCACACCCTCCTACACTCACACCTTCCTACACTCACACACGAATCAACACACATATCATCTTCAATTAGCAGAAGGAAACAAAATATACTGAAGTATTAGAATCAAATAAATATGATTTTGAAACTATCAAGACTTTTCTGTTATTAAGGCTGTGTCGAGCAAGTGTGCTCCATTAATGCTAAATGTTGCGTCTTTGTTTTAGTGAACATTTTCAATGAGACAATTTGATGGGGTGGGGAAGAGAGAGAGAGAGAGAGAGAGAGAGAGAGAGAGAGAGAGAGAGAGAGAGAGAGAGAGAGAGGGAGGAGGGGAGGGAGGGTTGTTCAGCTATCCAGTGTAGCGTGGCTATACGGCTAAAGACAAGGGCCCCAGGAGGGTCATGCATGATTAACTGTCCCCTCCCCTCCCCACAGTCAACACCCGCCCGGCAACAATACACTGACAGACAGACAGATAGACCAGACACAGGGGCAGACAGACAGACAGACAGTGAGAGGGGCAGACAGACAGACGGGACAGACAGACAGAGAGATAGTAAATTAGAAAGGGGGTGAAATTGCTTTTTGATGTGTCTGTGTCTGAGAGACAGAGAGACAGACAGACAAACAGAGACAGATAGACAGACAGACACGGAGAGAAAGAGACAGATGATAAGAGAGGGTATACAGACAGAGAATAAGAGGAGGTATTCTTTCAATGCTTTTGAGAGAGAGACAGAGAGACAGACACACAGAGAATATGAAATATGAATACGAAATACATTTCTTACAAATAACATGCTCATATTCATATTCGTATGAGAGAGAGAGAGAGAGAGAGAGGAGAGAGAGAGAGAGAGAGAGAGAGAGAGAGAGAGAGAGAGAGAGAGAGAGAGAGAGAGAGAGAGAGAGAGAGAGAGAGAGAGAGAGACAGACAGACAGACAGACAGACAGACAGACAGACAGACAGAGAATATGAAATATGAATACGAAATACATTTCTTACAAATAACAGGCTCTTATTCATATTCGTATGAGAGAGAGACAGAGACACACATACACACAAATAGAGAGAGAGAGAGAGAGAGAGAGAGAGAGAGAGAGAGAGAGAGAGAGAGAGAGAGAGAGAGAGAGAGAGAGAGAGATTAGGACAGGTGTTTAGGTAAGAAAGGGACAAAGTAAACCCTACTACTCATGTCTGTGTTGTTTCACTGTTCTCCATAAAAAGACAGTTCTTTACAATCCGAAGCAGTATTTCAAGGTGCTTGTATGTCTGTACGAATAGTATTTGGTATTTGGAATATTCCAATCACAGGTACTTATCTCTGTGAAATTCACCAACACAGCCGTCTGACGCCTATTCCCTGGAACGCAGAAGAAGAAGAACAGCTGGGTATGCAGAAGCGTTAAGAAAATATTACTCAAACTAAAGCACTTCATTACAGTTGTTAACGGTTCTTTCAGATAAATGCTATTAATCATGTCTTTTTCCCATTTTGTTTTTAATTTAGTAATACATTACATTATTTGTAATATTATGGTATGGGTTATCTTTAAAATGATTTTGGACATCACTCTTGGGTTGATTCTTGGAAATTTATTTATGTGTGTGTATGTTTTTATATTTCTGTGCCCAAATGGGGTATGAAATAAATTCCTTGCCTTGCCTTGTTAAAACCGTTATTTGCCCCACTAGTTTACTGAAGATCAGAAAAGGGGTAGGGTTGAATGGTGCATCCAAATCAGACAACAAACTAGATGGCGAGAAGCAAGCCAGCATCTGGGACTTCGTTAAAAATGATGCAACGTCCGTTTGGATGTTCTAGTGAGACTCCATCAGTACATTATCACAGAAAACAGAATAGTAGCAACATTATCAAACAAATAAACGCCGTGAATTTTTTCTCTCGGAAAAGCTGGTTATATGGCTTCAGTTCATCTCCTAGAGAGACGAGCTCTCACTGTAGATTGAAACATAAATAATTATTTAACCAAAGGCGCTTTGAGTTTGCCGTCCAAGCACTATTATGCTGTGACATCGCAAGTCACCAAACTGCTGTGGCTACTTTGGACATTTGGCAAGAAAACAGACTGTCACAGAGTTTAGCCAGTATCCTACCCATTTGATTTTGTTTACTTAGTCGCTTATTTGTTCCTACTATCACATGTGAAGCACTGGTGAAGGAGGAAGCAATTATAGAAAGTTGAAGATACTTGAGCGTTCGTCGAGGGCAGTATTTTTGACATACTTCAATTGAGCTAGTCTGGTGCCATAACCGTTCGGTTTGAAAGGATATCCACGTGCATGTGTTCTAGTGAGGGACTCTTCTAAAAGTTTGACTATCCAGAAAGGAGAATGCACACTGCCAGTTCTCCACATTGCAAAATATATGGAGCGCCCCTCGTAGTACTTTCTTTCTACTGGTTGGAAAGTGTGCCTGTGTTTTTGTTGTCAATCTTTAAGTTACTGGGTATATGTGTATGTGTTTGCTGTCTTTTTGGAAGAAAACCCCCACCCACGTTGGGACACAGAGAGTAGAATATTGAAGCCCCCCCGTGGGGATACCGGGGGCCTTTCGTAAAAATAGTTCCCCCATCTTCTGGAAGTTCTGTACTTGTAACTTCCTCTAATCTGCCGCTCTCTTTGACTCTGCCTTTTCCCTTTGCTTGCTGTCTTCTAACTATCCGGTCCATTCTCCTGCCTTTTTTCACGAAACACTTTCAAAAAAGATTTCCTCCAGCCGAAGTCTGACTTGCTGGGCCTAATTAGACGCATAACGGCAGCATGACGCATCTGCACTCGTAATTGACAGGAAACTGTCTGAGCGATCGAAGAAGAATGTTGAATCGATCGTAATGAACATTGGCAAGTTGCATGCGGCCATATAATGTCCGTTGTGGTTGGCGCTCTCCATGTGGGAACGACATGAATTTGAAGGAGACGAGTCTCTGTGGCTATAAATGTAAAAAGTAATACTAATGTGGACACACATAAACACACTTCTTTCTAAAAAATAATTAAAAAAAATTCTTTCTCTCCCTTTGTCTCTCTCCCTCTCCCTCTGTCTTTCTCTCTCTCCCCTCTCTCTCTCCATCTCTCTCTCCCTCTCCCTCTGTCTGTCTCTCTCTCTCTCTCCCTCTGTCTCTCCCTCTCTCTCTCTCCCTCTGTCTGTCTCTCTCTCTCTCTCCTCTGTCTCTCTCTCTCTCCCTCTCCCTTACCCTCCCTCCCCCCCACTCTCTCTCCTACCGATTAGACCTCCACGAGTCAGCCTTACTGACTGTCCCTTACTAGCTCCTGAACCCCTCAGGTGTCAATGCGGCCAGTGGCTGTTAATGCAGTCCGTGGTATCATTTGATCCCCCTGGGGATAGGGACACTGTCTCTTAGCATCACCAACTGTCCACCTTGGTTGTAGTGTGAAATAGGGACAACAGGAATGGTACATTGAAAGCTGTACCCCCCCTGGGGATAGGGACACCTGTCTCTTAGCAGCACCAACTGTTCACCTTGGTTGTAGTGTGAAGTGAATAGGGACAACAGGAATGGTACATTGAAAGCTGTACCCCCCCTGGGGATAGGGACACTGTCTCTTAGCATCACCAACTGTTCACCTTGGTTGTAGTGTGAAATAGGGACAACAGGAATGGTACATTGAAAGCTGTACCCCCCCTGGGGATAGGGACACTGTCTCTTAGCAGCACCAACTGTCCACCTTGGTTGTAGTGTGAAATAGGGACAACAGGAATGGTACATTGAAAGCTGTACCCCCCCCCCCCCCCCTGGGGATAGGGACACTGTCTCTTAGCATCACCAACTGTCCACCTTGGTTGTAGTGTGAAATAGGGACAACAGGAATGGTACATTGAAAGCTGTACCCCCCCTGGGGATAGGGACACCTGTCTCTTAGCATCACCAACTGTTCACCTTGGTTGTAGTGTGAAATAGGGACAACAGGAATGGTACATTGAAAGCTGTACCCCCCCTGGGGATAGGGACACCTGTCTCTTAGCATCACCAACTGTTCACCTTGGTTGTAGTGTGAAATAGGGACAACAGGAATGGTACATTGAAAGCTGTACCCCCCCTGGGGATAGGGACACTGTCTCTTAGCATCACCAACTGTCCACCTTGGTTGTAGTGTGAAATAGGGACAACAGGAATGGTACATTGAAAGCTGTACCCCCCCTGGGGATAGGGACACTGTCTCTTAGCATCACCAACTGTCCACCTTGGTTGTAGTGTGAAATAGGGACAACAGGAATGGTACATTGAAAGCTGTACCCCCCCCCCCCTGGGGATAGGGACACTGTCTCTTAGCATCACCAACTGTCCACCTTGGTTGTAGTGTGAAATAGGGACAACAGGAATGGTACATTGAAAGCTGTACCCCCCCTGGGGATAGGGACACTGTCTCTTAGCATCACCAACTGGTCACCTTGGTTGTAGTGTGAAATAGGGACAACAGGAATGGTACATTGAAAGCTGTACCCCCCCTGGGGATAGGGACACTGTCTCTTAGCATCACCAACTGGTCACCTTGGTTGTAGTGTGAAATAGGGACAACAGGAATGGTACATTGAAAGCTGTACCCCCCCTGGGGATAGGGACACTGTCTCTTAGCAGCACCAACTGTCCACCTTGGTTGTAGTGTGAAATAGGGACAACAGGAATGGTACATTGAAAGCTGTACCCCCCCTGGGGATAGGGACACTGTCTCTTAGCATCACCAACTGGTCACTTTGGTTGTAGTGTGAAATAGGGACAACAGGAATGGTACATTGAAAGCTGTACCCCCCCTGGGGATAGGGACACTGTCTCTTAGCATCACCAACTGTCACCTTGGTTGTAGTGTGAAATAGGGACAACAGGAATGGTACATTGAAAGCTGTACCCCCCCTGGGGATAGGGACACTGTCTCTTAGCATCACCAACTGGTCACCTTGGTTGTAGTGTGAAATAGGGACAACAGGAATGGTACATTGAAAGCTGTACCCCCCCTGGGGATAGGGACACCTGTCTCTTAGCAGCACCAACTGTTCACCTTGGTTGTAGTGTGAAATAGGGACAACAGGAATGGTACATTGAAAGCTGTACCCCCCCTGGGGATAGGGACACTGTCTCTTAGCAGCACCAACTGTCCACCTTGGTTGTAGTGTGAAATAGGGACAACAGGAATGGTACATTGAAAGCTGTACCCCCCCTGGGGATAGGGACACCTGTCTCTTAGCAGCACCAACTGTCCACCTTGGTTGTAGTGTGAAATAGGGACAACAGGAATGGTACATTGAAAGCTGTACCCCCCCTGGGGATAGGGACACTGTTCACCTTGGTTCACCTTGGTTGTAGTGTGAAATAGGGACAACAGGAATGGTACATTGAAAGCTGTACCCCCCCTGGGGATAGGGACACTGTCTCTTAGCAGCACCAACTGTCCACCTTGGTTGTAGTGTGAAATAGGGACAACAGGAATGGTACATTGAAAGCTGTACCCCCCCTGGGGATAGGGACACTGTCTCTTAGCAGCACCAACTGTCCACCTTGGTTGTAGTGTGAAATAGGGACAACAGGAATGGTACATTGAAAGCTGTACCCCCCCTGGGGATAGGGACACTGTTCACCTTGGTTCACCTTGGTTGTAGTGTGAAATAGGGACAACAGGAATGGTACATTGAAAGCTGTACCCCCCCTGGGGATAGGGACACTGTCTCTTAGCAGCACCAACTGTCCACCTTGGTTGTAGTGTGAAATAGGGACAACAGGAATGGTACATTGAAAGCTGTACCCCCCCTGGGGATAGGGACACTGTCTCTTAGCATCACCAACTGGTCACCTTGGTTGTAGTGTGAAATAGGGACAACAGGAATGGTACATTGAAAGCTGTACCCCCCCTGGGGATAGGGACACTGTCTCTTAGCATCACCAACTGGTCACCTTGGTTGTAGTGTGAAATAGGGACAACAGGAATGGTACATTGAAAGCTGTACCCCCCCTGGGGATAGGGACACTGTCTCTTAGCAGCACCAACTGTCCACCTTGGTTGTAGTGTGAAATAGGGACAACAGGAATGGTACATTGAAAGCTGTACCCCCCCTGGGGATAGGGACACTGTCTCTTAGCATCACCAACTGGTCACCTTGGTTGTAGTGTGAAATAGGGACAACAGGAATGGTACATTGAAAGCTGTACCCCCCCTGGGGATAGGGACACTGTCTCTTAGCAGCACCAACTGTCCACCTTGGTTGTAGTGTGAAATAGGGACAACAGGAATGGTACATTGAAAGCTGTACCCCCCCTGGGGATAGGGACACTGTCTCTTAGCAGCACCAACTGTCCACCTTGGTTGTAGTGTGAAATAGGGACAACAGGAATGGTACATTGAAAGCTGTACCCCCCCTGGGGATAGGGACACTGTCTCTTAGCATCACCAACTGGTCACCTTGGTTGTAGTGTGAAATAGGGACAACAGGAATGGTACATTGAAAGCTGTACCCCCCCTGGGGATAGGGACACCTGTCTCTTAGCAGCACCAACTGTTCACCTTGGTTGTAGTGTGAAATAGGGACAACAGGAATGGTACATTGAAAGCTGTACCCCCCCTGGGGATAGGGACACCTGTCTCTTAGCAGCACCAACTGTTCACCTTGGTTGTAGTGTGAAATAGGGACAACAGGAATGGTACATTGAAAGCTGTACCCCCCCCCCCCCCCCTGGGGATAGGGACACTGTCTCTTAGCATCACCAACTGTCCACCTTGGTTGTAGTGTGAAATAGGGACAACAGGAATGGTACATTGAAAGCTGTACCCCCCCTGGGGATAGGGACACTGTCTCTTAGCATCACCAACTGGTCACCTTGGTTGTAGTGTGAAATAGGGACAACAGGAATGGTACATTGAAAGCTGTACCCCCCCTGGGGATAGGGACACCTGTCTCTTAGCAGCACCAACTGTCCACCTTGGTTGTAGTGTGAAATAGGGACAACAGGAATGGTACATTGAAAGCTGTACCCCCCCTGGGGATAGGGACACTGTCTCTTAGCATCACCAACTGTCCACCTTGGTTGTAGTGTGAAATAGGGACAACAGGAATGGTACATTGAAAGCTGTACCCCCCCTGGGGATAGGGACACTGTCTCTTAGCATCACCAACTGTCCACCTTGGTTGTAGTGTGAAATAGGGACAACAGGAATGGTACATTGAAAGCTGTACCCCCCCTGGGGATAGGGACACCTGTCTCTTAGCAGCACCAACTGTCCACCTTGGTTGTAGTGTGAAATAGGGACAACAGGAATGGTACATTGAAAGCTGTACCCCCCCTGGGGATAGGGACACTGTCTCTTAGCATCACCAACTGTTCACCTTGGTTGTAGTGTGAAATAGGGACAACAGGAATGGTACATTGAAAGCTGTACCCCCCCTGGGGATAGGGACACTGTCTCTTAGCATCACCAACTGTCCACCTTGGTTGTAGTGTGAAATAGGGACAACAGGAATGGCACATTGAAAGCTGTACCCCCCCCCCCCCCCCTGGGGATAGGGACACTGTCTCTTAGCATCACCAACTGTTCACCTTGGTTGTAGTGTGAAATAGGGACAATAGGAATGGTACATTGAAAGCTGTACCTCCCGTGGGGATACCGGGGGGCCTTTTGTATAAATAGTTCCACCACCTTCTGGAAGTTCTGCCTTTTCCCTTTGCTTACTGTCATCTACTATCTTTCTGCCTTACCCGGTCCATTCTCCTGCCATTTTTTCACGAAACGCTTTCGAAAAGATTTCCTCGAGCCGCAGTCGGACTTGCTGGGCCTAACAATTTCTTAGTTAGGCACATAACGGCAGTGTGACGTATCTGCGCTCATAATTGACAGGAAAATGTCTGAGCGATCGAAGAATAAGAATAAGAAGAAAGCTGTATGACGAAACATTGTCCCCAACAATGATTGGATAGCCTAGACTCCAGGCATCTGCTCATCGATCGCTCAGATAGTTTCCTGTCAACTGTGAGCGCAGATACGTCATGCTGCTGTTATGCGCCTAACTAAGAAATAGCCAGCCCCAGCATGTCCGTCTTCGGCTGGAGACATTCGTTGTAAGAGTTTCCGGAACAAAGGCAGGAGAATGGACCAGTAAGGCAGAAAGATAGTAGATGACAGAAAGCAAAGGGAAAAGGCAGGAGGATGGACCAGTAAGGCAGAAAGATAGTAGATGACAGAAAGCAAAGGGAAAAGACAGGAGAATGGACCAGTAAGGCAGAAAGATAGTAGATGACAGAAAGCAAAGGGAAAAGGCAGGAGGATGAACCAGTAAGGGAGAAAGATAGTAGATGACAGAAAGCAAAGGGAAAAGACAGGAGAATGGACCAGTAAGGCAGAAAGATAGTAGATGACAGAAAGCAAAGGGAAAAGTATTAAAATTACCTGCCTTATGCAACTCCCTCCCACTTACGATGTTATTTTGGATGATTTTTCAAGGTCTTCAAAGGGAGGTTCCACCGATTTTGCTTATTCGATTACCCGCTGTAAATACATTTAGTTCGTTTGTTCACTCTCACCTCCACCCCCCACCCCACCCCCAAGTGGTGTACCCTCTTCAGGCAACTGCAGCCTGTGGTTTGTTTTGGAGGGGGTCCATTAAACACACACACCGTCTCCTTCACTCACTTCTTTGTTTATTGCCAGAATTAAAAGCCATAATGTACCATCATTCTTCTGTGGTGAAAGCCAGAAGGTACTATCATTCTTCTGTGGTGAAAGCCACAAGGTACTATCATTCTTCTCTGTTAAAAGCCAGAAGGTACTATCATTCTTCTCTGTTGAAAGCCAGAAGGTACTATCATTCTTCTCTGGTGAAAGCCATAATGTACCATCATTCTTCTGTGGTGAAAGCCAGAAGGTACTATCATTCTTATCTGGTGAAAGCCTCAAGGTACTATCATTCTTCTCTGGGTAAAGCCATAATGTACCATCATTCTTCTCTGGGTAAAACCACAAGGCACTATCATTCTTCTCTGGGTAAAGCCACAAGGTACTATCATTCTTCTCTGGGTAAAGCCATAATGTACCATCATTCTTCTCTGGGTAAAGCCATAATATACCATCATTCTTCTCTGGGTAAAGCCATAATGTACTATCATTGTTCTCTGGGTAAAGACACAAGGTACTATCATTGTTCTCTGGTCAAAGACACAAGGTACTATCATTGTTCTCTGGGTAAAGACACAAGATACTATCATTGTTCTCTGGGTAAAGACACAAGGCACTATCATTGTTCTCTGGTGAAAGACACAAGATACTATCATTGTTCTCTGGTGAAAGACACAAGGCACTATCATTGTTCTCTGGTGAAAGACACAAGGCACTATCATTGTTCTCTGGTGAAAGACACAAGGTACTATCATTGTTCTCTGGTGAAAGACACAAGATACTATCATTGTTCTCTGGTGAAAGACACAAGGTACTATCATTCTTCTCTGGTGAAAGACACAAGGCACTATCATTGTTCTCTGGTGAAAGACACAAGATACTATCATTGTTCTCTGGTGAAAGACACAAGGTACTATCATTGTTCTCTGGTGAAAGACACAAGGCACTATCATTGTTCTCTGGTGAAAGACACAAGGCACTATCATTGTTCTCTGGTGAAAGACACAAGATACTATCATTGTTCTCTGGTGAAAGACACAAGATACTATCATTGTTCTCTGGTCAAAGACACAAGGTACTATCATTGTTCTCTGGTGAAAGACACAAGGTACTATCATTCTTCTCTGGTGAAAGACACAAGATACTATCATTGTTCTCTGGTGAAAGACACAAGATACTATCATTCTTCTCTGGTGAAAGACACAAGATACTATCATTCTTCTCTGGTGAAAGACACAAGATACTATCATTCTTCTCTGGTGAAAGACACAAGGTACTATCATTGTTCTCTGGTGAAAGACACAAGGCACTATCATTGTTCTCTGGTCAAAGACACAAGATACTATCATTGTTCTCTGGTCAAAGACACAAGATACTATCATTGTTCTCTGGTGAAAGACACAAGGCACTATCATTGTTCTCTGGTCAAAGACACAAGGTACTATCATTCTTCTCTGGTGAAAGACACAAGGCACTATCATTGTTCTCTGGTCAAAGACACAAGATACTATCATTATTCTCTGGTGAAAGACACAAGGCACTATCATTGTTCTCTGGTCAAAGACACAAGATACTATCATTCTTCTCTGGTGAAAGACACAAGGTACTATCATTGTTCTCTGGTGAAAGACACAAGATACTATCATTCTTCTCTGGTCAAAGACACAAGGTACTATCATTGTTCTATATTCTTGTTGTCACAGTACCTTCTGGCTTTCACCTGAGAAGAATGACAGTACCTTCTGGCTTTCACCTGAGAAGAATGATACTAATGTTGACATTAGAAACCTGACGTGTTGCCCCCCCCCCCCCCCACACATCCCCATCCCTGCCCCGCTTTTTACCCCGCTTTTTTTTATTTGTTTTTTTCATCATCTCCTCCTTCTCTCTCTCCTCCCCCCCCCCCACACCTTTCCTGAAGTTTTTTAAATATATTTTAATTTCTTTCCCTTTTCCAAAGTCTGTCCTGCCATTTGTTATTATTTGTTATTTTTTGTCAGTAGTCACTCATACCATTGACATCTCTGTCTCTGTCTGTCTGTCTATATATATCCTGTTTTCTCTCTCTCTTCCTCTGTCTCTGTCTCTGTGTGTGTGTGTCTCTCTCTCTCTCTCTCTCTCTCTCTCTCTCTCTCTCTCTCTCTCTCTCTCTCTCTCTCTCTCTCTCTCTCTCTCTCTCTCTCTCTCTCTCTCTCTCTCTCTCTCTCTCTCTCTCTCTCTCTCTCTCTCTGGTTTTATAAATGTGCTCTGAGCCAACCAGTGACTGCACTATGCAGTGGTTTGTAACCTACCCCAGTTGAAGACTGTCCTGTACCATGTAAATGGCCAACCAGTGACTGCACTATGCAGTGGTTTGTAACCTACCCCAGTTGAAGACTGTCCTGTACCATGTAAATGGCCAACCAGTGACTGCACTATGCAGTGGTTTGTAGCCTACCCCAGTTGAAGACTGTCCTGTACCATGTAAATGGACAACCAGTGACTGCACTATGCAGTGGTTTGTAGCCTACCCCAGTTGAAGACTGTCCTCTACCATGTAAATGGCCAACCAGTGACTGCACTATACAGTGGTTTGTAGCCTACCCCAGTTGAAGACTGTCCTCTACCATGTAAATGGCCAACCGATGACTGCACTATACAGTGGTTTGTAGCCTACCCCAGTTGAAGACTGTCCTGTACCATGTAAATGGCCAACCAGTGACTGCACTATACAGTGGATTGTAACCTACCCCAGTTGAAGACTGTCCTGTACCATGTAAATGGCCAACCAGTGACTGCACTATACAGTGGTTTGTAGCCTACCCCAGTTGAAGACTGTCCTGTACCATGTAAATGGCCAACCAGTGACTGCACTATACAGTGGTTTGTAACCTACCCCAGTTGAAGACTGTCCTGTACCATGTAAATGGCCAACCAGTGACTGCACTATACAGTGGTTTGTAGCCTACCCCAGTTGAAGACTGTCCTCTACCATGTAAATGGCCAACCAGTGACTGCACTATACAGTGGTTTGTAGCCTACCCCAGTTGAAGACTGTCCTGTACCATGTAAATGGCCAACCGATGACTGCACTATACAGTGGTTTGTAGCCTACCCCAGTTGAAGACTGTCCTGTACCATGTAAATGGCCAACCAGTGACTGCACTATACAGTGGTTTGTAACCTACCCCAGTTGAAGACTGCCCTGTACCATGTAAATGGCCAACCAGTGACTGCACTATGCAGTGGTTTGTAACCTACCCCAGTTGAAGACTGTCCTCTACCATGTAAATGGCCAACCAGTGACTGCACTATACAGTGGTTTGTAGCCTA
>CM065700.1:49388990-49436490 GCA_017654935.2 Phymorhynchus buccinoides | reverse complement strand
CAAGGCAGGGTATTCTCCTCAAACAGACCAATCTCAGCCCAGTTTTCCAGAATAGAGATGTGGCCAAGGCAGGGTATTATCCACAAACAGACCAATCTCAGCCCAGTTTTCCAGAATAGAGATGTGGCCAAGGCAGGGTATTCTCCTCAAACAAACCAATCAGCCCAGTTTTCCAGAATAGAGATGTGGCCAAGGCAGGGTATTCTCCTCAAACAGACCAATCTCAGCCCAGTTTTCCAGAATAGAGATGTGGTCAAGGCAGGGTATTATCCACAAACAGACCAATCTCAGCCCAGTTTTCCAGAATAGAGATGTGGCCAAGGCAGGGTATTCTCCTCAAGCAAACCAATCTCAGCCCAGTTTTCCAGAATAGCGATGTGGCCAAGGCAGGGTATTATCCACAAACAGACCAATCTCAGCCCAGTTTTCCAGAATAGAGATGTGGCCACTCAGCAGGCAGGGTATTCTCCTCAAATGAACCAATCTCAGCCCAGTTTTCCAGAATAGAGATGTGGCCAAGGCAGGGTATTCTCCCCAAACAGACCAATCTCAGCCCAGTTTTCCAGAATAGAGATGTGACCAAGGCAGGCAGGGTAGACCAATCTCAGCCCAGTTTTCCAGAATAGAGATGTGGCCAAGGCAGGGTATTCTCCACAAACAAACCAATCTCAGCCCAGTTTTCCAGAATAGAGATTTTGCCAAGGCAGGGTATTCTCCTCAAACAAACCAATCTCAGCCCAGTTTTCCAGAATAGAGATTTTGCCAAGGCAAGGTATTCTCCTCAAACAGACCAATCTCAGCCCAGTTTTCTAGAATAACACCTGCCTTCTTTTAGCATTATCATGAGGTCATGGTTGAAGGCAGCTGACAAACACACTGTGACTAATCAGGCTTTACACTACTTCTTACATATTGCCTTAGGGCTGTATGTCAGACCAATTGACATAGGCTAGAACACCAAGGCTACATCAAAATGTTGTTATGCTATGCATGGTTATGCGGGGGTTGTCTTTAGCCATGACAAGCTCCTAGCGTAACATTATCAGTCTCCAAAATCCCCCGAAGTCGGAGTGTGGTTGCCCACATGGCGGGGTAATAAAAAAAAGGTCACACGCGTAAATAATGTTCTCATCCCTAGCTGATGCATCTGTACCATAGTGTTCAAATGCTTCGGCTGTTGGGATGATCCCTGGAGTCTTTTAGCCAGGCCAGGGTACATCAACAACAACATACTACTTGGCTTCAGGAAAGGGCGATCATTTTAGGACTGAGTTGACCATGCCACCTAATGATGAGTCAGGGGCAGATAATTTTCTGTGACTATATACTACTTCTTCATGACAGGCAAGGGCAATAATCTTATGTAGGTGGCACACATATCTCGGTGCATGAGACAGGGGCAGAGGCTTTTCAGTATAAAGCCTCACTTTATCAGCGAAGCCCTTCTATTCGTGATTGCTGAGAGATGGCGCGTGGAATAAAAACAGCGCACGTTAAATTAAACTGGTTCTGGTTCTGGTTTTGAGTCCGTCAGCGGAGCCTATGAAGGCCATGAACTGTGTCAGACATGAAGACAGTTTCCCGCTGTGATGACAGCACGGCTCTGACAGCCAATGGAGCCTATGAAGGCCATGAACTTTATCAGACATGAAGACAGTTTCCCGCTGTGATGACAGCCAACGGAGCCTATGAAGGCCATGAACTGTGTCAGACATGAAGACAGTTTCCCGCTGTGATGACAGCACGGCTCTGACAGCCAATGGAGCCTATGAAGGCCATGAACTTTATCAGACATGAAGACAGTTTCCCGCTGTGATGACAGCCAACGGAGCCTATGAAGGCCATGAACTGTGTCAGACATGAAGACAGTTTCCCGCTGTGATGACAGCACGGTTCTGACAGCCAACGGAGCCTATGAAGGCCATGAACTTTATCAGACATGAAGACAGTTTCCCGCTGTGATGACAGCCAACGGAGCCTATGAAGGCCATGAACTTTGTCAGACATGAAGACAGTTTCCCGCTGTGATGACAGCACGGTTCTGACAGCCAACGGAGCCTATGAAGGCCATGAACTTTATCAGACATGAAGACAGTTTCCCGCTGTGATGACAGCCAACGGAGCCTATGAAGGCCATGAACTGTGTCAGACATGAAGACAGTTTCCCGCTGTGATGACAGCACGGTTCTGACAGCCAACGGAGCCTATGAAGGCCATGAACTTTATCAGACATGAAGACAGTTTCCCGCTGTGATGACAGCCAACGGAGCCTATGAAGGCCATGAACTGTGTCAGACATGAAGACAGTTTCCTGCTGTGATGACAGCACGGTTCTGACAGCCAACGGAGCCTATGAAGGCCATGAACTTTATCAGACATGAAGACAGTTTCCCGCTGTGATGACAGCCAACGGAGCCTATGAAGGCCATGAACTTTATCAGACATGAAGACAGTTTCCTGCTGTGATGACAGCACGGTTCTGACAGCCAACGGAGCCTATGAAGGCCATGAACTTTATCAGACATGAAGACAGTTTCCCGCTGTGATGGTTCTGACAGCCAACGGAGCCTATGAAGGCCATGAACTTTATCAGACATGAAGACAGTTTCCCGCTGTGATGACAGCCAACGGAGCCTATGAAGGCCATGAACTTTATCAGACATGAAGACAGTTTCCTGCTGTGATGACAGCACGGTTCTGACAGCCAACGGAGCCTATGAAGGCCATGAACTTTATCAGACATGAAGACAGTTTCCCGCTGTGATGGTTCTGACAGCCAACGGAGCCTATGAAGGCCATGAACTTTGTCAGACATGAAGACAGTTTCCCGCTGTGATGACAGCCAACGGAGCCTATGAAGGCCATGAACTTTGTCAGACATGAAGACAGTTTCCCGCTGTGATGACAGCACGGCTCTGACAGCCAACGCATGACTTAGCTGTCACCAGCCTGTCTACATCTAGGATGGAAGGAGGGGGGGGGGGGGGGGGAAGAAGAGTGAGTATTGGTGAGGTGTGGATGGATAAGAGAGGTGGGGGAGTGTGCAGAGTCAAGACAGTCAGATTTGGGTGGAGTGTCTAATTATTAGACAGCATAGACATTTGTATCGGTGTGTGTCATTACTGGTTTGTTCAAATAATGCAACTATATGTATTGTATGTAACCTTTTTAAAAAATATTAAATGAGCAATGTGAAAGGAATACCTATGTCCCAGAGGTAATCTCTGTGGTGAATATAAAACCGTCTACATGTGACTTTTACAGTTTTATCAGTCAGTTTTTATGTCAATTTCCTGATGAAAAGATCGTAATAAATTCTCAAAAGCTTGAATAGTTTGGTGTGGTCATTTTGAAGTCATCGTTATAAAACTGTCCACATTAGCTTTAAACTAGCTTGCATATTGTTTCATTAACTCCTCAATGAACTGCTACAGAAATGTGTGTGCTTTCTGAGAAAGAAACGCCTAAAGGTGCTTATGGGACACAGAGACACATTAACCCTGTCTGCCCTACCAACACAAGAGCAGCCCTTAACTCTTTCGCCGCCAGTCAATTTTCAGCACAAATGTTCCATTAATCTTACCTGGGTAGAGAAAAAAATCATCTACCATATTGGGGATTCCTCTATGACATATTTAAAGTAAGGCCTATCCTTACTTCCCAAAATAAAGAAAATAGGGTCTTTGGATAACAGATCCTGGTTTGATGCCTTTTAGTGACATGGGTGTTAAATCATTGTGCAAAAATGCGACGTTGGCGGTGAAAGGGTTAAATTAAAACGATTTGAACTGACTTAGTACTCCATAAACTTTATCTCAAGCCCACATTGTCTTCTGTATGTTTAGGTGGCGACCATCTTGAAGTAGTAACCTATGTATTTGGTCTCCTGGACTTTCAATAGACCAAATTTACAGGTCTCCCTTGGCAGAGGTTTACCCAGTGTCAGTGCTTTCTCCTCGAGGTTTGTGGACTTCGGTCATTTGTTGCACATTGAGGTCACAGGGCTTTGTCTGGTGTTGTTTTGACGTTTTTTTCTCCTGGGAATGGGAGTCCATTGTGATCACTTCAAATGATGGAAAATGTCCAAAAACATGTTTATTCTGGACTGAATGGATTACACGTGTATATATGTGTGTGTGTGGTGTGGTGTGGTGTGGTGTGGTGTGGTGTGTGTGTGTGTGTGTGTGTGTGTGTGTGTGTGTGTGTGTGTGTATGTGTGTGTGTGTGTGTCAATGTGTGTGTGTCACTCTGTGTGTGTGTGTGTGTGTGTGTGTGTGTGTACTTATCTTTTTGTTTGTATGCTGCTTGTATTATACTTTTAACCTGTGCCTCCCTCGCCCTCTTTCTTCCTCTCTCTATCCCCCTCTATCCCCCTCTATGTCCATATCTCTCTCTCTCTCTCTCTCTCTCTCTCTCTCTCTCTCTCTCTCTCTCTCTCTCTCTCTCTCTCTCTCTCTCTCTCTCTCTCTCTCTCTCTCTCTCTCTTGTCTCTTTTGCTTGCTTATTATTATTTCACTTGCTTGAGGACCTGATGAAAAGAAGTATCTTTATGCTTATTCAGTTTATCCTCATTAAAGATTTCAACTTCAAGTTTTCAAGTTCTCTCTCTCTCTTGCTCTCCCCCCCCCCCCCCCCCTCTTTCTCTCTCACTCTCTCTTGTTTGATAGCTTAATAGTTTGGTATATTTATAATCGACTAGTACTGGCTGATTGATCGTTTAACCATCTGTTTCATCGACTCAATATCTAATCGGATTATTTGTTGTTGTTTTAATTTATCTATTTATTTATATCTATTTATTTATATCTGTTTATTTATTTACTTACTAATTTATTTATTTTTGCTTAACTGTTTAAATCCACAAGGATTGGTGTTATTTTCTTGTTTTTGATGCGAATGTTATGTGTCATTATAACCCCCTCCACCAGCCTCCCTATGATATGGGCAGAAGGCCTATTCATTAAAATTGTTTGAATTGAATTGAATATCTCTCCCTCTCTCTCTCTCCCCCCCCCCCCCCCCCCCCCCCTCTCGTCCCTCTCCTTCCCTGACTTATCCTTCCCTTCATTAGTAGACACAAGCTTTCAATCTTAGTTTTGTGCATTGCCTTGCGCACAACACGTTTGTCATTCTTGTCCATTCCGGTATGCCCTCCAAACAGCTATTCCACAAAACAAGGCTGACATTTGTTGAAACAAAAAGGACGGATTATCTTGTACTTTAAACACACACCATCACATTTTTGCATTGAAAATTCCTGTCATTCTTGTGAAAGGGATAGGGTTAGAATCTTTTTTTTCTTCTGCGTTCCCAGGCCATATGGCCATAATGGACAAAGTACGCCTGTGTCTGTTTTCAGTTTTCACTGGTCTCCCCGCTACATACAGCCGACACATTCCGATTTAGGAGGAGCTCAAAGGAGAAAAGTTATTTAGAAGATTTTTTTTTTAAAAGGCAGGAGAATGATAGTAGATGATAGAAAGCAAAGGAGAAAGGCAGAGTCAAAGACAATGGCGGAATAGATGAAATTACAAGCACAGAACTTCCAGAAGGTGGGGGAACTATTTTTATGAAAGACCCTCCAGTATCCCCACGGGGAGAGACTCGTGGATGGGGCGGGGTCATCCAGCTCCCCGTATGGAGGCACGAGGCATACACCCACTGCCCCAAGTTAGCATCAACTTAGTGAAAGAAGCAGGCTTTGAGATTGAGGGTCGTGAACATGAGGGGAGGGGTGCAAAAACCACAGCTCTGCCACAAAAATGCCTTGCCCAAGATGCATCCCCACACTCTTTCAGTTTCGGGCAAGACCACTTTAAAAAGTTGGTCGAATAAGGTTTGTCATCATTTGTATGCCACAAAATGGGCCCTTTGGACTGTGTAACTAGACCCAGAAGATGTCTGATGTTAGAACACACATGGTGTGTGAGGCCAGGGCTAACTAAGCCCTTAGGCTGCAGCACTGTACTGTAGAGGAAGGAAGCAGGGGTTAGTGTGGTGTGTAGGTACTAGTGGTCAGCGGGCATGGTGTGTGAGAGGGCCAAGGCTAACTAAGCCCTTAGGCTGCAGCATGTAGGATCCAGTGCCATTCTCTGTTAGTACATGTAGTACTGTAGTGAGGAGGAAGGAAGCAGGGGTTAGTGTGGTGTGTAGGTACAAGTGGTCAGCGGGCATGGTGTGTGAGAGGGCCAAGGCTAACTAAGCCCTTAGGCTGCAACACTGTAGGGAGGAGGAAGGAAGCAGGAAGTGTGGTGTGTAGGTACAAGTGTTTAGCGGGCATGGTGTGTGAGAGGGCCAAGGCTAACTAAGCCCTTAGGCTGCAACACTGTAGGGAGGAGGAAGGAAGCAGGAAGTGTGGTGTGTAGGTACAAGTGGTTAGCGGGCATGGTGTGTGAGAAGGCCAAGGCTAACTAAGCCCTTAGGCTGCAGCACTGTAGGGAGGAGGAAGGAAGCAGGAAGTGTGGTGTGTAGGTACAAGTGGTTAGCGGGCATGGTGTGTGAGAGGGCCAAGGCTAACTAAGCCCTTAGGCTGCAGCACTGTAGGGAGGAGGAAGGAAGCAGGAAGTGTGGTGTGTAGGTACAAGTGGTTAGCGGGCATGGTGTGTGAGAGGGCCAAGGCTAACTAAGCCCTTAGGCTGCAGCATGTAGGATCCAGTGCCATTCTCTGTTAGTACATGTAGTACTGTAGTGAGGAGGAAGGAAGCAGGAAGTGTGGTGTGTAGGTGCTAGTGGTCGGTGGGCATGGTGTGTGAGAGTGCACTGAACTGAAAATAGTTTGTGTAGCTTGGTCTCTCAAGTGGCCATTAACCAGTAGTCCTTTTATCTGTGTGGGGGAAATGGGGGGGGGGGGGGTAGGAGGGTTAGGGTTGGAGGTAGGGATGTGTGTGTGTGTGTGTGTGTGAGAGAGAGAGAGAGAGAGAGAGAGAGAGAGAGAGAGAGAGAGAGAGAGAGAGAGAGAGAGAGAGAGAGAGAGAGAGTGAGAGTCTTCTTCTTCTCTTCTTCTTTCTTTCTCCCTCCTCTCCTCCTCTGTCACACTCTCTCTCTCTCTCTCTCTCTCTCTCTCTCTGTCTGTCTGTCTCTCTCTCTCTCTCTCTCTCTCTCTCTCTCTCTCTCTCTCTCTCTCTCTCTCTCTCTCTCTCTCTCTCTCTCTCTCTCTCTCTCTCTCTCTCTCTCTCTGTGTCTCTGTGACATAACCGACACATTCCTGCAATAGTAAGTAGCCAGTGACTCTCCTTACCCATTTTATTCTTGCACAGGTAGGCCTAGTATAGGATAGTGTAGGTAGGATTAACAACACCTGGCTTCCTCTGCCTGGTACCATTACCTGCAATGGTTTGTGTGTCAGCACCCCCCATGCTGACACACAAATGCACCCCCCCCCCCCATAGCAGACAGAAGACAGGGGGTGGGGTGAGGGTGCTAGATACAGGGGGGGGGGGGGGGGGTGTTAGCTGGGAGTGCCATCAAGTTGCCATCTAAGACAGTATGTAGTGACGTTCGCGGGGGGGGGGGGGGGGGGGGGGGGAGCCAGGAATGTCAAAGCATCATTATGTGCCACCTAGTCAGATTCCAATCAGCTCACAGTTTCCAAAACCACACAGAAAAGGTCATCAAAACAAACAGTCCTTTGTCAGCTGCTAGGAATAGGAAAAGGAAAAGGCTGTTGGGCTTGGAAAAAAGAAAGGTGTGCTGAGCCAAAACAAACCATGGCAAATGCACTGCTAAAATAAAATAATATACAATGCGACTTATGGGAAGAGAATGTGTGTGTGTGCGCACGTGTGTGTGTGTGTGTGGTGTGTTTGTGTGTGTGGTGTGTGTGTGTGTGCACACGCGCACGTGCGTGTGTGTGTGTGTGTGTGTGTGTGTGTGTGTGTGTGTGTGTGTGTATGTGTGTGTGCGTGTATGCATGTGTGCGTGCGTGTGTGTGTGTGTGTGTGGGGGGGGGGGGGTAATTGTTATTGTCATTATTGCTTATCGTTGCAGAGAAATTGTCCCAAACGGTCAAGATTATAGCGTCCACAGTAGGAATAGAATACTGGGGGATCAAGGTATGACTGACTGTGACTGTTGACAGTAATGATATTATCTTCTTCGTTGCTGTTGTTATTGCAGAGAAGGTGTCCCAGACGGTCAAGATCGATGCGTCCACAGTGGAGATTGAGGAGCGAGGGGTCAAGCTGCGACTGACCGTGGTGGACACGCCTGGCTTTGGGGACTCCCTCAACTCCACCGACTGGTCAGTCACTGATAGTCCCCTGTTCTGTATGCAACTGGACATCAGAAAAGGAAGCATTATATCACCGTACACAAAACATAGAATTGGTCAACTTGGATGTGTTGGACTGACCAGTTGATCAAGACAAGCTGCGTGCATCAAAGCTGCAAAGCAACAATTTGCAAAGACGAAACAAACACCGATTGTGACGCTAAATGAACAAACCATAATGTAATTTGACCTGAAATAACCAAAATTTTGAGTTTTCTCTTCATGTGAAGTGACGTCTTTCAACTATGTTTTGCGCACAGTGAGATATCCAGTTCTGTATTTTTTTTTTTTTTTAAAGGATAAAAAGGATAACATAATCATGAACCCTAAGATAGCCAACCACAGATCCTTTTCTGGAGTGTCCGCGAACAATATGTTGACCATTCTGGCTTCTTTGGGTAGAAAAATAGAACTGAAAAAGAGGGGTTCCGATAAAACTGCAGAAATTCCAGTCGCAGTAATGGTGGACAGAGAAATACAGTGCTGCAGACAGAGGCTGATGCTAAACTTGACTTTCAGTTTCACTCACACCAAACAAAATTCTAACTTTATTTTTGTGTTGATTTGATCTCTTTTTTTTTTAAAGCCCATTCCTTACAGAAAAGAGTCCAAACTCTCTTTGTTCTCTCAGTTTTCTGCAGAATAATGAAGCGGAGTAATAGACAGGCGACGTGCATAGTTGCGCAAGTTTCCACTGATTTGGCAATTAAAGAGAAAAGTTCGTTGATAATGATACGTCGAAGGAGGTGAGACCCTGGCTTTTGTGTTCCTCATATTTATTTAGAGACTTTTTATTTTTTTTAGAGAGATAATTGAGAACTTTAGCAAAATAGAAATCACATAGTTTGTATGTCAGGTGATGTGACAAAAGATGTGTGATTGTTATTTGTCGTCATTACATGTTATGGAATATTTTACTAAGTTATTGGATAATAGCTTACCCGACGTTCCTGTTGAGGTTGCAATGAAAGGTCAAATTGTCTACTTTTCATGGAAGGGGGCATTAAATCTTACTAATTCCAAACGGTGGTATAGAAGCAAACTTTTCCTTCCTTGCTTTAAACATAATTCAGCTTACAAAAACAGCTGTCAGCGTCATGTAAACTTCGATAAAACCAAGCGACCATAGGCGAAACAGGCTGCTTTGCTCATTAATTCTGGAATTTCCGGTGTACGTGCATCCACAAAGCTTTCAGATTTGTGCATCTCGCGCCTGTCCAATCTACGGTATAGAAGACGCATCAAAATACTAGAATATACATAATTATAATGGTGTTTACTCTGTCTCTCTCTTTCTCTGTCTCTCTCTCACTGTCTCTGTCTCTCTCTGTCTCTCTATCTCTGTCTCTCTGACTGTCTCTGTCTCTCTCTAATAAAGTTTTCAAGTGTCAAGTGTCAAGTGTCTCTGTCTCTCTCATTATTACAATGTTCAGTCTCTCTCTCTATATCTCTGTCTCAGTCTCTATCTCTCTGTCTCTGTCTCTCTCTCTGTCTTTGTTTCTCCGTGTCTCTGTCTCTCTCTCTCTCTCTGTCTCCGTCTGTCTGTTTGTCTCTCTCTCAGTCTCTGTCTCTCTCTCTCTCTCTGTCTCCGTCTGTCTGTTTGTCTCTCTCTCAGTCTCTGTCTCTCTCTCTCTCTCTGTCTCCGTCTGTCTGTTTGTCTCTCTCTCAGTCTCTGTCTCTCTCTCTCTGTGTGTCTCCGTCTGTCTGTTTGTCTCTCTCTCAGTCTCTGTCTCTCTCTCTCTCTCTGTCTCCGTCTGTCTGTTTGTCTCTCTCTCAGTCTCTGTCACTCTCTCTCTCTCTCTCTCTCTCTCTGTCTCTCTCTCTCTCTCTCTCTCTCTCTCTCTCTCTCTCTCTCTCTCTCTCTCTCTCTCTCTCTCTCTCTCTGTCTTTGTTTCTCCGTGTCTCTGTCTCTCTCTCTCTCTCTCTGTCTCCGTCTGTCTGTTCTGTCTCTCTCTCAGTCTCTGTCTCTCTCTCTCTCTGTGTCTCCGTCTGTCTGTTTGTCTCTCTCTCAGTCTCTGTCACTCTCTCTCTCTCTCTCTCTCTCTCAGTCTCTGTCACTCTCTCTCTCTCTCTCTCTCTCTCTCTCTCTCTCTCTCTCTCTCTCTCTCTCTCTCTCTCTCTCTCTCTCTCTCTCTCTCTCTCTCTCTCTGTCACTCTCTCTCTCTCTCTCTCTCTCTCTCTCTCTCTCTCTCTCTCTCTCTCTCTCTCTCTTCTCTCTCTCTCTCTCTCTCTCTCTCTCACTATTACGGTGTTCAGTCTCTCTATGTGTCTCAGTCTCTGTCTCTCTGTATGTGTCTCTCACTGTCTCATTTTATCTCTCTGTCTTTGTCTTCCTCTGCATCTCTCTCTGTGACTCTCTCTCTGCCTCTGTCTCTCTGTCTTTCTTTATCTGGTCTGTCTCTCTGTCTCTTTCTGTCTCTGTCTCTCTCTCAGTCTCTGTCTCTCTCTCTCTCTCTCTCTCTCTCTCTCTCTCTCTCTCTCTCTCTCTCTCTCTCTCTCTTTCTCACTATTATTATGGTGTTCAGTCTGTCTCTGTCTCTCTCTGTCTCTGTCCAGAAGCGGATGGGGGGGGGGGGGGGGGGGGGGGGGGGGGGGGTCAAGGGTTTATGACCCTTTTTTTCAGAAGAGACCTTAATTGCATCTTTTACATTCAACTTATCAGATTCTGGTGGGGCGATCCCCCCAACTCAGTCCATGGAACCTCCACCTCCATGACTAACTGATCCGCCCCCTGCTGTCTGCATCATATCCGTCTGCCTGTCTATCAGTCTGTCTCTCTCTCTCTAGCTATATCTATATCTCTGCTCTGTCTGTGTATGGGTGCACATATGCTTGTGTGTACGTGTGCTTGCATGTATGTGTGCGTGTGTGTGTGTGTGTGTGTGTGTGTGTGTGTGTGTGTGTGTGTGTGTGTGTGTGTGTGTGTGTGTGTGTGTACGTGTGTGTGAGTGTGTGTGTGACACAAACTATGCATTTTGACAACATATAATTGTCTTTATCATAATGTGCTATTGTGTTGTTTTCTTTTTACATATTTTCGATATCGTTGTGTTTTCAAGACTTGTCAGAGTTTTGTTTACATAACAGAAACAACAACGACAACAAACAAATCCTTGGCTATGGACTTAAGTTACATTTATAATGTTGTCTGCCTGTCATTTCTCTGTGGAAACGGTCATGCAAAAAGGGGGAGATTCTAATACAATTTAGGGAAAGGTTTGGATATTGTTTAACAATTTTCCATTTGATGTATTTGTTTATCAGGATTACTGTTGGGATGGATTTAATGTTTTTATTCATGTGTATTGTCACTCCCAAATTGATACGACTGACCTGTATATGATTTGGCAAAGAACAAAGTTAACTGATTGATTTTGATGACAGGTGGAGACAAAGTTAACTGATTGATGTGATGACAGGTGGAGACAAAGTTAACTGATTGATGTGATGACAGGTGGAGACAAAGTTCACTGATTGATGTGATGACAGGTGGAGACAAAGTTAACTGATTGATGTGATGACAGGTGGAGACAAAGTTAACATTGATTTTGATGACAGGTGGAGAGAAACAGCAACAATGCAACCAATGTCCTTCTGCTGAAGTCTCTTTCTGGACCTTCAGATTCTGTCCATTCTGCTCTGTTTTGCCCATTCAATCATATTTCAAACTGAACAATATACTGATGCGTCATGTCATGGTCTGATGTCATTGTGTTTGGGCCACACACAGTGTACACTGGCTGTCAATGCCTCAAGACTTTTCTTTAACTTGGGATCCGCCATTCATCGATTTTCCATGCTTTCGATGAACCTTTAACAAGGTGGGGGACAGCAGACCTGGCATAATCCTTTTGATGGACATAGTTCACTGTCAAATGTTTCTTTAAAGTCATTTTCAGTGATTTTAACAGAAAAAGGTCTGCGTGTATAGAACGGTTTTTGTTTTGTTTTGTTTATTTGTGTTTGTTTGTTTTTAAAGACATCGAAGCTCCTGTACTGCATTAGAAGATGCTGTAAAGCATTTTAATGAACAAGATGAATACCTGTGGTTTTAGGACACCAAGACATTGCTGAAGAAATCTGCTTTCTCACACCACATATCACAATCTCCTTAGGTGAACAACGATGCAGTGATTAAATGTTCACTGAATTATTACAAATGACAAAAGTCACCAGTGACCCAACCAACTATTAATTTTGATTAATTTTCTTGACATGAAAACACATAAAGAAAAGTAGTAACCAAACCTTACATCAAGAAATGCTACATTTCATGAAATGACGGCTCCGTATTTTCAAGACTTTACATTAAGCCAGACAAGGACATGCGAGACTTTTCAAAACTGTTATAAATGTGATCTGACGGGTTGTCTTGAACAGATCCATTGTATCAAACTTTAACTACTTATGAAACTGCCATTGACTTTTGCATTGAAAAGAGCAGGACGTGACGCTACGTCTTTCTTTTGCAGGAAGGAGCACACTAGCAGCATAGGACACATGGATTGTGTTTCAATCTGTTGCATCAGCATAGGACACATGGATTGTGTTTCAATCTGTTGCATCAGCATAGGACACATGGATTGTGTTTCAATCTGTTGCATCAGCATAGGACACATGGATTGTGTTTCAATCTGTTGCATCAGCATAGGACACATGGATTGTGTTTCAATCTGTTGCATCAGCATAGGACACATGGATTGTGTTTCAATCTGTTACATCAGCATAGGACACATGGATTGTGTTTCAATCTGTTACATCAGCATAGGACACATGGATTGTGTTTCAATCTGTTACATCAGCATAGGACACATGGATTGTGTTTCAATCTGTTGCATCAGCATAGGACACATGGATTGTGTTTCAATCTGTTACATCAGCATAGGACACATGGATTGTGTTTCAATCTGTTGCATCAGCATAGGACACATGGATTGTGTTTCAATCTGTTGCATCAGCACAGGACACATGGATTGTGTTTCAATCTGTTACATCAGCATAGGACACATGGATTGTGTTTCAATCTGTTACATCAGCATAGGACACATGGATTGTGTTTCAATCTGTTACATCAGCGCAGGACACATGGATTGTGTTTCAATCTGTTACATCAGCATAGGACACATGGATTGTGTTTCAATCTGTTACATCAGCATAGGACACATGGATTGTGTTTCAATCTGTTACATCAGCATAGGACACATGGATTGTGTTTCAATCTGTTACATCAGCACAGGACACATGGATTGTGTTTCAATCTGTTACATCAGCATTTCAGGACACATGGATTGTGTTTCAATCTGTTACATCAGCATAGGACACATGGATTATGTTTCAATCTGTTACATCAGCATTTGTGTATAGGTTAAAAGGGATACATTTCAGCTTAAACAGAAGGAACACTTGAACAGTTTAATCTTTGGGTGCATCAAGACAATGGAGCCACACTACTACCTCTGAAGCTGAGACCAGAAACAAACATTTCAATGGAGCCACACCTCTACCTCTGAAGCTGAGACCAGAAACAAACATTTCACCAAGACAGCAATTCCTTAGAACACAACGATTCAAACAATATCGTTCCTTCCAGATTTTACTGGAGTATTTGTATGAGAGAATTCTAGTCCAGAGAGAATTTGCATGGAGCAAGTTTCATAAAGAAAGATTTCCATCTTCCGTTTCTTCTTGGAGATATAAAATGCAAACAACGGAATGCAAACAACGGAGACTGGTGTGCTGCAGTCACCATGCAACACAGGGTGATGAAGTGTGCTGCAGTCACTTTGCCAATGTGAACACCATCCCAATGAGGCTCCTGCCTTGGGCTGTAAGTGTGCGATACAATGAGGCTGCAACACAGGGTGAACATGTGGCTGTAAGTGTGCTGCAGTCATCATCCCTGCATCGCACTGTTTAGCAGTTTGGGGCGATTGCATTTGGGATACACTCTGTTTTGCCAACTTTGATATTGCAATGAAGATAAACATGACAATAGTAATATGTGCATAGATGACCATGATGCAGTAATGTCCGCTAAAGACTACATTTTGGGGGCAAGGTTAATCCTGACACATGCAACCTGTGGGTTATGCACACATAATAAGGGCATAGATGCACTACTTGTCTTATGCTCTGGATGTTTGGAAGAACTTTACATTACATGTGTCCATTACACATGTTGAAGAAAAAGCTTACAAGTTACCAGACCACTTTATGATTTGAATTACACAATTGTTGATCTAGGACTCCATTTTTTAAAAGTGTTTTATTTTATTTTTGACCCTCCATCAGCTCTGAATGATAGGTGGTACATGCATCACCACTACCGTTGTACTTACACTCTGTTTCTTTGTGTCTATAGGTTTTCAGACAAATACCATCAGCTCTGAATGATAGGTGGTACATGCATCACCACTACCGTTGTACTTACACTCTGTTTCTTTGTGTCTTTAGGTTTTCAGACAAATACCACAACTCAGACTGATAGGTGGTACATGCATCACCACTACCGTTGTACTTACACTCTGTTTCTTTGTGTCTTTAGGTTTTCAGACAAATACCACAACTCAGACAAAGAAACAAGAAAGTCAAGGTAAAAAATACCCTGCACCACAAGTAATCTTCAAACAATCTATCACCCAATCAAATTTCATACCTATAGCTGCGAAATTGTTAAACATACAGCTAAGAAACAGTTAGACATGTCCAAGGTCAAAAGTCAAGTTCAAGATCAACAATGTTTAAAACGTCTCCCTTTGCATTCCTATGGTGACTCCGATAATTAGGTATACAATCAATTATTTTTTGGACTACAACCTCCACTAAAATAAACAAGGTCAAAAGTCAAGGTCAAGGTCATCAATATTTTACAACATACATAACCATCAGCCTGTTTATCTGCCTACCAAAATTGAAACCTTTAACTGCAAAAATGTGAAAAATACGGCTCATAAAGCTATTTGACACATCTAAGGTCAAAGGTCAAGGCCAAGGTCAAGAAGGCAAATGTTACGCAGTATTTTAAATCAACTTAAGCCAGTATACTTACTTACCAAATTTGAAAATTATAACTAAAGATGTGAAACATATGACCAAGAAACAAATAAAATGTGACCTAGATTAAGGATATGGCCACGCCCACCAAGGTCAAAGAAAGGTCACAAACCTTTGCTTCTACCACTTTTTGAAATCAGCATGGTAAGGACTATCTTCACACCAAATGTTATGCTTTTACCCCAAAATGCAATCTACCCTTCAAAATAAGGAAATAACAAGCCATTGGTGTAATTTATTTAGATTTCCGTAAAGCGTTTGACTGGATTCCTCTTCAAAGACTCCTTATTAAATTACAGTATTATGGTGTAACTGGTAAGGTACTAGCTTGGATTAAAGATTTTGGTAAAGGTAAAGATGTGCCACCCACCCTGCATTTCTCAGTTAATTCCATTTTTCCGTTTTTGTCTCTCTTACCAAACATAAAGCTGTATTTTATGAACCTTTTCAGCTAATTATCTTTTTGGAATAATAACCCTAACCCTAACCCTAACCCTACCCCTACCCCCCATTCACCCCCCCTCCCCCCTTCACCCCTCCCCCCTCCCCCCCTTCACCCCGTTTCTTCTTTCTTCCTGCTGCCATGGTGATGGTAATGGTGATGGTGATGATGGTAATGACTATGTTTCAGTTTCCCATCCACCGTTGGCTGCATTGACCAGTGTGAGCTTTGCCTGATGAAGTGGACTGAACCGACATCACATGTGATACCGATGATGATGATGATGATGATGATGATGGTGATGGTAATGGTGATGGTGATGGTGATGGTAATGACTATGTTTCAGTTTCCCATCCACCGTTGGCTGCATTGACCAGTGTGAGCTTTGCCTGATGAAGTGGACTGAACCGACATCACATGTGATAACGATATTGATGATGAGGATGATAACAATAATGATGATGATAACAATAATTATGATAGCAATGAAGATAACGATGATGATGATGATTTCTCTATTTTTACAGTTTCCGATCCATCATTCGCTAAATTGACGATCAGTTTGAGCGCTACTATACCTGGCGAACAAAAGTGGCCTGAACGATTTTTGTGTATGATGATGATGATGATGTTGATGATGATGATGATGATAACAGTGATGATGATAACGATGATGATGATGATGATGATGATAACAGTGATGATGATAACGATGATGATGATGATGATAACAGTGATGATGATAACGATGATGATGATGATGATAACAACAGTGATGATGATGATGATGATGATGATAACAACAGTGATGATGATAACAAATGATGATGATGATGATGATAACAACAGTGATGATGATAACAAATGATGATGATGATGATAACAACAGTGATGATGATAACAAATGATGATGATGATGATGATATGATGATGATGATAACAACAGTGATGATGATAACAAATGATGATGATGATGATGATGATGATAACAACAGTGATGATGATAACAAATGATGATGATGATGATGATAACAACAGTGATGATGATAACAATAATGATAATGATAACAATAATTATGACAACAGTGAAGATAACGATGATGATGATGATTTCTCTATTTGTTACAGTTTCCGATCCATCATTCGCTACATTGACGACCAGTTTGAGCGCTACCTGGCGGACGAAAGTGGTCTGAATCGCCGTCACATTGTGGACAATCGCGTGCACTGCTGTTTCTACTTCATCAACCCCTCCGGTCATGGGTAAGCAACTCTGCCTTCCAACTCCACCCCCCACCCCCAATGCAAAGCTGCCATATTTTTCGGACTATAAGGCGATATCCCCCCCCCCCCCCCCCCCCACTCCTTCCCTACCCCTGCGCCTTATAATGTGACTGATAATAAAGTCAGAAAAAGTAATGACAAAAATGTGAATGTTGTGCATAGTCTGGGGGGTGCGCCTCCTACTGGCTGTGCTTTATACTCCGGAAAATACGCTAATTACGCTTTTGCACACTTTGTTTGATCAACTAATAGAAAGCATTTTTATAACGGTGAACATAGTTCCATAGTAGCCTGTATTTCATTCAATGCCTTAACCTCATTGCGTTGTTTTGAAGGTTAAAGCCTCTGGATGTGGCGTTCATCACAAGGTGAACATAGTTCCATAGTAGCCTGTATTTCATTCAATGCCTTAACCTCATTGCGTTATTTTGAAGGTTAAAGCCTCTGGATGTGGCGTTCATCACAAGGTGAACATAGTTCATCCTGAGGCCTGGTATTAGTAGCCTGTATTTGATTCAGTGCCTTAACCTCATTGCGTTGTTTTACAGATTAAAGCCTCTGGATGTGGCGTTCATCACAAGGTGAACATAGTTCATCCTGAGGCCTGGTATTAGTAGCCTGTATTTGATTCAATGCCTTCACCTCATTGCGTTGTTTTACAGATTAAAGCCTCTGGATGTGGCGTTCATCACAAGGTGAACATAGTTCCATAATAGCCTGCATTGGATTCAATGCCTTCACCTCATTGTGTTGTTTTACAGATTAAAGCCTCTGGATGTGGCGTTCATCACAAGGTGAACATAGTTCCATAAAAGCCTGCATTGGATTCAATGCCTTCACCTCATTGTGTTGTTTTACAGATTAAAGCCTCTGGATGTGGCGTTCATGCGTACGGTCCACCACAAGGTGAACATAGTTCCTGTGCTGGCTAAGGCAGACACCCTGACCAAACAGGAGGTCGTCAACCTCAAGAGGAAGGTGGGTGTGGAGTGCCAGGGAGTCTGTGGTAACCAGGAAAAGAAAGAAAGAAAGAAAGTAGCTTCCTACCAAAATAATGTAACAAGAATCAGGACTATATGTCCCTCATTTCTACGCCGATCTGATCTGATCTACCTCTCATTGTAGGGTCGTTATCCCTTAGTTTTTCCTTGCACTTTTCTTTCAGCCGTAATGTATGAGCACATCACCATGCATTTTTCTGTATCTTAACTTGAAAATCAACATCTGCGTGCTGATTTTAAGAGTTTGATGTGTGTCCCAAATGTGTCAGCGTATCACTTTGAGATCTGACCACGCCCGTAACTTGACCAACTCTGAGTAAGATTCCATAATGATTTTATTTGTGTGTTGCAGTGAAAACCATGCTACAAGCAAACTCTCAGTGATTTATGAAAAAACAAACAAAAAACCTTTGATATTAAAAATCACTAAGCAAAAAACCCAACTCGTTGACAGAATTTTCTTTGCCGCAAGTGGAGAGGAGAAAATAAGTCACAGATAGATGGACAGACAAGAGGAGACAGACAGACAGACACAGACTTAGTATTCTCATGATTAGTACATAGATGAACAGACAAGAGGAGACAGACAGACAGACAGACAGACACAGACTTAGTATTCTCATAATTACTACAGCTTCTGTCTGTGACGATGATGCTGATTTTGATGATGATGATGATGACAATAATGATGGTGATAATGATGATGATGACAATGATTTCTCACAGATTCTGGATCAGATTGAGGACTATGGCATCAAGATCTACCTGACTATCTGTGATGATGATGATGGTGACGATGATGATGATGATGATGACGATGATGATGATGATGACGATGATTTCTCACAGATTCTGGATCAGATTGAGGACTATGGCATCAAGATCTACCTGACTGTCTGTGACGATGATGATGGTGATGATGACGATGATGATGATGATAATGACGATGATGATGATGATGATGATGACAATGATTTCTCACAGATTCTGGATCAGATTGAGGACTATGGCATCAAGATATACCCACTTCCTGAGTGTGACGATGATGAAGACGACGACTACAAGGAGCAGTGCAGACAACTCCAGGTAGAATCATGGATGCACTAGTTTGAAGCCTGTATCATGGCATTGCTGCCAGTTGTATGGGCACAAGGGTCCTCGGTTTATCGTCTCATCCGAAAGACTCCACGTTCAGACCGTAAGGCCTGGTGCAGAGTGAGAGGAAAAATCCCCTGTACCCTGGTTCGAACTCGGGTTTATTGTATACGAGGCGAACGCGTTACCTGCGTGCCACTGTACACCCCTATGAACAATTTGGCCGTTGGTTTGCAGGGACACGCTTCTTTCGTCTTCCTCTTCATCCCCAGGTCATGTGGGCATAAATGGTGGAATGCATGTTGGTCTGGTTTTCACTTTCTACTGGTCTCCTCACTGCATTCAGCTGACACATTCCAATTTCGGAGGAGCTCAATGGAGAATAATTACTATTTAGATTTTTTTTTAAAGAGACAGAAAAATAGTACAAGAACAAAAACCCGAGCGCCCACGTTAATATTTCAGGAATGTATTGACTTCCCTTCATCAAACACAACCAGGGACTGAACAATAGTACAAGAACAAAAAACAACGCCCACGTTGTTGCTGGTAATATTTCAGGAATCTATTGATTTCCCTTCATCAAACACAATCATGGACTGAAAAATAGTAGATGACAGTAAGAAAAGAAAAAGGCAGAGTCAAAGAGAGTGATAGATTAGAGGAAGCTGCTAGCACATACATTCCAGAAGGTGGGGGAACTATTTGTACTGACAGATCCTCCGGTGTGTGTGTGTGTGTGTGTGTGTGTGTGTGTGTTTGTATGTGCGTGTGTGTGTGTGTGTGTGTGTGTGTGTGTGTGTGTGTGTGTGTGCGCGTGTGCGTGTGTGTGTGCGTGTGTGTGTGCGTGTGTGTTAGAGAGAGAGAGAGAGTTGCTTTGCATATGCACTGTTGGTGGTTGGTGTCACTCTTGAATGTTGTTTTTTGTTATCTGTTGATGAATAATTGATTGTAAAGCGCTTTGGGCTCATCTGAGGTAAAGCGCTATATAAATGTACTGTTATTATTATTATTATTATCCCCACGGAGGATTTAAGGACTAGTTTATTGTTGTGTTATAAGGTGCATGAGTTCCAATCTGAAAACAAGGTACAGCCATATAGTTGGTCACATATGCTACACATACTTGCCATGCAGTTGCTGGGAGACCCTTTTACAGTTTTGTGTGTGTGTGTGTGTGTGTGTGTGTGTGTGCGTGTGTGTGCGTGTGCGTGTGCGTGTGTGCGTGTGTGAAGGGTTAAAGGATAAGAATAAGGGTACATTGAGGGTTTAATTGAGGGTTAAAGAATAAGCTGACAAAGCTTTTTTTCATACCTGCCCCGTGCACGCGCGCATGCATACATTTGTATTTGTAGTTTACAGTGTGCTGTTGTTGTTACCCACTACATGTATGTTTGTTTGTTTTTCTGCAAAGGCATCTGCCCCCTGTGCTTTGAAGAGAGGACTGTTTGTATTGCCTTCTGTTGCTGTTTTCTGCAAAGGCATCTGCCCCTGTGCTTTGAAGAGAGGACTGTTTGTCTCGCCTTCTGTTGTTGTTTTCTGCAAAGGCATCTGCCCCTGTGCTTTGAAGAGAGGACTGTTTGTCTCGCTTGTCTGTTACTGTTTTCTGTGTATCCACAGGCAACTTTTCACAGAAGGCTAAGAACACATTTTCATTCAATGTTATAGAGATTTGGGGCGTTAACATTCTGCTGTCTTACTTGGCAGAGGTTTGCATAAAGTCAGCACTGTCTGGTTTGTTAAAATGGAGAGGTTCTTTTTTTCTTCTTTTTTGTTGTTGTCATCTTTCGTTTGTGCTTCGGTTGCAAAGTTGAATACGTTTTTAAAGTTTTGTTTGTTTCGGGGTTTTCGTTCATTTAATTTTTAGTTTATGATCCTTTGTGTGCAGAGTGCAGTCCCCTTTGCAGTGGTCGGGGCCAACGCCATCATTGAGGTCAAAGGTCGCAAGGTCCGAGGTCGCATGTACCCCTGGGGTGTGGTGGAAGTGGAGAACCCTGACCACTGCGACTTCATCAAGCTGAGGACCATGCTCATGTGAGGGACTGAGACAGAGAGGGAGAGAGACAAAGAGAGACAGAGAGAGAGAGAAAGAGAGAGAGAGAAACTGATAGAGAGAGGGGGGACATGTATCCTGAGGGAAGAGGGGGGAGGAGGGGCTGACCACTGCGACTTCATCAAGCTGAGGACCATGCTCATGTGAGGGACTGAGACAGAGAATGAATGGATGAATGGTTTATTGCTCCACAGGACCACTCCATTAGCATGAAATGAAATGGGCTATAGATATATCAAATTGTTCAATTCCCATTCACACAGATATTGATTAACGATGATTCAACAGTAACATATTTTACTACATTGTATTTTCACCCCCCATCCTACCCCCCCCAGCTCTACCAGATGCTACTCTGGGGCCTGAGCCACATGTTGCATCAGACGTTTGATCAAATTAAGTTTGAATAAAAGAATTGTAAACTCACCTACAGGTGTGATTTCTCGTTCGTTTGAACCCATTGTTGATCTCTGTGTGTTTATGAACGAAGTGTACTTCTCATTCGAAGTGCTTTTCTAAACAGCAAGTTTTACATTGGTTATATCACAAACTGGGCAAACCATTTTGCCCATTTGGCAATTTCACAGATTGGGCGTAACACATACACAGATATTACATTGTTATTTCCAGCACCCATATGCAGGACCTTCAAGAGGTGACCCAGGAAATCCACTATGAGAAGTTCATTGCGGAGAAACTGTACATACACAAATACCACATAGACATGTGTAATATAGTACATGATGTTATTTCCAGCACCCACATGCAGGACCTTCAGGAGGTGACCCAGGAAATCCACTATGAGAAGTTCATTGCGGAGAAACTGTACATACACAAATACCACATGGACATGTGTAATATAGTACATTATGTTATTTCCAGCACCCACATGCAGGACCTTCAAGAGGTGACCCAGGAAATCCACTATGAGAATTACCGCGCGGAGAAACTCGCCACAGGAGGAGCTGCCCCGCCCAAGCCCAGCAAGAGGTCTGTTGCTTTCCCACACACTCTTATCTCTTTTACTGTATGTTCCCTGCTTTTTGTAAAACATTTTTTACTTTAATTGTTAATGACACTGATAAGGTCAAACTGAGTGGTCACCAATTTCTTGCTCTTCTTCTTTTGCGTTCCCAGGCCATATGGCCTTCATGGATGAGGTACGTGTGTGTCCAGTTTTTAGTTTTCACTGGTCTCCCCGCTGCATTCAGCCGACACATTCCGATTTCGTAGGAGCTCAAAGGAGAAAATTATTTGGAAGATTTAAAAAAATTTAAAAATGCAGGAGAATGGGCCAAAAAGTCAGACAGATACTAGGGAAAAGGCAGAGTCAACGAAGAGGACAGATTAGAGAATGTTGCTAGCACAGAACTTCCAGAAGGTGGGAGAACTGTTTGTGCTGAGCGACCCCCCAGTATCCTCACGGGGGAATTCACTGATTTAATTTCAACACCAGTTGTTGTTCCAAAAGAACAAAAGAATAAAAAAGTGGGTAAAGGCGTATTTTCGCTTACCCCCTATCAGATGTTCTCACTGAAAATGTGAACATTTTGCCTTTGTCAAGTAAGGATGAGGTGGGTTTCGGGTAAGGGAGGGGTTCGGATGGCTTGGGGTTATTTTCATGACATGGATGTTGATGGAGGAGATGGAGGTTCAGATTCAAAACCAGGAACATGCATGAGGAGGGGGTTGCTGAAGTACACCTTTGCGACAAAGAAAAAGTGTTCTTCTAAGTCGTTTGTTGTCTGCTAACAAGCTTGTGCTTTGATAATTCAGATGATGAGTTGAATAGCAGTTTGCGTTTTAACATAGGCATTCTGCCCCACCTTGTGTGTGTGCTTAAACATTATCCCGCTTTTAGTTGTATTTTTTCCAATAATTGGAATGATGGAAGAGTCATGCTTTTCTGTTATTTGTGTGAGTGTGTGTGTGTGTGTGTGTGTGTGTGTGTGTGTGTGTGTGTGTGTGTGTGTGTGTGTAAATGTGTGAATGTGTGTGTGTTTGTGCGTGCTTGCGTGTGTGTGTTTGTGTGTGTGTGCATGTGTGTGTGCGTGTGTGTATGTGCGCGTGTGTGCAAGCGTGCCTCTGTGTGTGCACAAGTGTGCGTGCATGCATGTGTGCGTGTGTGCATTGTTCTAGTTCTCACATTTTGATGACTTGATAGATCGTTAATGCCATTTGTTTTCGAGATAATCTTTATCATCGTCTGTTTATTTATCTCTGTGTGGATTTAAAGCATTGTGGCGCAGTCATTCCGGTGAGAACCCTCTCTTTAACCAAATAAAAAGAAAAGCCTCTTTGCTAACAGCAGTCTCCTGTACACTGCTGCTAAGCTAATCTGCTCTGTGGGTTAACAACAAAAAAGTACAAATGCTAACCTAGTAGATTGTGTTGTGAGTGTTAACAAATCATTGAACTAATGCAGCAGTAGATTGTTTAGCACCACTAGTTTCTTTTAACCCCTGAAAATCTCTGCTCACGCTTTTGACAATTTCTCCTTAAAGGGAGAGCATCTGATAAAGGAAAGAAGCTCAACAGAGGCTTCTGTCATCAGATTGTCTCCTCTTACAGAAATTAGAATAATACCTCTTTTTTTTTTAAAGCAATGTAAATGTCATTGGTTGTAACATGGCTGTAAATAATCTTTTGTGTGTGTGTCTTTCTTCTTCCTCTTCTTTACCGTTTCTCCCTCTGTCTTTCTCACAGGACCTGTTTGTTTTCTTTGTCTTTCTCTCTTCTTTCTTCGTCTTCTTTACCGTCTTTCCTTCTGTCTTTCTCACAGGACCTGTTTGTTTTCTTTGTCTTTCTTCTTTCTTCCTCTTCTTTACCATCTTTCCCTCTGTCTTTCTCACAGGACCTGTTTATTTTCTTTGTCTTTCTTCTTTCTTCCTCTTCTTTACCGTCTTTCCTTCTGTCTTTCTCACAGGACCTGTTTGTTTTCTTTGTCTTTCTTCTTTCTTCGTCTTCTTTACCGTCTTTCCCTCTGTCTTTCTCACAGGACCTGTTTGTTTTCTTTGTCTTTCTTCTTTCTTCCTCTTCTTTACCGTCTTTCCTTCTGTCTTTCTCACAGGACCTGTTTATTTTCTTTGTTTTTCTTCTTTCTTCCTCTTCTTTACTGTCTTTCCCTCTGTCTTTCTCACAGGACCTGTTTGTTTTCTCAGTTTTACGTGAGGTTCTTTGGGCAAAATTTAAGACAGAAATCGAAATTCCAAAGAACACATAAAATGTTTGAAGATCTTGTAGTTTGTACAATGTTTGGTTTGTTTGTTTAAAACACACACACACACATGCACACACACAAACACACACACACATGTATGCATACATACACACACACACACACACACACACACACACACACACACACACACACACACACACATCATTTATTAAATTAATGTTTTATTATTTTCCACATGCTTTCTACTCCACCCTGTCAACTTTTCTTACGTCAATTCATGGTGAGACCCCCCCCCCCTCTCCCCTTTTTCCTTTTCCACCCTACCTTCCCTCACCCTTTTATCTTCCGATATTCTGATTTCCCCCCTTCCGTTCCCTCTGCCTTTGCAACATATGAATGTATTGTCCCATGTTCTTTCTGTGTTCTTCTCTCCGTGGTTTGGACTACCGTGTCAGCCAGTATTATGGGATGTTGTATTTGCATGAAAACTGCCTTTTACGCTGTTTATGCATGCCGTGTATATGCATGTTTTGTTCTCTTTATATGTCACGTGTCTTTATCCTATTTTTCTGACTTTAATTATCTGTAACACGCTGTCGGATGAAAATGCTGAGAGGCATATTTAAATTCCATATATACATGTTTTTGAAGTACAAATGATCAGCATGCTTGCAGATTTTCAAGTTTATATTTGATTCAATTTTAACGAAATCTACCGTAAAATGCGGACTATGAGCCACTTCTTTTCCCTCAACTTTGGCCCATGTGGCTTATAGACTGATGCGGCTTATCTGTGGATTTTTTCCCATTCTACATTTATCAGTATGATTAAATCTGTTTCTGGCCACATTCTTCAGCCTACTTTGAGCTTCTTTGATATTAAAAACTGGTTTTGGTAATCAATAGATTCAAATCTCATGTTTAAAGTGTCTGAAAACATTAAATACTCATGTTCTGACAGGACAATTTATATATTTGTGTTGCTTTGTGCACATTCAATTTTCTCTGCGGCTTATATACAGGTGCGTCTTATAGTCCAGTTTTTACGGTAATAACAATTGACAAGGAGTGTGATAGTTTGCCATGTTGTGCTAATTTCTAAGACGTTTTTGTGATGTCGCATTGCTGAACTAATGCCTCTTGCCGTCTTGGTATATCGTAGAAAGTGAAGATTTTTTTGGTTGGTTGTTTTTTAAACATGCTTTCGAGTACTGATATACTGTGCATGGTTGCTATGTGCATATTCTGTGGGTTTGGGCGATTACATACAAAATGGTGATATGATCGATATAATGTGTAAAATCTGATACTGTGAGAGGCTATTGATTCCTCCTCCAACTCGTTTGTAAGGAAACGTTTGTTTGTTTTCAATATGCTTAACTCTTTCACCGCCAGCCATATTTCAGCCCAAAATTGCCAATAAATTTACCTGGGTAGAGAACAAAATCCATACGCAGTATTGGGGATTCTTCTGTGACATATATAAAATAAGGTCTGTCCTTACTTCCCAAAACTAAGACAACAGGGTCTTTGTATAATGGACCCCAATTTGACGCCTTTTAGTGACATAGGTGTTAAATCACTGTGGTGCTAAAATGCGACTTTGGCTGTGAAAGGGTTAAGCTTTTTGTAATGCCTGCCATCTTTGTTTGCTTTCAATATGCTTAAGGTTTTTGTAATGGCTGCCATTAGAGATTGTTAGCTGATGAGGGTTGGACAGTAATGGATGCCCGACTGCCCGGGGTAGGTGATCATAAGTGTCGGGCAGGTTCATCCTAAGTGTCGGGCAGGTGATCATAAGTGTCGGGCAGGTGATCATAAGTGTTGGGCAGGTGATCCTAAGTGTCAGGCAGGTGATCCTAAGTGTCGGGCAGGTGATCCTATGTGTTGGGCAAGTGATCCTAAGTGTCGGGCAGGTGATCCTAAGTGTCGGGCAGGTGATCCTAAGTGTTGGGCAGGTGATCCTAAGTGTTGGGCAGGTGATCCTAAGTGTCGGGCAGGTGATCCTAAGTGTCGGGCAGGTGATCCTAAGTGTCGGGCAGGTGATCCTAAGTGTCGGGCAGGTGATCCTAAGTGTCGGGCAGGTGATCATAAGTGTCGGGCAGGTGATATAAGTGTCGGGCAGGTGATATAAGTGTCGGGCAGGTGATCCTAAGTGTTGGGCAGGTGATCCTAAGTGTCGGGCAGGTGATCCTAAGTGTCGGGCAGGTGATATAAGTGTCGGGCAGTATCAAATGGCTGCAGTATAACAGTCATGGAAGAGGGAAGGGGGTAGTTCCAAGTGGTCAGTTGGGGTGGGGTCAGAAGCTGATGATAATTTGAATGTAAAAGATGTAATGAAGGCTTCTCGTAAGAGAATAAGCTAAACCTATAGCATGGGACTAACAACAATTCTCCCTCTTTTTCTTTTCTTTTCATTTAAAATTTTTTATTTTCCCTGAAGGGGTGGAACCCTTCTAACCCCTCTCAAATCCATATTTGATGTAGTACCCAAGTCCAAAGGCATGTAACAATATAACAACGAGGCCTTAATATCAAAGATTATTATTATGATAATCAGATGAAAATCTTTATTTTATGATGAGTAATATTGCTACAACCTCGTGTCTGTGCCAGCCGTGGTCTTGAAGCGGAATGAATGAAATCTGTTTTGTTGGATATGTTGTAAGAGGTTGCCAAATGCTGGCCTACCATCCCCCACCCCCTCCTTTTTTTTCTCTAATTTAAAATGAATTTTTTTTTTTTTTTTTTTTTAAATTTAAATTTTGGGGTTTGAATCGTTACTCTTCTGGCTGTGTAACTGTACAAATGTGTTTGTTGTTTTAAATACATGGAAAAAATCGTATTGAAAATATGCAAAGATCAAAGAGAGATGTGTACGTTAAGGGACCGATCAACACATCCATCTGCAGTCGTATGGCTACCCAACTGCCAGAGGCACGAATCTGATGAAACACTGCTGTCTACATGAATCTCATGAAATCCTACTTGTTACGTTCACTATTTTTGTAGATCCCCGTACACGAATCGAGGAAATATCTATATTTCTGTATCAGACATTTTATCAGATTGATGTATTAGGGTCTGCTGAATGTAGTGAACAGAATTAGCAGGATTTCATCACATTCATGTAGACAGTAGTGTTTCACCAGATTGATGTATTAGGGTCTGCTGAATGTAGTGAACGAAACGGGCAGGATTTCATCACATTCATGTAGACAGTAGTGTTTCACCAGATTGATGTAGTGCTGAATGTAGTGAACGAAACGGGCAGGATTTCATCACATTCATGTAGACAGTAGTGTTTCACCAGATTGATGTATTAGGGTCTGCTGAATGTAGTGAACGAAACGGGCAGGATTTCATCACATTCATGTAGACAGTAGTGTTTCACCAGATTGATGTAGTGCTGAATGTAGTGAACGAAACGGGCAGGATTTCATCACATTCATGTAGACAGTAGTGTTTCACCAGATTGATGTATTAGGGTCTGCTGAATGTAGTGAACGAAACGGGCAGGATTTCATCACATTCATGTAGACAGTAGTGTTTCACCAGATTTGTGTCTCGCAGACCTCGTCACACTTCGATGGTCGGTTCGACTGAAATTGGATGTGTCGATCTGAATTTGTAGAAATCTGTTGGCGGGGAGAGAGTGGGGATGTCCCCCCTGGCAAGGTAGAAATGGATTTGAAATGCCGGCCCTTTGGCTGCAGCACTAAGAGTTGAGCCTGGGTATTTTCACATTGGCATAAGCTAGAACACCAAGGCTACATCTAAATGTTGTTATGCTATGCATAGTTATGCGGGGATTGTCTTTAGCCATGGCAAGCTCCTAGCATAACATCAGTCCAAAATCCTCTGAAGTCGGAGTGTGGCTGCCCACGTGGCGGGGTAGTCAAAAATGGTCACACACTTAACGTTCTCATCCTTAGCTGATGCACTTGTACCATAGTGTTCAATTGCTTCGACTGTTGGGATGATCCCTGGAGTCTTTAAGCCAGGGAACGACAACAACGACAACAGTGTGGCTATTGCGTGTTGTGATGGTTTCAGTCCTCTGTATGCATTGGTGTTGACCATGGATATTACATGATATTTATTACATGATATTTTGTGATCATTTTCAATGACAGTCCTCTGTATATATTTGTGTTGACCATGGATATTACATGATATTTTGTGATCATTTTCCATTAGTCTAGCCCTCTGTATTCATTTGTGTTGACCATGGATATTACATGATATTTTGTGATCATTTTCCATTACAGTCTAGTCCTCTGTATATATTTGTGTTGGCCATGGATATTATGATATATTTATTACATGATATTCTGTGATCATTTTCAATGACAGTCCTCTGTATATATTTGTGTTGGCCATGGATATTATGATATATTTATTACATGATATTCTGTGATCATTTTCAATGACAGTCCTCTGTATATATTTGTGTTGACCATGGATATTATAATATATTTATTACATGATATTCTGTGATCATTTCAATGACAGTCCTCTGTATATATTTGTGTTGACCATGGATATTATAATATGATATTTATTACATGATATTCTGTGATCATTTCAATGACAGTCCTCTGTATATATTTGTGTTGACCATGGATATTATAATATGATATTTATTACATGATATTCTGTGATCATTTTCAATGACAGTCCTCTGTATATATTTGTGAAATATTACATGATATTTATTATAGGATATTTTGTGATCATTTTCAATGACAGTCCTCTATATATTTGTGTAATATTACATTATATTTATGACATGATATTTTGCTATCTTTTTCCATGACAGTCCTCCCCCCAGTCAGCAGGACGGAGTGGTGGACAAAGAACGCGAACTCATGCAGAAGGAAGAAGAGGTAGAGGAAAAAGATTATTGTCTGTCTGTTTCTGTCTGTCCGTCTCTCCCCCCCCTCTCTCTCTCTCTCTCTCTCTCTCTCTCTCTCTCTCTCTCTCTCTCTCTCTCTCTCTCTCTCTCTCTCTCTCTCTCTCTCTCACTCTCTCTCTCTCTCTTACTCTCTAGTCTCTCTTTGATTTATGCTTATAGCTCAGGGCGTGTAGCCAGGAGTGCGTCTTACACAGTCAACACGGGTAATAGTATGTCAATTAGACTGAACTCCCAAACTGATTGGCTGTTTAGTCTGTTTAGTCTAATGTACATACTATTCCCTGTGTTGACTGTCTGGTCCACACTCCTGACTACAGGCCCTGGATAAATAAAGTTTATTTCTTGCTTTTGTTTGTTTGTTTATTTGTTTTCTCACGCTCTTCTGTCACCTTTCAGTATTTGTATGTACGTATGTGCGTGTGTGTGCGTTTGTGCTTGAGCATAAGGCCGTGTACACACATAAGCGGATATTCCATGCGGAAACCCATGCGCAATCCATAAATAAGTGAAACAAAGAATAAATAAGTGAAACAAAAGATTTGCGCACGTGTCCGAATTTCCCCATTATGCATAAACTTGTATCCTTCTTTCTTCCACTTATTTAGGGTTTTCCGTACAGAACTTACGCGTCTAATGTGAACCCGGCCTAAGGGTTTCTGTACATTGCACACAGAAACACATGCGCTTATCCGCAAATAAGTAAACGAAAGTAAGAAATAAACGGACGGGATAAACGTTGAACGCGTGAGTTTCCACACGCACTTATCCCTTCCGCTTATTTCTTATTTTCTTTTTTTGATTTGCGGATATGCTCATGGGTTTCCGCGTGTAATGTGCACATGCCCTTTCAGTGTGTGCTTTCTGTGCGTCCTCCAACAGATGTGTGAGACACACGTGTAGCCTGCTGTCATTCAGGCTGTGAGGCCCATCGCTGTGTGGATAGCCATTCACATGCCCTTTCAGTGTGTGCTTTCTGTGCGTCCTCCAACAGATGTGTGAGACACACGTGTAGCCTGCTGTCATTCAGGCTGTGAGGCCCATCGCTGTGTGGGTAGCCATTCACATGCCCTTTCAGTGTGTGCTTTCTGTGCGTCCTCCAACAGATGTGTGAGACACACGTGTAGCCTGCTGTCATTCAGGCTGTGAGGCCCATCGCTGTGTGGATAGCCATTCACATGCCCTTTCAGTGTGTGCTTTCTGTGCGTCCTCCAACAGATGTGTGAGACACACGTGTAGCCTGCTGTCATTCAGGCTGTGAGGCCCATCGCTGTGTGGGTAGCCATTTACATGCGTGCCTGCTGTCATTCAGGCTGTGAGGCCCATCGCTGTGTGGATAGCCATTCACCCCTTTCAGTGTGTGCCCGTCCTCCAACAGATGTGTGAGACACACGTGTAGCCTTGTCATTCAGGCTGTGTGCTGTGTGGATAGCCATTCACATGCGCGTGTGTATGTGTATGCCCCCCCCCACGTGTCCTTGTCATTCAGTGTGTGTGTGTGTGTTTTGTGCATGTGTGTGTGTGTGTTGACCCCCCCCCCCCCCCTGTGTGTGTGTGTGTGCGTGTGTGTGTGTATGCCACCCCCCCTGTGTGTGTGTGTGTGTGTGTGTGTGTGTGTGTGTGTGTGTGTGTGTGTGTGTGTGTGTGTGTGTGTGTGTGTGTGTGTGTGTGTGTGTGTGTTTATGGGTGTGTTTGTAGGTTTTTTTTCATTGTAAAGCGCCCTGAATAGAATTTTCTAGTTATGTGCGCTATATATATATATGCTAATTATTATGACCGTATTTTACGGACTACAAGGCGCACCTGATTATAAGGCGCACCCCCCATATTTTACACCAAATTCTGATTTTGTTATTATAGTTTCTTACTACTTTATTTGTCATGCTATAAAGCACAGGGCTCTCAGTCTGGGGAAAAATAACACCTGCTAGTCCGTAAAATATGGTATTATTATTATTATTATTAAATAATAAAATAAAATAAAATACATAGCATTTATACAGCGCCTTTCTTTAGAATTAAACTCAAGGCGCTCACATTCACTGATTCACACGCAATTGGGCCAACAAACACCATCATTCTACACATTCATTCGACCATCATCTAACTTACGTGAAAGTTACAGAGAGAAAGCTCTTTGAAACTGATGAGTTTTGAGTTGGGTTTTGAAAGCGGGAAGTGCAGATTGGTGACGGAGGTGAACAGGCAAGGAGTTCCAGACAGTGGGGGCGCAGAAACTAAAACTGCGCTGTCCAAAAGACTTTAAATTCACTTTAGGAACTTTAAACAGTTTGGCACGGGAAGATCGGAGTGAGCGAGAAGGAATGTAAGTGTGGAGAGCACTTGAGAGGTAGGATGGTAGGGTAGGATGGTAGATAACCGTCTACATCGGTTTTGATGTCAAGTAAATTTGTGTGTGTGCGTTGCAGCTGCGTAAGATGCAGGAGAAGCTGACCCGCATGCAGGCCGAGATGGACATGAAGCACCCCCACCCCCAGCAGCCCAACGGCAACATCAAGACACACGACCTGTAGTGACCCCTCACCCCACTGTCACCTTCAGCATTGACCCACTGCAGGTCAGGGTCATTGTAGGATGATGGTGGTGATGGCGATGGTGATAAGGATGACGGTGATGATGATGGTGATGATGATGATGATGATGATGATGATGATGATGATGATGATGATGATGATGATGATGATGGTGATGATGAGTACGATGATGGTGATGATGATGATGATGATGGTGATGATGAGTACGATGATGATGACGATGATGACGAGTATGATGATGGTGATGATGATGATAGTGTTGTAGTGTTGATACAAAAACAAAAAGAAGCTGTTACCAAGATACAGCTCAGACAGGCAAATGAATGAGTGAATGAAAGGAAAACAGATTGAGAATTTTTGTTTCCGCCGTATAATAATGCTGGGGCAAGGACCAAATGACAGTGATGATGATATAGAAAAGCTTGTGCAGGTTTTTGGTTTTGAATTTGCATGAAGTGTTATTTGTTACCCTATTTTTCAGACTATAAGGCGCACCCCCCCCATTTTTACGCAATATCAGATTTTGCTCTAATAGGCTACCATCTGACTATCTTACCAGTCACATTATAAGGCGCAGGGGTCTAGTCTGGGGAAAAAGTATTGCCTTATAGTTCGTAAAATATGGTAAGTTTTAAAGTATCATACGATGATCACAATAATATTTGGGGGGGTTTCTTGTTTTTTCATTTGCTATTACAAATTTTATGTGTCTTTTTCGTCTTCAATCTGTGCAATTTTCAAGCAGATAATATCCTGAAAGTTCCAAACGGTTTGTTCCAGAAATGTGTGTGCGTGTGCTTGCGTGCGCATGTGCGTGCGCATGTGTGCTTGTGTGTGTTGTGCATGTCTTGATGGACATTGTCCGTCTTTCATTGGACTTTCTGTTTCCTTTGTTTCAGGCCCCGCCCACTTCAGAGACCCCTTGTTTCAGTCCACACTCCTACTGCCTGCGATGGGCGGGTTCTGTCAGGGGCATTCCTCGTCCCTTCCCTCATCCTCACAGGTCCCTTTCAGTCCACACTCCTACTGCCTGCGATGGGCGGGTTCTGTCAGGGGCATTCCTCGTCCCTTCCCTCATCCTCACAGGTTCCTTTCTGCTGGAAGGCTAGCAGCCTGTGGCGGTTCTTGATCCCGTTCGTCGCCTTCATCGGTCAGATGGCTCCACATCCTACACCTTCCCCCCTCACCCCTCGTCCATTCTCCCTTTTCCGTGCAGCCTTACCTTTCACTGTCTGTTTCTCTTCACTCCCCATAGCCCACCCCCACCCCACCTCATTTTCTATTCTAGCTTTCCACCCTCCTCCCTCCCTCCCTCCCTTCCCACCGCCGTTATTGCCAATAGTGTTTTCTGCAAGCATTGTGTAGATGGACTATGTACGTGTAACGTGTAGCGTGTAACAGTTCTTTTTGTGTGTGTACTGCTCCAAGTGGAATGCACACGGACTTGATTTGACCTGGTGTGTGTGCGTGTGTGGATGTGCCTTTTCTCATCCGTATGGAGATGTGACAGGCTAGATTATCAGTTATCATCACGTTGTTATGTCAAAGACTATCACCACCTTTTATTGGCTATCACGCTGTATATCGACTGTCATATCGCAGCAGCAATAACAATAACAACAACAGCAATATCGGCCTTGTGCAGTCTGCTGTTCTCGTCTTCCAACGTTGCGTGTTGGGCTTGGCTTGTAGACTGTCATGTCGCAGCAGAAATAACAACAACAGCAATATCGGCCTTGTGCAGCCTGCTGTTCTCGTCTTCCAACGTTGCGTGTTGGGCTTGGTTGTTGCACCGTGTTCCATCTTTCCTGACTTTAGCAGTCTTCTGGATGAGGCGTTTTCCATTAAAGCTGACTTTAATGACACTGCTGATATTCCAACGCTGCCTTCTTGCTCTATTTCCCCTTCCCCTCTACTCTCACAATTTTCTCTTTTTTTCTCTCCTCCCCCCCTCCCCCCCAGTATCCTGCTTCTGTCTGTGTAACATATCCTTACCTATCCCTGTAAGCAGCAACAACAAGAAGGAAGAAAGAAAAAGGCTGAGTTAAAAGGCGCATCAAATTGGGGGGAAATTGGTGTGATTGAACTATGAAATGTAACCATTTTATGGAAGCTAACGATCTGTCAGCGTGTGTTTGGACATGTGCGTATAAGTGTGGGTGATGCGTAAGTCTGTAAGGTTGAATGAAAGTTCATACATGTCCTTAAAGTAAATACGTGAACATTTTGTCAATAAAGTTTACGGCATTATGTCGGATGGAGTATTTTCACTGCAGTGCGTCTGGTCATGGATGCATTGTTGAAGATTAAACCAGCATGTATTTTCAACTCAGTGTTATAGATTGTTTTTAAAGGTTGCCTTGATGATTATTGTTTTGGTGTTAGTGTTGTGTTGCTGTCCGTTTATGAATATGCAGTGAAATGCCTCCGACATTGCCTTTTTTCATTTCTTGTTTGTTGTTTTTTGTTTTCAAATATGCATTTGTAACCTGATCTATAGTATTTTTAACACTATTTTTTTAAGACACATATATTATATGCAAGCACTGGTTAAAATTATACCGTTTCTATTTTTTGAGTGTGTGCGTGTGGGGGTGTTGTTTTTTTGTCTACTTCTTCGATCTGCATTCCCAGGCCATATGGCCATAATGGGGAAGAATCTGTCTACTCTTTGTTTATGTCTTCTATCTGCGTTCCCAGGCCATATGGCCATAATGGGGAAGAATCTGTCTACTCTTTGTTTATGTCTTCTATCTGCGTTCCCAGGCCATATGGCCATAATGGGGCAGAATCTGTCTACTCTTTGTTTATGTCTTCTATCTTGCCTGTAAAGAACAGAATGTAGACCTTGGGTGTAGATTTAGATTTGTTGTTTTGTTTTTGTTTTTTGCGTTACAAACGAGAAGATTTGGAATAAGTTTGTGACGGTGAACTGACTTTACTGAAATCAGTATCAAGTGATTTGCCTTTATTTGACAAGAGTTCTTAGTTTAATAGTATTGAAAACCAACTGCCTTTTGATTTTCTAAACATTAATAGTAAGCATCTTCCGATAGAATTCAGCATGGACCAAGATATATCTATGATATGTACAGGGACTTTCAACACTTTCTTTTGGGACACCATTTCTTTTGGACCAAAGTATAGCAGCCATGTTATTTTTTCACTATCACAATGACTCAGTGTTGTTACTATCACATGGACCGCTGGGTTCGGATTCCGCGACCTGACAAACCAGGGTGTGGCTGCAAGTTGGGACTCGGAATGAGCAACATGGGAGCAACGCTATTGCATGGCCCAGAAAATGGGTCAGCAAAATGTTTTTTTAATTGTTACTATCACCTTGACAGGTCATTGGTATGCGCTCTACATATCACGCAGACACATTGGTATGTTAATGTTTTCTGCTGTTATTCCTGCGTTATGTTATTCCTGCTGTTACTCTTGGTTTATTGCTGACATTAAAACCATGTTGTGTTCATATAAACGTGTATTGTATTATTTTTTAGACTATAAGGCGATGCTTTTTTTCTTCTTCTGAGACTCTGTGTGTCTCGTAACGTCACTGATATTGTAGTAATAAAGTGTTACAACAACATCAGAATGTTATGCAAGATTTAGGTGTGCGCTTTATAATAAGATGCGCCTTAACTTAGTAGGGTACTTTTCTGTTTTGTGTCATGAAGCTTCTTCAAGCAACAAGCTTCAACTGTCCTGTGTGAAAATGTAGGTAGAGAAACTTTTGTCCAAAGAGTTTGTCTGCCAGATGTACATTTTGTGGGGGTTTTGTGTTTTGTTTTTAACTACTTACACTTCAAACATAACCTTCAAAACCAGTATAACAAATATAAAAAGAAAAATGAATAAATAAAAAAACCCATAAAAATCCAAAAAATAATTTGGTCTGTGTTAGGTTGTTTTCCATTTCCCCCCCTTTTTTTTAAGGGTGGTTTTTTTCTCTGAAATAATGCATTTAAAAAAATTAAGAAAAGAGAAAAAAAAATACTAACTTTTTCTTGTGGGCTGACGTAGTTACGTTGAGGGTGGTTTATTCTGAAATGATGTTGTTGGGTTTTTTAAAGTGCTGCTGAAGGTTTTAACGCCTTTATGTGCTCTGTACTGGATCTTACAAGTTACGTTTTTGTTTATTGGTGTGCAATTGTATGGTGAAGTTCCCTTCATAACTCGTGTGTGTGTCTGTGTGTACATGCATGCGTGTGTCTGTTTGTGTGTATTGTGCTCTACACCCGAGCGTGTGTTCTGGAAATGCATTGCAAGCCCTTTCGTCTGTTCCATGTCGTTTTGTCTTTGGAATTATAACTTTTTTTTAAAGGCTGATGTCATGTTCTTGATAGGATTATGTCAGTATTGTCAGGTGCGTGCGTGTGTGTGTGTGTGTGTGTGTGTGTGTGTGTGTGCGTACGTGGGTGTGTGTGTGTGTGTGTGTGTGTGTGTGTGTGTGTGTGTGTGTGTGTGTGTGTGGTTGCTGGTGATGTGATGTGCTGTTGAATGTAAGATGAGTTCTTGTGCTCTATATATATGCTGTATTGTGCAAACATGTAACATGCGATCTGTCGTGCGGTGCAGCTGTATTGTGCAAACATGTAACATGCGATCTGTCGTGCGGTGCAGCTGTATTGTGCAAACATGTAACATGCGATCTGTCGCGCGGTGCAGCTGTATTGTGCAAACATGTAACATGCGATCTGTCGCGCGGTGCAGCTGTATTGTGCAAACATGTAACATGCGATCTGTCGTGCGGTGCAGCTGTATTGTGCAAACATGTAACATGCGATCTGTCGTGCGGTGCAGCTGTATTGTGCAAACATGTAACATGCGATCTGTCGTGCGGTGCAGCTGTATTGTGCAAACATGTAACATGCGATCTGTCGCGCGGTGCAGCTGTATTGTGCAAACATGTAACATGCGATCTGTCGTGCGGTGCAGCTGTATTGTGCAAACATGTAACATGCGATCTGTCGCGCGGTGCAGCTGTATTGTGCAAACATGTAACATGCGATCTGTCGCGCGGTGCAGCTGTATTGTGCAAACATGTAACATGCGATCTGTCGCGCGGTGCAGCTGTATTGTGCAAACATGTAACATGCGATCTGTCGCGCGGTGCAGCTGTATTGTGCAAACATGTAACATGCGATCTGTCGTGCGGTGCAGCTGTATTGTGCAAACATGTAACATGCGATCTGTCGCGCGGTGCAGCTGTATTGTGCAAACATGTAACATGCGATCTGTCGCGCGGTGCAGCTGTATTGTGCAAACATGTAACATGCGATCTGTCGTGCGGTGCAGCTGTATTGTGCAAACATGTAACATGCGATCTGTCGTGCGGTGCAGCTGTATTGTGCAAACATGTAACATGCGATCTGTCGAGCGGTGCAGCTGTATTGTGCAAACATGTAACATGCGATCTGTCGAGCGGTGCAGCTGTATTGTGCGGTGCAGCTGTATTGTGCAAACATGTAACATGCGATCTGTCGTGCGGTGCAGCTGTATTGTGCAAACATGTAACATGCGATCTGTCGTGCGGTGCAGCTGTATTGTGCAAACATGTAACATGCGATCTGTCGCGCGGTGCAGCTGTATTGTGCAAACATGTAACATGCGATCTGTCGCGCGGTGCAGCTGTATTGTGCAAACATGTAACATGCGATCTGTCGCGCGGTGCAGCTGTATTGTGCAAACATGTAACATGCGATCTGTCGCGCGGTGCAGCTGTATTGTGCAAACATGTAACATGCGATCTGTCGTGCGGTGCAGCTGTATTGTGCAAACATGTAACATGCGATCTGTCGTGCGGTGCAGCTGTATTGTGCAAACATGTAACATGCGATCTGTCGTGCGGTGCAGCTGTATTGTGCAAACATGTAACATGCGATCTGTCGAGCGGTGCAGCTGTATTGTGCAAACATGTAACATGCGATCTGTCGAGCGGTGCAGCTGTATTGTGCAAACATGTAACATGCGATCTGTCGTGCGGTGCAGCTGTATTGTGCAAACATGTAACATGCGATCTGTCGTGCGGTGCAGCTGTATTGTGCAAACATGTAACATGCGATCTGTCGAGCGGTGCAGCTGTATTGTGCAAACATGTAACATGCGATCTGTCGAGCGGTGCAGCTGTATTGTGCAAACATGTAACATGCGATCTGTCGAGCGGTGCAGCTGTATTGTGCAAACATGTAACATGCGATCTGTCGCTCGGTGCAGCTGTATTGTGCAAACATGTAACATGCGATCTGTCGAGCGGTGCAGCTGTATTGTGCAAACATGTAACATGCGATCTGTCGTGCGGTGCAGCTGTATTGTGCAAACATGTAACATGCGATCTGTCGAGCGGTGCAGCTGTATTGTGCAAACATGTAACATGCGATCTGTCGAGCGGTGCAGCTGTATTGTGCAAACATGTAACATGCGATCTGTCGTAGCGGTGCAGCTGTATTGTGCAAACATGTAACATGCGATCTGTCGAGCGGTGCAGCTAGTAAACTTGTGCAAACAGTTTGTCTGCCAGATGTACATTTTGTGGGGGTTTTGTGTTTTGTTTTTAACTACTTACACTTCAAACATAACCTTCAAAACGGTGCAGCTGTATAAAAAGAAACATGTAACATGCGATCTGTCGAATAATTTGGTCTGTGTTAGGTTGTTTTCCATTTCCCCCCCTTTTTTTTAAGGGTGGTTTTTTTCTCTGAAATAATGCATTTAAAAAAATTAAGAAAAGAGAAAAAAAAATACTAACTTTTTCTTGTGGGCTGACGTAGTTACGTTGAGGGTGGTTTATTCTGAAATGATGTTGTTGGGTTTTTTAAAGTGCTGCTGAAGGTTTTAACGCCTTTATGTGCTCTGTACTGGATCTTACAAGTTACGTTTTTGTTTATTGGTGTGCAATTGTATGGTGAAGTTCCCTTCATAACTCGTGTGTGTGTCTGTGTGTACATGCATGCGTGTGTCTGTTTGTGTGTATTGTGCTCTACACCCGAGCGTGTGTTCTGGAAATGCATTGCAAGCCCTTTCGTCTGTTCCATGTCGTTTTGTCTTTGCAATTATAACTTTTTTTTAAAGGCTGATGTCATGTTCTTGATAGGATTATGTCAGTATTGTCGGTGTGTGCAGCGTGTGTTGTGTGTGTGTGTGGTTGCTGGTGATGTGATGTGCTGTGTCGTAAGATGAGTGTGCTCTATATATAGCTGTATTGTGCAAACATGTAACATGCGATCTGTCGTGCGGTGCAGCTGTATTGTGCAAACATGTAACATGCGATCTGTCGTGCGGTGCAGCTGTATTGTGCAAACATGTAACATGCGATCTGTCGTGCGGTGCAGCTGTATTGTGCAAACATGTAACATGCGATCTGTCGCGCGGTGCAGCTGTATTGTGCAAACATGTAACATGCGATCTGTCGTGCGGTGCAGCTGTATTGTGCAAACATGTAACATGCGATCTGTCGCGCGGTGCAGCTGTATTGTGCAAACATGTAACATGCGATCTGTCGTGCGGTGCAGCTGTATTGTGGAAGGGAGTTGCGCATTGTTCACCACAATGCACAATTGCTGTTTCATCATTACGCATCACACAATAATTATTTAAAGAAAAAAAAACCGAGCTACAACATTGGTCTATTTTTGGGTGTGGCCGCGAGTTGGGACTCGCAATGAGCAGTGTGGGAGCGACGCCACTGTACGGCCCAGAAGATGGGACAGCAACAGAAATATTATCTACATGTATTTTTATTCACATACATTTTGTGTATCGTTGCATTGTCACAAATTGCGTTATTAGTTTGTTTACAGTTGTTGCCAAAACTTTGGATGCCTGCGATACTTTACACCAGTTTGTTTCTTTTTTAACAACATTTATTATTATTATTATTATTGTTGTTCTTCTTCTTATTATTATTATTATGATTATTATTATTATTATTATTATCATTGTAACAATACAACTGTGCTGTATCTGCTCTGCCTTATTGGTTATTAGTAATTATTATTTTGTGTAACTATTTCTTTTACATCACTGACAATACTGATGATGTTGGAGAGAAAAAACATGGACTGACATTTTAAAGAGTAAATACATGTAACTATTGTGTTCTGTGTATGTTGGCTCTGCGTGAATTATGTGTGTGTATGTGTGTGTGGGGTGGGGTCGGATATAGGGAAGGTTAGGTGTGGGGGTGCATGTTTGTGCGTGCGTGCGTATGCATGTGTGTGTGTGCGCACATGGGCATGCACATACAAACTTAGAGAATGCCTGTTACAGTTAACTAATGACAGAGAAAGGAACGCACGTTTGTTCAGTTAGTTTTGTGTTCAAACCCGTTAATGATTCTGTACCGAATAACTGCATTGGGTGCCTCGGTCAATTCTGCTGAGGTTCTATGCACTTTGTTTTAACTATCAGCATCTGTTTTATTTTGAGCATATCTTAGTGTGTATGCTAGGGAAAATGTATAAAGTTGGTGCATGTCAGGTGTGTGTGTGTATATGTGTGTTTGAATGTGTGTGTGTCACTGTGTGTGAGTGTCTGTGCTTGTGCGTGCATGCATGTGTGTGTGTGTGTGTGTGTGTATACGTGTGTTTGATATACTGTGACAGTTTCTGATCTGTATTTAGACTTTTTTTGTTCTTATATACTTTTATGTATGATTGTATGTATGTGTGTGTATGTACTTGTATTTGTAAATCGTTGATTTGATATGTAAGTGCATTATTTGTTAGGTGAGCATTGTTTTGTCTGCAATGAATACTCTCCTATATCTTTATTATGTAAGGCAAACAAGACACAACATAAACTAATAATGTTCAAAACAATACTGTGCACATTATTTTTAATTAATTTGGGATTTCACTATATGAACATCTTTTGGTTGTAAGTGTCACTTAAATAAATGCATAGATGAGAGAAAATGCCAGAGAAATAAGATTTTACATGAATGTTAAGTTTCATCAATTGTTGTCGAGCTAAGAGTGGACAAAGCAAATTAAGGACCTTGACCAAACAGAATCAAAAAATCAAATTGTTGATTGCGGATACGAAATGGAAGAAGAAGGTTAGTCTTTATTTGTACTAACAATAAGAGTCATTTTTATCATTGCTGAATTGAACCTTGGTCACAGAATGTTTGGATGTGAACATTATTGTGTGTATGTTGAGGTGCTCACTCCTTAAGCTCAAATCTGTCCATTAATACCATGGAGTACTGGAATACTGTTCATTAATACCGTATTCGTCCACTTGGAAAGAAAACACTTGTTTGTTAATACATAAATGCACTTCTGTTCGTACTTTTTGAAAGAATTACAACATAAGCTTTCGATAACTATATAAAAAACCATTAACAGTTGTGTGTGAGGCATGCAGAAGTGGAAAGTATTGTCATTGTCATGTTTAGTACCATTGCTGTCATAAGTTTCTTTATTGTCCATTGTACAAACGCACGTGGAAAATTGTCTTCCACCGTGTAAAAATAAGATAAAATACAACAAAATAACAATCAGAATTATTACTTCAGTAATTGTACGACAAAACATTTCATGAAAAATAACTCAAATGGTGGATTGAAGACAATGGAAGGGAGCGATGATCATTGGTTTGAGTAGGTGGACAATGTGTGTACGTAATGTCCCCTCACTGTTAGAAAAAAATACAGTGCATTTTTAACATGTTCATGAACTAACTTCTGCACACACACACACGCATGCACACACGCATGCGTGCCTCTCTCTCTCTCTCTCTCTCTCTCTCTCTCTCTCTCTCTCTCTCTATCTCTCTCCAATTTCCCTCATTAAAAAAGTTCGTATTCGTACTCTCTCTCTCTCTCTCTCTCTCTCTCTCTCTCTCTCTCTCTCTCTCTCTCTCTCTCTCTCTCTCTCTCTCTCTCTCTCTCTCTCTCTCTCTCACACACACACACATGCACACACAACCACACATACTCTGTGTGTGTGTGTCATTCTCTCTTCCCTCTCATTATCTCTATCTGTCATGCACACACATTCACACATTCACACATACACAATCATGCAGTCATGTAAACACTCATACACTGAAGCACATACACATTCATCACACACGCGCACACACACGCACACGCACACACACGCATGCACACACACACACACACACACACATTCTCAGCCAACGCATCCCATCCCAAGCCATGAAACAACATTGCTCTTCAACCACAAAACAAACGACTTTCATGTCTACTATTCATATATTTTTCTGATATTTGTGTTGTATGTTGAATGAGTGTGTACATTCTATACATGTGTATATAATGCAGTTTCTTGCTGTATGCCAAGACCAATACAATAAAAAGTCAGTCTTTATACTGATGTGTAATCAAACTTCAGTGTCTGTGGGCTGCTTTTGTGTGTGTGTGTGTGTGTGTATGCGTGCGCGTGTGTGCATATGCATGCGTGTGTGTGTGTTTGTCCTGCACCACTATCTATATGCCACATCCCTGCCTTTCTAATCTGTAACACATACAAACGAATGTGTGTACTTGCACACACACACACACACACGCGCGCGCGCGCGCGCGCGTCATAGTGCCTGAAGGAGTAGCGCAACCAGTCCAAAGAAAGAAGAAAAAACAAGTATTTTTAACAAAAAGTGTTCCTTAATTGAACTGTATAAACTTACCGTTATTGTTAGTTTTATTAGTGTCATATAAACCTTGTATTGGTTGTAAAGGGCAATAAACATTGATTCTGATTTACACACGCATACGCACACGCACACACACACACACCACACAAAGACAAAAGAAGGGAAATAGAAGTAGAAGTGGATGAGTAGGACAACGGTGACAGAATAGTCAGTGTGACTGTGGAAGGAAGGGAGGATAAACGGTAGGAGGAGGAAGAAGGGGAGCAGGATGAGGTAGAAGAGAATGAAGAGCTTGAGAAGGATAAAGAGCAATCACCACCATCACCACCACAACAAATCGATGAATTGCAACAAATTGTGGCCGTCTTGTGCCTTATCCGTCAAACTATGAACTGCTAGTGTATCTTAATAAGATCATGGCTTATATTTCCATATCAACTGACTTGGAACGGAGAAAGAGGGGGGGGGGGGGGGGGGGGGGGGGGGGGGGGCGTACATCACTATAAATTATATGTCGCTGTATACTGATGTGTGTGTGTGTGCGTGCGTGCGTGCGCGCGCGAGCAATTGTGTGTGTGTGTGTGTTCCTGCTTTGACCCAGCAACATGGGGATCCACAGGGAAAACCAGCTGGCTGGGTCATTGTAGATTAGAGCTTTGTCTTTTTCTGTTGCTCTCTCTCTTTTTATTTTATGTTATGTTATTATTTTATTTTATTTTATTCTTTTGTTTCTCCGACTTCGGACCTCGACCGAAATAGTGGCATGAAAACCAAATTGTTGATTGTGGGCACTTAACCGGAAGAAGAAGAGGTCTCGTGCAGGCCGCGGGACACGCGCCAGCGCGCGGCTGCGACGTGCATCTAGAATTGCTAGTGAGACTGGTCTGTGGCTACGGCACTCTGATCTAGGGACTGTGTCGTTCGTCCGTCCTGAGGGATGATGACCATGCTTCAACAGTTCGTCCTTGGGAAAATCTAGGATGATGGATGAGTTCGCATATAGCTAGTGAGGCCAATGCCAGCCAGGAAGGATCTCTGACAGTGAGGACAGGAGAAAGAGTTGGGGGGGATCTGTCAGGGTTGCAGAGCTGCGGCTGTTCAGGCGGATCTTGCGTGCCTCACGCTTTGCCTGCGATGTCTCGATACGGTGCGCCTCAAAGTTGATGGCTCCCTTTGTTACTGCACTACGCCATGCTGGTCTGCTCTGTGCCAGGGTTTCCCACGAGGAGACATTGATGTTGAAGTTCTTTAGGGACACTTTGAGGTTGTCTCTAAATCTTAACTTTGGTCTACCAAGACTCCGTGCACCAGTCTTCATCTAGGGACTACTGACATGATAATATATGTTCCATGATGTGCACGTGCAATCTGTTTCCGGCCGGCCAGCTGCGATCTTTGTGCCTACATGGAAATAAGGCTGGCCACTTTCGTGATTCATGTTTCTCACTCATACTGTCAAATAGGCCTAATCATATCTAGTAGATATACAGCCATCGTCTTCAATACACACACACACACAGAGACACACACACACACACACACGCACGGCACGCACGCACGCACACACACACACACATGCGCACGCACGCACGCACGCACGCACGCGCGCGCACGCACACGCACACACACACACACACACACACACACACACACACACACACACGATATGAGAGAAATGAAGAGAAGCCGGGGTGGGGAGAGAGGTGGGGGAGAGAGAGATCGGGAGTACAAATTGAGAAGGGCAGTGTTGTACTTTGGTCCCCCCTCCCCTCATGTTTACGACCCTCGAGATCAAAATCTACTTCTTTCAGTTTTATGAAAACAATCCTAGGCTGATCCTATCCCTATCCCTTTCCCAAACATGGCAGAATGTGCTTCTCATATCATCAGTGAAACTATCAATGCGGACATTAGAGGGGGGTGCCTAAAGCACCAGATAGCCTGGAGAGGCACTGGGGCGACTGTCAATCAATCGGTGTGACCGGCAGGCCCTGGCTGTTTCAGTTTAAGTACTTTTCTTTTTCATGCCTTTCTTTTTTCCAACTTTTTTCCCCACCTGCACTGAGCGAGCATCTGTCACGAGGATGTCGTCCGGGAACTGATGGGAACAAAATCAATACTTTTCAGTCTCAGTGCTTTAGGCACAGTTTGTATTCTGTTGTGACTTCCTCAAAATAACATCGAAAAAAATGTTGTCTGTTTGTTACATCTTCAGTTTCTTTGTTTTGTTTTTTAAACTGAAAAGGGGAATACTTTTTCGCAGCGTGCTGAATCAGTGAAGCGTGAGTATCAGGCTTCGTGGAATATTAATGCGCCAGGAAAATTGTCGTCTGCTGCCGCTCCAGCCGGTGTGTTGCGAATGCTTTGTCTGCCGGTGTGTGCGTGTGCGTGCGTGCGTGTTTACACGTGCGTTATGTCGCGCGTTTTGTGGCTTTGTTTGATTGAAGTGCAGTGTGGAAGGTTGTTGGGATGTGCTGCAACTTAGCTTCACCAGTGTAAGTGATATTTTCCATTTCTTTTTTCACCGTGTGATTTTTATCTTGGCAACAAAGATGCAAATCGATCAGCCGTATGAATCATCATATGCGTGTGTTGGAAACTGTTCTGAAGTTTGACAACAACATTCAAAACGGCGTACTCGACTGTTTTATTTCTTTATTTTTGTTTTAAGGGCCTGTAAAGTAGTAACCCAGAAAGAAATATAGCCTGCTAGTTGTGAGAAGCAATACTATTCATTAGAAACACTTTTAAAAAAAAGAAGAATATTACGTTTCACTTTCATCTTCGGAATGTGTGTAGCTATCATATCAATTGTCGGGTGATTTCATATTTTGCCAGTGCCACTTCGGTCTGATTGGGAAAGATGGAAAAATGAGAATGAGTCTTATAATCGTGAGAACTGAAGCATTCGTGTTGAAGAATCATAGTGACAAGACTCTCTCTCTCTCTCTCTCTCTCTCTCTCTCTCTCTCTCTCTCTCTCTCTCTCTCTCTCTCTCTCTCTCTCTCTCTCTCTCTCTCTCTCTCTCTCTCTCTCTCTCTCTCTCTCTCTCTGTGTTAATAATTAGTATAGTTAATAATAATAGGTTTGATTTTGTTATTATCATATCATATCATATACGGCATATAGGCTTTTAAATAACCTTTAGCCTGCTATTTCCTTTTAGTTTATAAGGAAACGCAATTTAAAACTTTTTGTTTTTTGTTTTTGTTATTATTTTATATATATATATATATATTTATTAATTTTTTTTTTTAAAGAGTACAACATACAGAGAAAAACAAGCAAACTGATCTGCATACTAATTATTACTAAATACTTATATTAGTATGGAAGCAATAATCTTCCCCAAAATTATCTAATTTGTTTTTAAAACTATTGAGTGTTCCTGCGGTTGCAGTATCATTTGGTAGAGAATTCCAATTGTTAATAACCCTGTTTGTGAAAAAAATGTGCATAAATATTAGTATGAACTAATGATTTTGTTAGTTTTAAGGAGTGTCCTCTAGTGGTAGAGTTACTAAGAGAAAAAAGTGTGTTTGTAGTTCTAGTATCATAATATCCATTTAAGATCTTAAAAGTTTCAATCATATCTCCCCATGCTCTTCTATACTCTAGGCTAGGTAGATTAAGAAGTTTCAGTCTTTCCTCATAGCTCATATTACTCATGTTGATAATTTGTTTAGTGAATCGCCTTTGGACATTTTCGATACCATTAATATGTTTCTTTAATGATGGAGACCAAATCACATTACCATATTCTACTATTGGTCTCACCAATGATTTGAACAAGGGCACCATAATATCTTTAGTTTTGTGCTGAATGAAATGGGAAATCATACCAGAGATTTAATTGCCTTTTTAATAGTTTCAGTGATGTGCTGATCAAAATTTAACTTATTATCCACCATAACTCCCAGGTCTTTTTCCACTTCAGAAGCTTCTAATTCGCAACCATCAATTGTATAACTAAAGTTAGGGTTATTTTTACCAATATGTAACACTTTACACTTCTGTCCATTAAATTTAATTTGCCATTCTTTCGTCCAATTAACTAATTTGTCTATAGACTCTTGAAGTTTAGTTTTGGATTCGTCGCTGAGGATTCCGCAATAAGCTTTTGTATCATCTGCAAAGATTTTTATAATACAGTTGACTATATCAGGCATGTCGTTTATGAACTAAATAAACAAAGTTGGTCCCAATACACTACCCTGTGGAACACCACTAGTAACATAAGAATTTTCGGATTTATCTTCTCCAATGCTAACACACTGAGTCCTGTCTGTAAGAAAGTCTTGAATCCACATAAGTAATTTGTCATCTATGCCATAGCCCTTAAGCTTATGTAACAGTCTTATATGTGGGACCTTATCAAAAGCTTTCTGTAGATCCAAGTATGCCACATCAACAGGTATGTTATCGTTAATCATAACTAACCAATCATTTAATGTATTTAACAGTTGAGTAGTACATGACCTACCAGAAGTAAATCCAAATTGGCAGTCAGATAGTAGGTTATTTGATTCAAAATGATCATTTAAAGCGTCTCTAATTATGCCTTCACATAACTTGCAGACTATGGAAGTCAGACTAACTGGTCTGTAATTTCCTGGATCATTTTTATTGCCTTTTTTGATTATAGGCTTTACCTCAGCTTGTTTCCATTGGTTTGGGATTTTACCTTCCTTAAGAGTTTTGTCGAATAGTATTTTTAGAGGTAAAGGGAGGTAGTCTTTTAATTCTTTTAACAGTCTGGGATGTATGCTATCGGGGCCAGCAGATTTTGAAATATTTAAATTGGACAATCTTTTATGAATGTCACTTACTGTGAATTCAACATTAGACAAGGTTTTGTCTGTCTGTTTAGGAAAGAAAGGGATATTATTGGAATCTTCATTAGTGAAAACACTTGAGAAGAAATTATTTAGCACTTCTGTCTTTTCTTGATCTGTCTGAGTGAGCGTACCATTGGGTTTTAATAAATGACCAATACTCTCTTTAGGTTTTGTTTTTGACGAAA
>CM065700.1:49371490-49383990 GCA_017654935.2 Phymorhynchus buccinoides | reverse complement strand
TTCTTGTCTCTCTCTCTCTCTCTCTCTCTCTGATCTCTCTCTCTAGAGTCTCTCCCAAAGGAAAGTGCTTCTCTCTCTCTCTCGCTCTCTCTCTCTCTCTGTCAGACAAAGACTCTGCTTGCTCTCTCTCTCTCTGCTCTCTCTCTCTCCTGGTCTCTCTCCTCGTCTTCTCTCTCTCTCTCTCTCTCTCTAGAAAAGCTCTCTCTCTCTTGATCTCTAGTTTTCTCTCTCTCTCCAGGAGAGGCTCTCGCTCTTTTCACATCAAATCTCTCTCCTCGCTCCTCTCTCTCTTCTCCCTCTATCCAACTGATCTCTATCTACGTCTCCTATCTCTCTGGGGTAGCAGCTGGATCTCTCTCTCTATCTCTCCCTCGGTAGCAGCTCTCTCTACCACTATCTCTCTCTCTCCTAGCTCTCTCTCTTAGCTCTATTCTCTCTCTCTCTCTTGCACTACCTTCTCCTCTTTGTTTCTCGTATGTCCTCCACATTGGTTAGCCACACTATTGTTAACGTTGTGTGGGGTGAGCACATTGGAAAGCCACACAGATTGAACGCGTCTGGGGTAGCAACAGGAGCCACAGTATCGCTAACTTTGTATGGGGTAGCAGCACACTCCACCACATTGGTTAGCCACTACTATTGTTAACGTTGTATGGGGTAGCAGGTTAGCACACTGGTTAGGGGTACACTATTGTTAACGTTGTATGGGGTAGCAGCACATTGGTTAGCCACACTATTGTTAACGTTGTATGGGGTAGCAGCACATTGGTTAGCCACACTATTGTTAACGTTGTATGGGGTAGCAGCACACTGGTTAACATGGGGTCAGCCACACATTGTTAACGTTGTACTGTTAGCACCCTATGGGGTAGCAGCCACTGGTTAGCCACACTATTGTTACGTTGTATGGGGTAGCAGCACCACTTGTAGCCACACTATTGTTGGTTAGCCACACTATTGTTGTATGGGGTAGCAGCACAGTTGACGCTAGCCACACCAAAGTTAAGTGTTGTATGGGGTCAGCAGCACAATGGTTAGCCACACTATTGTACAGACAAAGCACAATGGTTTGTATGGGGCAGCAGCTTCTGGTTAGCCACACTATTGTTAACGTTGTATGGGGTAGCAGCACATTGGTTAGCCACACTCACACTATTGTTAACGTTGTATGGCAGCACACTGGTTAGCCACACTATTGTTAACGTTGTATGGGGTAGCAGCACATTGGTTAGCCACACTATTGTTAACGTTGTATGGGGTAGCAGCACATTGGTTAGCCACACCCCCTCCATTGTTAACGTTGTATGGGGTAGCAGCACACTGGTTAGCCACACTATTGTTAACGTTGTATGGGGTAGCAGCACACTGGTTAGCCACACTATTGTTAACGTTGTATGGGGTAGCAGCACATTGGTTAGCCACACTATTGTTAACGTTGTATGGGGTAGCAGCACACTGGTTAGCCACACTATTGTTAACGTTGTATGGGGTAGCAGCACAATGGTTAGCCACACTATTGTTAACGTTGTATGGGGTAGCAGCACATTGGTTAGCCACACTATTGTTAACGTTGTATGGGGTAGCAGCACATTGGTTAGCCACACTATTGTTAACGTTGTATGGGGTAGCAGCACACTGGTTAGCCACACTATTGTTAACGTTGTATGGGGTAGCAGCACATTGGTTAGCCACACTATTGTTAACGTTGTATGGGGTAGCAGCACAATGGTTAGCCACACTATTGTTAACGTTGTATGGGGTAGCAGCACATTGGTTAGCCACACTATTGTTAACGTTGTATGGGGTAGCAGCACATTGGTTAGCCACACTATTGTTAACGTTGTATGGGGTAGCAGCACACTGGTTAGCCACACTATTGTTAACGTTGTATGGGGTAGCAGCACAATGGTTAGCCACACTATTGTTAACGTTGTATGGGGTAGCAGCACAAGCCACAGTGGTTAGCCACACTATTGTTAACGTTGTATGGGGTAGCAGCACATTGGTTAGCCACACTATTGTTAACGTTGTATGGGGTAGCAGCACATTGGTTAGCCACACTATTGTTAACGTTGTATGGGGTAGCAGCACATTGGTTAGCCACACTATTGTTAACGTTGTATGGGGTAGCAGCACATTGGTTAGCCACACTATTGTTAACGTTGTATGGGGTAGCAGCACATTGGTTAGCCACACTATTGTTAACGTTGTATGGGGTAGCAGCACATTGGTTAGCCACACTATTGTTAACGTTGTATGGGGTAGCAGCACACTGGTTAGCCACACTATTGTTAACGTTGTATGGGGTAGCAGCACACTGGTTAGCCACACTATTGTTAACGTTGTATGGGGTAGCAGCACACTATGGTTAGCCACACTATTGTTAACGTTGTATGGGGTAGCAGCACATTGGTTAGCCACACTATTGTTAACGTTGTATGGGGTAGCAGCACAATGGTTAGCCACACTATTGTTAACGTTGTATGGGGTAGCAGCACACTGGTTAGCCACACTATTGTTAACGTTGTATGGGGTAGCAGCACAATGGTTAGCCACACTATTGTTAACGTTGTATGGGGTAGCAGCACAATGGTTAGCCACACTATTGTTAACGTTGTATGGGGTAGCAGCACAATGGTTAGCCACACTATTGTTAACGTTGTATGGGGTAGCAGCACAATGGTTAGCCACACTATTGTTAACGTTGTATGGGGTAGCAGCACAATGGTTAGCCACACTATTGTTAACGTTGTATGGGGTAGCAGCACACTGGTTAGCCACACTATTGTTAACGTTGTATGGGGTAGCAGCACAATGGTTAGCCACACTATTGTTAACGTTGTATGGGGTAGCAGCACAATGGTTAGCCACACTATTGTTAACGTTGTATGGGGTAGCAGCACAATGGTTAGCCACACTATTGTTAACGTTGTATGGGGTAGCAGCACATTGGTTAGCCACACTATTGTTAACGTTGTATGGGGTAGCAGCACATTGGTTAGCCACACTATTGTTAACGTTGTATGGGGTAGCAGCACACTGGTTAGCCACACTATTGTTAACGTTGTATGGGGTAGCAGCACACTGGTTAGCCACACTATTGTTAACGTTGTATGGGGTAGCAGCACATTGGTTAGCCACACTATTGTTAACGTTGTATGGGGTAGCAGCACACTGGTTAGCCACACTATTGTTAACGTTGTATGGGGTAGCAGCACACTGGTTAGCCACACTATTGTTAACGTTGTATGGGGTAGCAGCACAATGGTTAGCCACACTATTGTTAACGTTGTATGGGGTAGCAGCACATTGGTTAGCCACACTATTGTTAACGTTGTATGGGGTAGCAGCACAATGGTTAGCCACACTATTGTTAACGTTGTATGGGGTAGCAGCACAATGGTTAGCCACACTATTGTTAACGTTGTATGGGGTAGCAGCACAATGGTTAGCCACACTATTGTTAACGTTGTATGGGGTAGCAGCACAATGGTTAGCCACACTATTGTTAACGTTGTATGGGGTAGCAGCACACTGGTTAGCCACACTATTGTTAACGTTGTATGGGGTAGCAGCACACTGGTTAGCCACACTATTGTTAACGTTGTATGGGGTAGCAGCACACTGGTTAGCCACACTATTGTTAACGTTGTATGGGGTAGCAGCACATTGGTTAGCCACACTATTGTTAACGTTGTCCTCTGCCGCTCAGTAGCCATCGTTGTAGCAGACCTGCTATTGTGGTACCTCCAAGATCTGCTCAAAGCACTGAATGACGGTTGTGGCGGTTGGTTGATGGTTCGTCTCACACGTGCTCTTTGTATCTTGTAGCCGAGCGGACGTTGAATTAAACCCAACTTTTTTAAAATTCATTCATTCAGTGGCGGTTTCCTCTCTCTCGCTATCAAAGGAGCCGCAGCGGACTCCTGGGGGCCGTTTCACAAGGGCTAACGTTACGTTGCGCTCGCTCAAATCGGCAAGAACGGTCTAAGAAACACGCTTCGTTTGCCGATAGTTCGCGTGGCGAACTATCCGGAACTAGTAGGGGGTGAATACGTTTCTTGTTGTTGATTGGTCCATTAAAGTTTGTTTAAAATAAAAAAATTGTTTTGACCAATCAGACAAGAGCTTGTAATATTCTTCCGCAAACGTTTTCTAAAGTGTTTCTTAGGCCCCGTTTGGCGTAAACGTTCTTCGCGCGGCGACCGTTATCTAGAGAAACTAGACCCAGCTTCGCGAAAGAGGCGAAGCGGTAAAGAAACGCTCCATGGTTGGTGCCATCAAAAGCGCCTGGCGGCCGTGGGTGGCTGCTGGTGGGGATGGCGATGTGTGTCGCTGTGAGTGAGACCTCCAGTCCTCTTCTGTGTGGCCACTATTGATGGGTTCCGAGTGCCCAGGTCCGCGCAGCCCTCAGGCTGTCGTTTCAACGTTTACTGCTCGTTTTTATCGGACCTTGGTGCTGCCTTCTGGGCGGTTTTGTTTGTTATTTGTTGAGTGAATTCTATCCTTCTTCGTCCTTCTCCCCTGCAGTTGGATCGTCAGGGCTGCTAGCCCAGTGAGGTGAGAGTGGTTCTGTCTGCCGTGTAACACGATCTGCAGGGTGAAGCATCACAGTTCATAGCTTACGATGTTTTGTTCTGTCGGTCTAGTCGGTAGGTTTAGATTTTCTCAACGCTTGGTAGCCTATTTGGTATTTGGTATATTCTAGTCACAGAGATTTATCTCTGTAAAATTCGGGCTGCTCTCCCCCGGAGAGAGCGTCGCCGCAAGTGCAGCGCCTACCCAATTAAAAAAAAGGGGGAGGGCACAGGGTGAGGAGAGGGTGTGGGCACATTTGGAAAACCTAGCTCTCAATTTGGCCATACCAGGCAGCGGGATTTCCCCCTGCTCTTACCGACTTTCAACTGCCGTGAGATTTTTACGTGCGCCACTAAAGCGCACGGGTCAGACTAGCTTTAAGTCCCCATCCGAAGGACTCGACGTTCAGTTCGATTTTCCTGTCAAGCTAGAAAGAAAGGGCGATGCCGGGATTCGAACCCTGGTCACTCACGCTGCAGTCACGCATTAGGGCCTACATTTGGCAGGCGAACGTCTTAACCATTCTGCCATCTTTCTCCATCTGTCTTTCATTTGTAAATCTCTTGGCTGAGGAAACGGGCATGCACCCTGGCCTGAGCAAGACTTTGTCGGCTTTTTTATATAGAAATGTCAACCCAGTTTTCCGCAGTAACAGCAGCTGCCTTCTCTGCTATGTCATTGTCGGAGACGAATGACGATCAAACAATTTATTATCTAACACCTATGATGTATCTGTGCTGTTTTTCTAGGGGGTCGTGCGAAAATTAGACATACTCGTTGGTGTGGGAGGTGCCCGCTACGGCACAGGCCCGCTATGACACAGGCCCACTAAGAAACAGGCCCGCTAAGAAACAGGCCCGCTAAGAACAGGCCCGCTTAGTCAAGTGTTCAAGATCTGGAGTTCGAGTTAAGCACTATTACTAGGCCTTTTGGTTTTAAAAAGTACACTTTGGTGAGTTTTTAGCAGCAAACTGTGGTGAGTATTATTTTTTTATATATTTAAAAACACGTTTTTAGGGATTAGACTTTGATTATCCTATTTCCTGTTTGATTGCATGCATCGGCGTGTGCAAAGAATGAAAGAAAGAGGTTGCAGTGCAGAACAACTCAGTAGCCTACTTGTTATAGTGGCCGGCCCAAATGCACAAGCCCGTTCACATCACACGATGGATCGATAACTGCGGGTGGGCTGTAAGAGAAAGAAGATCTGGTCAGAATAAACCCCCTGACTCTGGACCTCTGAAGAGAAACAGTGGTTCTAGTTGTAATCGATCTATTGCAGGGAGCCTGTATTCTTGCAATGGAACCATCAAGCTCAATGAACAGTGTTCTCTTTTTTTGGCTTTTGGCGTGAGTCACTTGAGTATTGGTCAGGTCAGGTCAGGTCAGGTCAGGTCAGGTCAGGTAGGACGACTAGGCCTCGTGACCTCTCAAGCGTCCTTTCTCTTGATTGTAATTTTTATATATTCAGTTAGCACAGCTGTGACGGTTTTAGTAGACAATCAGTCATACTGGTACAAAGTACAAAGGTTTGGGTCTTTTGTCCAGTAGGTTTTTAAATTTGTCGTATCAGGTGCAAGTTTTGTTTGAGCAGGAAGTGCGTTCCAATAGTTAGTTGCTCTGTTACTGAAAAAGCGTCTCCTGATGTTAGTTCTACTATACTGTGTTAATATTTTAATTCATGATTTCTAGTCTTTGAAAAAAATGATATCTGGAACAAGCCTTTGTTAGTATTGTCAGGACTGTTAATAATGTTATAAGCATTGATTAGGTCACCACGAAGTCTTCTGTATTTCAATGATGGTAAATCAAGTTTGCGTAGCCTTTCACTATAATCAAGGTTTTTAAAGAAATGTTACTATAGTAGCTCTCCTCTGTACACGCTCAATTGAAACTGATTGCCGTTTTATATATGGATTCCAAATTTGGTTCCCATACTCCAGATGTGGTCTGACCAAACTTTTATATAGAAGAAACTGAAACAGACTGCAACGTCACTGACCAAAGTACCACACAAACAAATACACAAGTTCAGAGTGACGTTATTATACAGGTTAATGAACGCATTATAAAGGTTAATGAGCGCATTATATAGGTTAATGAACACATTATATAGGTTAATGAACACATATAGGTTAATGAACACATTATATAGGTTAATGAACGCATTATATAGGTTAATGAACGCATTATATAGGTTAATGAACACATTATATAGGTTAATGAACACATTATATAGGTTAATGAACACATTATATAGGTTAATGAACACATTATATAGGTTAATGAACGCATTATATAGGTTAATGAACACATTATATAGGTTAATGAACACATTATATAGGTTAACGAACACATTATATAGGTTAATTAACACATTATATAGGTTAATTAGCGCATTATATAGGTTAATGAACGCATTATATAGGTTAATGAACACATTATATAGGTTAATGAACACATTATATAGGTTAATGAACACATTATATAGGTTAACGAACACATTATATAGGTTAATTAACACATTATATAGGTTAATTAGCGCATTATATAGGTTAATGAACGCATTATATAGGTTAATGAACACATTATATAGGTTAATGAACACATATAGGTTAATGAACACATTATATAGGTTAATGAACACATTATATAGGTTAATGAACGCATTATATAGGTTAATGAACACATTATATAGGTTAATGAACACATTATATAGGTTAATGAACGCATTATATAGGTTAATGAACGCATTATATAGGTTAATGAACGCATTATTATTTAGTCCTGTAAAAGTTCTCCTTATTAACCCTAACACTCCGTTAGCTTTGTTGACAGCTGTTGTAATATGTCTATCAAATTTTAATTTAGGATAAAAAGATAACTCCCACTCAATATGTCAGTATCAGATGATAGTTTATCTCCAACCCGTACTTTCTGTGCTCTGTCTGTTACAAAATCCTTTACCGATGAAAAAATGTTACCTGTTATGCCATATGATCTTACTTTCAACAAGAGTCTTTGGTGAGGGACAGAATCAAAGGCTTTCCGAAAGTCTAAGTAGACTATGTCGAAGGCTTCTTTATCTTCTGTAAGTTTAGTGAAATCATCCATAACCTCAACTAGTTGTGTCATACAAGAACGGCCGCTCATCGTTTAGTTCTGGTAATGAGTCAGTGTCTTCTTTTGTAAAATTTAATACACTTGCAAAAAATCATTTAGAACATTTGCCTTGTCTTCGTCAGTTGTGACTAAATCACCATGTGTATCCATCCTTAAGTGGACTAATACCAGTATTTGCATTTAGCTTTGAGTTAACATATTTCCAGAACATTTTAGGGTTTCATTTACAGTTGTTTGCAATATTTTTATCATGTTTTTTTCGTCCCTTTTTTAGTTGTTTAGAACAAATGTATATTTTTTCAGCATATTTTTTTTATAACGTTTACTTGCTTTAGATTTACCATTTTCTAAGTATCTTTCCCTCAAGCCCAGTGACACCCAGTAAGGTTTGTTCATGTTAGGCAACTTAGAGACACCGAGGTATACATGCGTAGTCAGACGGGGACAACTGGACTAAACATCCCCAATGATGGCTCAAGGCCCCGGTCATAGAACATTGACCTATTAACATTGAAAATGTCCTATTGTGTTCTCCCCTGTCAGGACAAATGTCTGATTACATTTTTAACACCGGCACGCTTTGTCTTATTGATTTCTTCAAGAGCCAGGTCGTTGTCCTGTTGATTTCTCTTGTCTCAGGACAGTTTGTCCTATCACTTTTCGATCCTCAATAAATCACTGCAACCCTCCCCCACCCACCAAACTGCTATTCTTGACAACTGGGCTGACAACACCCCAACACCCCCCCCCCCCCCCTCCCCATGAGCCATCCCCAACGTGCATGCCCTGCCCAATATACACCCTCTTCTTTCGCGTAAGCACACGGGGCAGACTTGGGCAATGTTGTACTGCCCCCCCCCCCCCCCCCTCGTGTTAACGACCCTCACCCTCACAGTCTGCTTCTTTCAGTTAAAACTATCAAAATAATCCCAGGCTGATCCTAACCTTACCTCTTTCCCAAAATGGACAGGTTGTTGCTTTTCAGTGAAAATGTTCAATACTAAGATGTGAAGGGGGGGGGGGGGGGGGGGGGGGGGGGACTTAAGGCCTAGCCACACTGCATACGATTCGATTCTCTACGATCCGATTTTGACATTTGTGAGACATGATTCACGTGAAATTCTACTGTTTAAATAAATCTGATGAAATCCTACTAGTTACGTTCACTATATTTGTAGTCTGCTGTACACAAATCAAATCAAATATCTTATTTTTGTATCTGACATTTTATTTGATTCGTGCATTGCGGTCTACCATGAGTAGAGTGAACGAAAATAGTAGTTATTTTTAGACGGAAGTATTTCACGTGAATCATGACTCACACACATCGTCACAATCGTATCGTATTGGGGTCAAATCGTATGCAGTGTGGCTAGGCCTTTAAAGCCAGAGCCACACACGCGTAAAATCGTATGGGGATGCGATGCGATTGGGTCACGTGAGTCATGATTCACCTGAAATACTTCCGTCTAAAAAACAATTCTGCCATTTCCGCTCACTATACTCAAGTAGACCCAGTACATGAATTTCGCGTGAATCATGACTCACATCGTCAAAATCGCATCGCATTCAGATACGAATCGTACGTAGTGTAGCCGGCCCTTAACGTGTAAGCTGAGGAGGAAAAGAGGAAAACGTGTCCTGTTGCAGTTTCCTGAAACAGTTAACGTTTTAAAACGTTCTTAAGACACCACGCTAAATCTCAGCCCCTCCCCCGCCCCCACCCTCTTTCCTGTCTTCTCGTGTTTCGGTGGATTTCCTCTTTCCTTGTCACAGTCTTCGTGCGGTTAAGGTCGCTGTACACGTGAACATTTTTCACCCTTTCCCCATGGCAACACAGTGATATGCAAGTGATCTTTAGGTCTGTGTACACGTTAACATATTCACAAAATATCTATTTCCCATGGCAACACAGTGTTAGGCCGCTCATATGACTTACAATTCACTGTGTTGCCACGGGGAAATAGTGATATTTTGTGAATGTTGTTGACGTGTACACAGACCTTTATGACTGGACTATCACTGTGTTGCCATGGGGAAAGAGTGACGAATGTTCACGTGTACACAGACCTTTATGACTGGCCTATCACTGTGTTGCCATGGAGAAAAAGTGAACAATGTTCACATGTACACAGACCTTTATGACTGGACTATCACTGTGTTGCCATGAGGAAAGAGTGACGAATGTTCGCATGTACACAGACCTTTATGACTGGCCTATCACTGTGTTGCCATGAGGAAAGAGTGACGAATGTTCACGTGTACACAGACCTTTATGACTGGCCTATCACTGTGTTGCCATGGGGAAAGAGTGACCAATGTTCGCATGTACACAGACCTTTATGACTGGCCTATCACTGTGTTGCCATGAGGAAAGAGTGAACAATGTTCACGTGTACACAGACCTTTATGACTGGCCTATCACTGTGTTGCCATGGGGAAAGAGTGACCAATGTTCGCATGTACACAGACCTTTATGACTGGCCTATCACTGTGTTGCCATGGAGAAAGAGTGACCAATGTTCACATGTACACAGACCTTTATGACTGGACTATCACTGTGTTGCCATGAGGAAAGAGTGACGAATGTTCACATGTACACAGACCTTTATGACTGGCCTAGCAAGTCAAGTCAAGTCAAGTCAATAAATCTTTATTTAATAATATCTCTATACAGAGAAGTTGCCATGGTGAAAGAGTGACCAATGTTCACGTGTACACAGACCTTTATGACTGGTCTATCACTGTGTTGCCATGGTGAAAGAGTGACCAATGTTCACGTGTACACAGACCTTTATGACTGGCCTATCACTGTGTTGCCATGGAGAAAGAGTGAGGAATGTTCACATGTACACAGACCTTTATGACTGGCCTGTCACTGTGTTGTCATGAGGAAAGAGTGAAAATGTTCACGTATATTGAGACCTTTAGAAGTTTAGAAGGAAACGTGGCGTGCACGTGCCAGTCGTTAGCTGTCCCTGCAGTGCACTTCAGTGGTTTTATCGTCCAGAAGGGTCTCCGACCAATTGGACGCTCATCTCATTCACTTCAGTGGTGTGTCCTCTTCAACACGTGACGATTGTCCGTTCACATAGTCTATCGGCAAACTGCTTTCCGTGTTTAACCTGTGAAAGAGAGGATGAGGAAAGAAAGAACGAACACAAACGCAGGTTCCTACAGTTGGCATGGTTTGGTTGTCGTCATCTGATGACTATAGGGCTGGTCGATCTTTGCTGTTATCGGTGAACTAATTGTGATGAGACTGGTGCATGTTGCTTCGTTGAAACGATGTCACTGTGTCAGTCTCTGTCTCCGTCTGCGTGTCTGTCTGTCTCTCTTTGTGTGGGCTTTATCTGTCTCTGTCTGTCTCTCTCTCTGTTTCTCTGTCTGTTTTTCTCTCTCTCTGTCTCTCTCTCTCTCTCTCTCTCTCTCTCTCTCTCTCTCTCTCTCTCTCTCTCTCTCTCTCTCTCTCTCTCTCTCTCTCTCTCTCTCTCTCTCTCTCTCTCTCTCTCTCTCTCTCTCTATCTCTCTCTCTCTCTCTCTCTCTCTCTCTCTCTCTCTCTCTCTCTCTCTCTCTCTCTCTCTCTCTCTCTCTCTCTCTCCTCTCTCTCTCTCTCTCTCTCTCTCTCTCTCTCTCTCTCTCTCTCTCTCTCTCTCTCAGAAAGGACACACCAAAGCATAGCATGCTGGGAACACACTCGCGCGCGCGCACACACACACATACACACACACACACTTGCTCACATACCATATACATACAAGTCTGCGCATGAAAGCCGGTACATGTATGCAAATGTCCAAAGAGATAGACGGGAGGGGGGGGGGGGGGGGGGGGGGGGGGGGGGGCGAAACTTAAATAGAAGCTTGGTTCAAACAATGAAAAAACCCTGACAACCCATTGGTTAAATTATTGATAATATTGATGATGACGATGACGATAATGTTGACGATGACGATAATGATGATGATGACGATAATGATGATGATGACGACGATGATGATGGTGATGATGATGATGACGATAATGATGATGACGATGATGATGATGATGATGATGATGATGATGATGATGATGATGATGATGATGATGATGATGATGATAATGATGATGACGATGATACTGCTGCTGCTGCTGATGATGATGATAATGATGATTATGATGATGATGATGATGATAATGATGATGACGATGCTGCTGCTGCTGCTGATGATGATGATAATAATGATGATGAAGGTGATAATGATGATGACGATGATGATGAAAATAATGATGATGACGATGCTGCTGCTGCTGCTGCTGCTGCTGCTGCTGCTGCTGCTGCTGCTGATAATGATGATGATAATGATGATTTCTTTTTTTTCAGATTCACCAGAACAAAGGATTATCACCAACAGCATGTTTCGAGAGGCAAGTTCCTAGCTTTCCTTCTCTCTCTCTTTTTGTTTTTCTTCAATCTGTTTGTGTGCCTGTCTTTTATTTTCCTCCTGTCTTTCCTTTTCCATGTGCGTCTGCCTGTCTTTTATTTTCCTTCTGTCTTTCCTTTTCCATGTGCGTCTGCCTGTCTTTTATTTTCCATGTGCGTCTGCCTGTCTTTTATTTTCCATGTGTGTCTGCCTGTCTTTTATTTTCCATGTGTGTCTGCCTGTCTTTTATTTTCCATGTGTGTCTGCCTGTCTTTTATTTTCCTTCTGTCTTTCCTTTTCCATGTGTGTCTGCCTGTCTTTTATTTTCCTCCTGTCTTTCCTTTTCCATGTGCGTCTGCCTGTCTTTTATTTTCCATGTGTGTCTGCCTGTCTTT
>CM065700.1:49356490-49361490 GCA_017654935.2 Phymorhynchus buccinoides | reverse complement strand
TCTCTGTGTGTCCCCGTCTCTGTGTGTCCCCGTCTCTGTGTGTCCCCGTCTCTATGTGTCCCCGCCTCTGTGTGTCCCCGTCTCTGTGTGTCCCCGTCTCTGTGTGTCCCCGTCTCTATGTGTGTCCCCGTCTCTGTGTAACCGTCTCTGTGTGTCCCCGCCTCTATGTGTCCCCGTCTCTATGTGTCCCCGTTTCTATGTGTCCCCGTCTCTGTATGTCCCCGTCTCTATGTGTCCCCGTCTCTATATGTCCCCGTCCCCGTCTCTATGTGTCCCCGTCTCTATGTGTCCCCGTCTCTATGTGTCCCTGTCTCTATGTGTCCCCGTCTCTGTGTGTCCCCGTCTCTATGTGTCCCCGTCTCTGTGTGTCCCCGTCTCTATGTGTCCCCGTCTCTATGTGTCCCCGTCTCTATATGTCCCCGTCTCTGTGTGTCCCCGTCTCTGTGTGTCCCCGTCTCTATGTGTCCTCGTCTGTGTGTGTCCCCGTCTCTATGTGTCCCCGTCTCTGTGTGTCCCCGTCTCTATGTGTCCCCGTCTATGTGTCCCCGTCTCTATGTGTCCCCGTCTGTATGTGTCCCCGTCTCTATGTGTCCCCGTCTCTGTGTGTCCCCGTCTCTATGTGTCCTCGTCTGTGTGTGTCCCCGTCTCTATGTGTCCCCGTCTCTGTGTGTCCCCGTCTCTATGTGTCCCCGTCTCTATGTGTCCCCGTCTCTATGTGTCCCCGTCTGTATGTGTCCCCGTCTCTATGTGTCCCTCTCATTGTATCCCCGTCTCTATGTGTCCCCGTCTCTATATGTCCCCGTCTCTATGTGTCCCCGTCTCTATGTGTCCCCGTCTCTATGTGTCCCCGTCTCTATGTGTCCCCGTCTCAATATGTCCCCGTCTCAATATGTCCCCGTCTCTATGTGTCCCGTCTCTATGTGTCCCCGTCTCTATGTGTTCCCGTCTCTATATGTCCCCGTCTCTATGTGTCCCCGTATCTGTGTGTCCCGTCTCTATGTGTCCCCGTCTCTGTGTGTCCCCGTCTCTGTGTGTCCCCGTCTCTGTGTGTCCCCGTCTCTGTGTGTTTCTGTGTGTCCCCGTCTCTGTATGTCCCCGTCTCTATATGTCCCCGTCTCTATATGTCCCCGTCTCTATATGTCCCCGTCTCTATATGTCCCCGTCTCTATATGTCCCCGTCTCTATATTTCCCCGTCTCTATGGTGTCCCCGTCTCTACATGTCCCCGTCTCTATATTTCCCCGTCTCTATGTGTCCCCGTCTCTACATGGCCCCGTCTCTATATGTCCCCGCGGACTGGGGTAAAGACTAGGGATAGAGTTAGGGATTATGCTTAGTGTTTGGGTTAGGGAAAGGGTTACGGCCGGTTACAATAAACAAAAAGACGGAGAGATATAAGGGACTGGGACACATAGAGACGGTGGCGCATTGAGACGGGGACACACAGAGACGAAATTGGGGACACATAGAGATGGGGACACATAGAGACGGTGGTACAATGCTCAGTAAGCGCACGTACACAGTACATCCGGATTTTCCGCGCGGAAATAATCAACAAGTAAAAGAAAGGACAACAAACATACGGATTAGGGGAAATACGGACACATCCGTATATTTTTTCCTTCTTTCTTTTACTTATTGATTATTTCCGCGCGGAAAATCCGGATGTACTGTGTACGTACCTTAACCCAGACAGACAAACAAACATAACCGCCTTGGCGGAGGTAGTCACTCAACCCTGGGATGACTTGGCGTTGACATTTTCATCGAGCTAGGTGTATGTAGTGTGGGGTGGCTGTGGGTTATTATAGGATAGCACAGCAATCAGCCTCGGAGAACGACAACGCGGAAATAGTAGAGTGAACCTGAAGCAACACTACAGTTAGTTGTCTGTGGGTTGGCTGTGCGTGTAGGCGTTGTTTGCTTGTCAGAATCTAACGTTTGGTCTTTGAGTAACAACTCAGAGAGTTGGAGAGAAAAAACCACAACACGAAACAGACTGCATCGAGACTGTAACGAGAGTTTGGGTGTGAATGTTTAAAAAAAAAGAAAAAGGTTCAACCTTATTCTCTGAGATATGCGTTATAAGCCAGCGGCCGCGCAGTGATTGTTATCCAGATGACCACATTCCGGTGTTATTTCCGGTGTTATTTGACGAGAGAGGTGGGTGCATGTGTATGTTAGCAATATAGGTTGATCTTTCTTCGTAAGAAACTCGCGGGAGAGCTGAACATCAGAAGGCCTTCGGAGAAAACGAAGAGGTCTTCAGAAATGGAAGACACGATGTTCTGTTATAGTTATCCGTGCAACAAAACTTAGTGCTCGTATGACAAGAGAGTTGGGGGGGGGGGGGGGGGTGTAAGTTGAAAAGTGCGTTCTTGTTACAGGAAATCGATTGTGGAAAAAACCACCTCTAAAAGGAGTAGAGAACTAGATAACAGAAGGTCTTAGGAAATGGGCATTATAAACTTGCCGTACAGTGCTAGTGGCTATTTTGTAAAACCAGTTTTTTTATATACTGTGATAAGAGAGTATGGTATGTGTGTGTTGTGAAAACGAAAAGGTGTCTTCTGATTGAAGATAGTGAAAAGGTAGTCGGCCTATGCCTATCTTCTGATTGAAGATAGTGAAAAGGTAGTCGGCCTATGCCTATCTTCTGATTGAAGATAGTGAAAAGGTAGTCGGCCTATGCCTATCTTCTGATTGAAGATAGTGAAAAGGTAGTCGGCCTATGCCTATCTTCTGATTGAAGATAGTGAAAGGAAGCAAACGCACTTTGAAGTACGAGTCAGGACTAAAGTGTTGGTTGTGTGAGTATCGAACAAAGGATCCATTGTATTGCTGGACTAAAGTGTTGGTTGTGTGAGTATCGAACAAAGGATCCATTGTATTGCTGGACTAAAGTGTTGGTTGTGTGAGTATCGAACAAAGGATCCATTGTATTGCTGGACTAAAGTGTTGGTTGTGTGAGTATCGAACAAAGGATCCATTGTATTGCTGGACTAAAGTGTTGGTTGTGTGAGTATCGAACAAAGGATCCATTGTATTGCTGGACTAAAGTGTTGGTTGTGTGAGTATCGAACAAAGGATCCATTGTATTGCTGGACTAAAGTGTTGGTTGTGTGAGTATCGAACAAAGGATCCATTGTATTGCTGGAGATTGTCATTGTACCACTTTATGATGGAGAACGGGATAGACGGATTGTCGGGTGGCAGCACGGGTGTAGGGGTGGCGGTGGCACCCCCTCCTTTGATCCACACCACCCCTGGTCTCAGGCGACGGTTGACGAGACGCATGGTGTACATCCCCTGCAAGCACAAGGTGAGAACAGTTCACTGCTTCATTTTGATGTCAATACTGGATAGACGCATGGTGTACATCCCCTGCAAGCACAAGGTGAGAACAGTTCACTGCTTCATTTTGATGTCAATACTGGATAGACGCAGGGTGTACACCCCCTGCAAGCACAAGGTGAGAACAGTTCACTGCTTCATTTTGATGTCAATACTGGATAGACGCAGGGTGTACATCCCCTGCAAGCATAAGGTGAGAACAGTTCACTGCTTCATTTTGATGTCAATACTGGATAGACGCAGGGTGTACATCCCCTGCAAGCATAAGGTGAGAACAGTTCACTGCTTCATTTTGATGTCAATACTGGATAGACGCAGGGTGTACATCCCCTGCAAGCATAAGGTGAGAACAGTTCACTGCTTCATTTTGATGTCAATACTGGATAGACGCAGGGTGTACATCCCCTGCAAGCATAAGGTGAGAACAGTTCACTGCTTCATTTTGATGTCAATACTGGATAGACGCAGGGTGTACATCCCCTGCAAGCATAAGGTGAGAACAGTTCACTGCTTCATTTTGATGTCAATACTGGATAGACGCAGGGTGTACATCCCCTGCAAGCATAAGGTGAGAACAGTTCACTGCTTCATTTTGATGTCAATACTGGATAGACGCAGGGTGTACATCCCCTGCAAGCACAAGGTGAGAACAGTTCACTGCTTCATTGTGATGTCAATACTGGATAGACGCATGGTGTACACCCCCTGCAAGCATAAGGTGAGAACAGTTCACTGCTTCATTGTGATGTCAATACTGGATAGACGCATGGTGTACATCCCCTGCAAGCATAAGGTGAGAACAGTTCACTGCTTCATTTTGATGTCAATACTGGATAGACGCAGGGTGTACATCCCCTGCAAGCATAAGGTGAGAACAGTTCACTGCTTCATTGTGATGTCAATACTGGATAGACGCATGGTGTACATCCCCTGCAAGCATAAGGTGAGAACAGTTCACTGCTTCATTGTGATGTCAATACTGGATAGACGCATGGTGTACATCCCCTGCAAGCATAAGGTGAGAACAGTTCACTGCTTCATTGTGATGTCAATACTGGATAGACGCAGGGTGTACATCCCCTGCAAGCATAAGGTGAGAACAGTTCACTGCTTCATTGTGATGTCAATACTGGATAGACGCAGGGTGTACATCCCCTGCAAGCACAAGGTGAGAACAGTTCACTGCTTCATTGTGATGTCAATACTGGATAGACGCATGGTGTACACCCCCTGCAAGCATAAGGTGAGAACAGTTCACTGCTTCATTGTGATGTCAATACTGGATAGACGCATGGTGTACACCCCTTGCAAGCATAAGGTGAGAACAGTTCACTGCTTCATTTTGATGTCAATACTGGATAGACACAGGGTGTACACCCCCTGCAAGAATAAGGTGAGAACAGTTCACTGCTTCATTTTGATGTCAGTACTGGATAGACGCAGGGTGTACACCCCCTGCAAGCATAAGGTGAGAACAGTTCACTGCTTCATTTAAACACGTTGATGTCAATACTGGATAGACACAGGGTGTACACCCCTTGTGAGAACAGGTTCACTGCTTCATTTAAACACGTTGATATCAATACTGGATAGACGCAGGGTGTCCACCCCAACATAAGGTGAGAACAGTTCACTGCTTCATTTAAA
>CM065700.1:49346490-49351490 GCA_017654935.2 Phymorhynchus buccinoides | reverse complement strand
TCGTTGGCCTTGACTGCAGTGATTCGTCATGTTCCCTTTCATCTGTCTGTCTGTCTGTCTGTCTGTCTGTCTCTCTGTCTGTCTGTCTCTCTCTCTCTCTCTCTCTCTCTCTCTCTCTCTCTCTCTCTCTCTCTCTCTCTCTCTCTCTCTCCTCTCTCTCTCTCTCTCTCCCTCTCTGTCTCTCTTTCTCCCTCTCTCTCTCTCCCTCTCACACACACACACACACACTCACATACATACATACAAACATACATACACACACACACACGCGCGCTTGCGCACACACGCATACAGTTCCTCACACACGCATCCACTGATACAGACACACTCCTCTCCCCCCACTCCCTCTCTCCCTCCATCCCTCTCCCCCCTCTCTCTCTCTCTCTCTCTCTCTCTCTCTCTCTCTCTCTCTCTCTCTCTCTCTCTCTCTCTCTCTCTCTCTCTCTCTCTTTCAGGATGCTTTTCTAACCCAGCATGTCCCTACCCATTGTGTTGCTTTCATTTTCGTTCCACTTTGGTGTCCAGGAGCTTGTTGATCTTCGCTGAGACAACTTGATCCCCTCTTGTGTGGCCTGAGAGAGAGGAATTTAAAAAAACATAGAGGGGGGGGGAGGGGGGGGGGGGGGAATGACAACCTGTTTACCGTCCTCCGACCTGGAACAGGTACATACTATGGGACATTTGTAGATATAAAGATGGTGATTACAGTGGGTCGATCCTGGAAGTACTGCAATGCCAGAACATACCCGTTAAGGTATGTATGATAACCAAGTTTTGCGAGAAAAAGAGAGAGGGGAGGGGGAGGGAAGGAGAGAGGATGGAGGGAGAGAAGGGGGGTAGAGACAAATAAAGGCTCCTTATAAGGCGGTCAGTGTCAGTGAATTTCACCAAATCCCACCCACTTACAATGTTAATCCTAATAATAATGATAATAATAATAATAATAATAATAATAATAATAATAATAATACAGGTGATGGGTGGATGTGGATGGAATTGGGGGAGCGTGTGTACGTGTGTGTTGGGGAGGGGGTGTAACAAATTGGGGTATTTATATGTACAGTTCATAAGTATGCACGTGGTGCTCACAAACGATGCGGAAGCGTGTGTGTGCATATGGGTGTTGTTGCATGTGCGGGTTATAGGGTGTGTGTAGTGTATATGACAGAGAGAGAGAGAGAGAGAGAGAGAGAGAGAGAGAGAGAGAGAGAGAGAGTGTGTGTGTGTGTGTGTGTGTGTGTGTGTGTGTGTGTGTGTGTGTGTGTGTGTGTGTGTGTGTGTGTGTGTGTGTGTTGTTGTGCATGTATAATACTCATAATTATATATCTGTGATATGTTACTTCTCGTGTGCATTGTGTTTTATTGTATGTTTTAATGTGACAGCAAACAAAATTTCCTTGTTCATTTTAATAGGGATAATAAATATTGATTGATTGATTGATTGGTTAATGATAATGATAATAATGGATATTTGTTGCGCTCTTTCTCCAAAGAGCTCAGAGCGCTTACAAAGTTAACGTTTAGACAACAACAATAATGTTGTTGTCAGTTGTTGGCCGGCTCCCTCGGGTCCGAGGGTGGCTGAACAGTCCTATCCCGGACCTGCATACTTTCGGGCATGACGGACAAGGGACATTCAGGGTCGGGGGAGCTCTGAGCAGTTGACGCTTTTCTTCCGCTCCTCTCGTCCTCTGCATCCTCTCTCTCCTGGCAGTCTCCAAGGCCTCAGCGCCTTGCCTTGTTGACGCTTTTCAGCCGCTCCTCTCGGGCTCCCCTGTCATCGTTTCTCTCCTGGCAGCTCTCCGTAGAACACGGCTCAGCGCCTTCTCGTGTCCTCCATGACGTGACCAGATGCCTCTGCCCAACTGGGGGCATCTTAATTTTACCAGCCTTTAACAATAATGCCACCCCTAATTTGACCTAACGTTTCAGCCGGTCTTTGAAGCGCTTTCCTGGGGCTCCCATGTCACGTTTTACTGGCAGAGCTGTCCGTAGAACACGGCTTTCTCGTGTCCTCCATGCGTGACAGATGTCCCGCCCAACTGGAGGCATCTTAATTTCACCAAACCCCCACCCTCTGACAATTTTAATCCTAACAATAATCACCCCTAATTTCACCCAAACCCCACCCTCTGACAATTTTAATCCTAAAAGTAATCACCCCTAATTTCACCAAAACCCCACCCAATAACAATTTAAATCCTAACAATAATCACCCCTAATTTCACCCAAACTCCATCTACGTACAATTTTAATCCTAGCAATAATCACCCCTAGAGAGGGGTGTCAGTCAGTCAGTCAGTCTGTCTGTCTGTCTCCATGTATCCAACCGTCACAGGCTAGTGTGTCAGTGTCAGTCAGTCAGTCTGTCTGTCTGTCTCCATGTATCCAACTGTCACAGGCTAGTGTGTCAGTGTCAGTCAGTCAATGATTGTGAACAGAAAGGCCCAGCAGTAAACCTTCTCCAGCCTGACAATAATCACCCCTCTCAGCTTACCCTTTGTCTCTGGTTTCCGTTCTTTGTGGTACGCGGAAACTGTACACCAGTCAATTTGAACGGAGTATAATGCTGTATAGAACACCGGGACTAAACGTAGCATAGCAAAGACAAGGCAATACTGCATTAGCCAACGGTAGGGGCCAACAGCAACGCGAGAGCTGTGCAACCGATGGCTTTCTACAGTCATGGAAAACCATGGTACAGTTTAGACTTTTGTGGAAGACCATGACTCTCGAAACGAGGGGGTATTAGCACTGGCTCTGGTGCTGCAGCCAAAGGGATGGGCTGGCCTTTGGTGACATTCCACAACGCCAGCTGTCCTCAAAGCGCTTTGGCCGAGAGAGTGGGGATGTACCACGGGCAAGGCTTCTCCACTATAAACAAATTCTAGCCCAGCCCGCCGGAATAGCATCTGCCCCCCTTCTACTATCTGGCAGTCATGGTCGGAAACGACTGGTTCACATACACATACACTAGAACTGGTAGGAATATGTGTAGGTCTATATAAAGGTAATTCTGGTACTATCTTTGAAATCCGTGATACTCAAAACTATGAAAGTTATGTGTGTGTGTGTGTCGTTTCTGTCTAAATGTCATTTGTAGTAGTCACCTGTTCTTCTCCTCCTCCTCCTCCCCCTTCTTCTTCTTCTTCTTCTTCTTCTTCTCTTCTTCTTCTTCTTCTTCTTCTTCTTCTTCTTCTTCTTCTTCTTCTTCTTCTTCTTCTCTTCTGTTCTTCTTCTTCTTCTTCTTCTTCTGTCTGTCTGTCTGTATGTCTGTGTCTCGGTTCTTCTTCAGACCACCCCAAGGCTGCAGCACAATGTTACAGTACTGTCTCTTAACGGGCCGACCCTCACGCACGTCTAAAGCCGTCCAATTTCAGTCGTAGGTCCATCCAACTGTGACGACGTCTGTGAGGCGTGATTCTGATAAAATACTACTATCTAAATAAATCTGATGAAATCCTTCTAGTCTACATTCGTGTAGACCCCAATGCACGAACCACACGATTACAGGTAAATCATCCCATTCGTGCAAGGGGGAGACTTCAAACACATTGAACGAAACTGGTAGGATTTCATCAGATTCATTTAGACCGTAGAATTTCGCGAGAATCATGCCTGCCAGATGTCACAGTTGAGTGGACGTAGGATTGAAACGGCACGTGTGAGTCTGCTTCCTTCACTTCACAACGGACTAAACTGTAGCGTGAGTTTCAATCGTAGGAAACTTGATCAGTAATCGTACACTGCACCTAACTCTCCGTTGGCCCTGAAGTTAATTAATGCTGTCTTGTTTCATTTTCACTTACAAACTGGTGCACAAATGCCATGTTTGATGTTGGGTAAAGAAGACGGTTTTTGTGGTGAGGACTTGGATGCAGAGGTTGGCTGCATTGCACTGAGGCCACTTCGGTACACATGCTGATGAAATCACATGCTGAGGACTTGGGTGCAGAGGTTGGCTGCATTGCACTGAGGCCACTTCGGTACACATGCTGATGAAATCACATGCTGAGGACTTGGGTGCAGAGGTTGGCTGCATTGCACTGAGGCCACTTCGGTACACATGCTGATGAAATCACATGCTGAGGACTTGGGTGCAGAGGTTGGCTGCATTGCACTGAGGCCACTTCGGTACACATGCTGATGAAATCACATGCTGAGGACTTGGGTGCAGAGGTTGGCTGCATTGCACTGAGGCCACTTCGGTACACATGCTGATGAAATCACATGCTGAGGACTTGGGTGCAGAGGTTGGCTGCATTGCACTGAGGCCACTTCGGTACACATGCTGATGAAATCACATGCTGAGGACTTGGGTGCAGAGGTTGGCTGCATTGCACTGAGGCCACTTCGGTACACATGCTGATGAAATCACATGCTGAGGACTTGGGTGCAGAGGTTGGCTGCATTGCACTGAGGCCACTTCGGTACACATGCTGATGAAATCACATGCTGAGGACTTGGGTGCAGAGGTTGGCTGCATTGCACTGAGGCCACTTCGGTACACATGCTGATGAAATCACATGCTGAGGACTTGGGTGCAGAGGTTGGCTGCATTGCACTGAGGCCACTTCGGTACACATGCTGATGAAATCACATGCTGAGGACTTGGGTGCAGAGGTTGGCTGCATTGCACTGAGGCCACTTCGGTACACATGCTGATGAAATCACATGCTGAGGACTTGGGTGCAGAGGTTGGCTGCATTGCACTGAGGCCACTTCGGTACACATGCTGATGAAATCACATGCTGAGGACTTGGGTGCAGAGGTTGGCTGCATTGCACTGAGGCCACTTCGGTACACATGCTGATGAAATCACATGCTGAGGACTTGGGTGCAGAGGTTGGCTGCATTGCACTGAGGCCACTTCGGTACACATGCTGATGAAATCACATGCTGAGGACTTGGGTGCAGAGGTTGGCTGCATTGCACTGAGGCCACTTCGGTACACATGCTGATGAAATCACATGCTGAGGACTTGGGTGCAGAGGTTGGCT
>CM065700.1:49338990-49341490 GCA_017654935.2 Phymorhynchus buccinoides | reverse complement strand
TCAACACTAGAACAGTGATTTAGATTGTGCTTCAGTCTGTATCTTTACCAGGAAGGTTAGCTCTGTCTTCTGAAACAAAATCTCAATTTAAGCAACGCTTCCTTTATTATGTCTAGTTTTCTCACGAACCATTTCAACCACTTCAACGGGCGACATTGATGACTTCAACGTGCGACATTGACACAGGCGACATTGATGACTACAACGGGCGACATTGACACAGGCGACATTGATGACTACAACGGGCGACATTGACACAGGCGACATTGATGACTACAACGGGCGACATTGACACAGGCGACATTGACACAGGCGACATTGATGACTACAACGGGCGACATTGACACAGGCGACATTGATGACTACAACGGGCGACATTGACACAGGCGCAGTTGAATATAGCATTGACACAGGCGCAGTTGAATATAGCATTGACACATGCGCAGTTGAGTATAGCATTGACACATGCGCAGTTGAATATAGCATTGACACAGGCGCGGTTGAATATAGCATTGACACAGGCGCAGTCGAGCATAGCATTGACACAGGCGCAGTCGAGTGTAGCATTGACACAGGCGCAGTCGAGTATAGCATTGACACAGGCACAGTTGAGTATAGCATTGACACAGGCGCAGTTGAATATAGCATTGACACAGGCGCAGTTGAGTATAGCATTGACACAGGCGCAGTTAAGTATAGCATTGACACAGGCGCAATTGAGTATAGCATTGACACAGGCGCAGTTGAGTATAGCATTGACACAGGCGCAATTGAGTATAGCATTGACACAGGCGGAATTGAGTATAGCATTGACACAGGCGCAATTGAGTATAGCATTGACACAGGCGCAGTTGAGTATAGCATTGACACAGGCGCAATTGAGTATAGCATTGACACAGGCGCAATTGAGTATAGCATTGACACAGGCGCAGTCGAGTATAGCATTGACACAGGCGCAGTCGAGGATAGCATTGACACAGGCGCAGTCGAGGATAGCATTGACACAGGCACCGTTGAGTATAGCATTGACACAGGCGCAGTTGAATATAGCATTGACACAGGCGCAGTTGAGTATAGCATTGACACAGGCGCAATTAAGTATAGCATTGACACAGGCGCAATTGAGTATAGTATTGACACAGGCGGAATTGAGTATAGCATTGACACAGGCGCAATTGAGTATAGTATTGACACAGGCGGAATTGAGTATAGCATTGACACAGGCGCAATTGAGTATAGCATTGACACAGGCGCAGTTGAGTATAGCATTGACACAGGCGCAATTGAGTATAGCATTGACACAGGCGCAATTGAGTATAGCATTGACACAGGCGCAATTGAGTATAGCATTGACACAGGCGCAATTGAGTATAGCATTGACACAGGCGCAATTGAGTATAGCATTGACACAGGCGCAGTTGAGTATAGCATTGACACAGGCGCAATTGAGTATAGCATTGACACAGGCGCAATTGAGTATAGCATTGACACAGGCGCAATTGAGTATAGCATTGACACAGGCGCAATTGAGTATAGCATTGACACAGGCGCAATTGAGTATGAAAATAGGCGCAATTGAGACGCACTGTCTGCGGAACCAGCTGTGACGGGGGCAGTAGGCCTACGGAGAGGGCCACCAACGTGGAATGTACCGCGACATGGACTTGAGCTGCGCTGAGGCCTTAGCTGGGTGGCTGGCCCTAGCAAGACGTCCACCTCATCCTTCCATTGTAGGCGGCTCCGGAAAAGATGATGAAATTCTGTTTAACGTCCTCCGGTCTGGAACAGACACATATAGGACATTAGTAGATATAAAGATGGTGGGAACGATCCTGGAGGCAATACACGGAGGCTGTGCAACACCAGGAAAGTCCCGAATTTTTAACAATACAGATGTGTATACCGAGTATCCAACTCCGGAAAAGCTGGGGACCGCTTCTTTGAGAGTGGTCACGTTTGTTTAGCCGTTGCTTCAAAACTGCTGAAAAGGATGTAATCCAATTTGAGGTTTTTGTTTAATAATAGACATCTGAGAATTGTGGAATGATTTGGTTGGGCCATCTTAGTTTCACGCGTGTTAGTTTTACGTGCTTGTGAAATGTTGGCCCTTAATTATACATTGTAGCACACACACGCGCCCGCGTGCGCGCACGCACACACACACACAAACACACGGGTCCTTAACAAGTTGGCCATTATAACACACCAATACCTGTAAAACCTGAAAAATTATCATAGGCAAGAACAACTTTGTTCAGTTTGATTTCTATCCTCTGTTTAAACTTCCAGTCATCCATCAAACTACAATAGATTTTTTTATTTATAGTTGTAGGTGTTCCTGTTTGACGCGGTATCATGTTGGGAGAACAGGGAGAACCGACTGGCTGGGTCATCCTAGATTAGGTCTCTCTCTCTCTCTCTCTCTCTCTCTCTCTCTCTCTCTCTCTCTCTCTCTCTCTCTCTCTCTCTCTCTCTCTCTCTCTCTCTCTCTCTCTTTTTC
>CM065700.1:49328990-49331490 GCA_017654935.2 Phymorhynchus buccinoides | reverse complement strand
TCTCTCTCTCTCTCTCTCTCTCTCTCTCTCTCTCTCTCTCTCTCTCTCTCTCTCTCTCTCTCTCTCTCTCTCTCTACATGTTGTACTCTGTTGTGTTTCTCCAGGGGAGTCAGGCCTGGGCAAGTCCACCCTCATCAACAGTCTGTTCCTGACTGAGATGTACAAAGACCGCATCGTACCTCCAGTGTTAGGTCAGTCATGTGTGCTATTCAATGTGGTCTGTGTTGGTTCGTACTGATCAACAGTCTGTTCCTGACTGAGATGTACAAAGACCGCATCGTGCCTCCAGTGTTAGGTCAGTCATGTGTGCTATTCAATGTGGTCTGTGTTGGTTCGTACTGATCAACACTCTGTTCCTGACTGAGATGTACAAAGACCGCATCGTACCTCCAGTGTTAGGTCAGTCATGTGTGCTATTCAATCTGGTCTGTGTTGGTTCGTACTGATCAACACTGTATTCAGGGCTGTCAGTCATTTCAGGGACCCCCTTTCTTAGGGTGTAGAGGGTCCTAGCGGAGGAACACATCACTTCGGTTAATTAGGCCAAGAAGTCGTGAAGACAATGCATGGTGGAACACCCATGGTTGGAGGTCATGACTTGGAATGCCAACACCGTGGTTTGATATTTTAACCTTTTATTTGGTTGTCCCATCTTCTGGGCCGTACAGTGACGTTGCTCCCATGCTGCACAATTTCCGAGTCCCAACTCACAGCCACACCCTGGTTTGTCAGATGGGCAGAATTCAAAATCAGCAGTTCCAAGGATTTTGCCCATCTTTATGGCGCATCCCTGGGACCCCCTGCACATTCTCTTTGATCCTTTTCCCTTACTATGCTTGATAGACCCCCGGGCGGGTTTCCTATCAGCCCCGTTGTTCCCGACAGAGTTGCATCGCTGTATAAGTTCATGCATATGCATGCAGTCATGCGTTTGTGTGTGTGCGTTTTACAGATACAGTGAACCACGGTGGTGATAGAGAAGAAGCAGTTGGAGATAGAGGAGGAGGGTGAGGGTCAAACGGAATGCATATTTACTGATGCGTTTGTGCGTGTGGTTGTTCCACAGATACAGTGAACCAACCACACATGGGTAATAAAGAAGAAGCAGTTGGAGGTAGAGGTAGGGCTCCCAATCGTCCCGAAAAACAAGTGTGTGTGTGTTCATTTACAGCATAGAGGGTCCTAGTGGAGGGATAGAGGGTCCCAATGTGAATGCTAAAAAGACTTTATAGTGCATCCCTGGGACCCCCTGCACATTCTTTTAGAGGGTCCCTTATAATTCTAGTACTTCATAGACCCCCAAATAGGGGTCCCTGGGAGCCCTGTAGAGGAGAAGGGGGTGAGGGTCAAACGGAATGCATATGTACGCATAGTTACTGATGCGTTTGTGTGTGCGTTTTACAGACGTGGTGAACCGCACAGTGGTGATAGAGAAGAAGCAGTTGGAGATAGAGGAGAAGGGGGTGAGGGTCAAACTGACCATAGTGGACACACCAGGATTCAACGACGCCGTCAATGCAGAAAACAGGTGAGCGCTTAATGCTGTTGTCTGTGAGGAGTTCACAAATGACATGCGTAATAACTAACATGCAAGTGTGTAAAGTCTGGTCTAAAAGTTCAGCTGAGAAATGCTTCCAAAATATTGAAGAATGAAAAGTGGTGTTTTTTGGGTGGATTTATTTTTGAATTGTTGATTGCTCAACCTGAGGCCGTGTACACATACACGCGGATGTTCCGTGCGGAAGCCCATGCGCAATCCGTAAATAAGTGAAAGAAAGAAGGGAAAAAGATACGCATGTGTCCGTATTTCCCCTAATACATATCCGTGTTTGTTTCTTTCTTTTACTTATTGATTATTTACACGCAGAAAATCCGGATGTACTGTGTGCCAGGCCTTACTCTCATCCTCAGATATATCAGTGACTAGTTTCAAAAGTACCACTGCAGCATGAGCAGCTACATTTGTTGTAGTGATTATCATTGTTGGGGGGGATTATTTACTGAATTAATTTTTGTTCGCTCTGTTTAAAGTCATGCTGCCAAAGCAAAGTATGGAAATCTGTTCCAGCCCAAACGGCCAGCCGGAAGTTGCCTCTGTGTATTCAAGTCGCCCCAAACCGCCCACAGCTTGCCCCCACTCTGAGACCCCCTCTGATGTCATTTTCATGACGCACTAAGCTCTGGCTTGTTGTACACACACCATGAAGAAGCTTCTCACTGGCAGCGATGCCATGGTAACTGTATCAGTGGATGGCACGTCAAAAGACAGATTTCCCCCAAAATGTGTGAACAGAATCTGAACGCTATAAGTTTTTTCCTGTAACAAATGTGAATGCAAAAAGGTTAACATTACTGTTTGTTATTGTTGATGGTGATGATGATGATGATGATGATGATGATGGTGGTGATGATGATGATGATGGTAATGTTCCAGTCACACCGCCATAGTGAGCTACGTGGACCAGCAGTTCCAGCAGTATTTCAACGATGATGATGATGA